>JAQHUG010000213.1:1245421-1289203 GCA_028555095.1 Dicrostonyx torquatus | reverse complement strand
GGGAGGGCCGGGAACAAGGGGAGTAAATGTAAATTTTTCTTTTAACAATAAAAAAAAAGAATAACCTCTGGACATTGCAATATCTCAACACACATTTTTTAGAAAAAGACTATAATTTCATTATACATACTTTTAAATATATGAAAAGGCTAGAGGCAAGGTACAGTTTTGGATTCTTGATATTCAGGAAGACGTTTAAAGTGTCATATGCTATGAATTTTACTAAAAAAGATACAAATTTGAGCAATAGCTACACACACACATTCAAACAGTTTTTTCATGTAACACATTTGGGTTGTTGTAATAGTCTATTGAAGATCCATCTATGTAAAAACTCCAGCTATTTTCTTCAAATTTTAGGATTATGGTGTCAATGGAAAATATCAAACTGACTGCTGAGGACAGTCAGAAAACATTTAATTTACTGATGAAAGGGAAGGTAGAGTTCAAACGGACTTCAGTGTGGTTTTTCTTGGTAGTGTAATTACATTGTGAAGAGGTCCTACAGAAGCTTCTATTTTGGGATAGTCCTTTTGTGATGGTCACATGTGTTTCCAATATACTCACATGAACACATGCAAGCATGCATATCCAATACAGAACTTACATTCACCTTACATCTGTGCTTGCTGGGAATGTTCACCTTTTCAAATGGACTTGTTTATTATGAGTCTGTTTAAAGTATTGAAGTCTAAAAACATTCACTAAAACCTAAAACAATTTAAGTTATACTCACGTCTGTCAAATGAAGTGCTATAGATAATTTAATCTACCTTTTCTAGATGTTACATTTGCAACAATAATACACCTCCTCTAGGGATTTATATAATAATTTTCACTATTTCATATATGCATCACTCCCTAGATTTTCTCTAAGAACTCATGCTAGGGTCATCTTTCCCACCAGTATTGATATTTACAAGGACATAGAGAGCGCTAAACTTAATATTTTCCAATATTAGCCTGAGACTAATTATTAACTTACATTCTTGGTAAATAGACATAAATGAAATATTGTAATTATGAAAGAAGAGTTCTTATAAACAAGAAATTCGGTGTATCTTACTTTTCTTGCCTCCTCTCAACAGTTTCCAAAACTGGGGATTTGAAATTGCATTTAGAAATTTTTAATTACTTATATTTTATTTAGTTATGTGTTTGTGTGTGAGCCTTTGTGAGCTTATGTGCACCAGGTGTGTGCAGGAGCCCAAGGGTTCTAGAAGAGAGCATGAGATTTCCCAGCGCTAGAGTTACATGCCATCAGGTTGCAAGCCACCATTCGGGTGCTGAGAGCTGAACTTTGGTCCTATACGAGGATGGTTAGCATTACCAACAATCAAGGAATCTCTCCAGCCTGATGACCCTGGCCTTCTCATTATTAACATGAAGTGTAATAAATCTGCTATAAATATAAACCTGGTCATATAAAAATATTCATAGCTTGCAAAGGTGATCTTTGCAGAGGAAAAATATATAGAAACTATACCTTTTTGCTTTTGTTTTTACACTAAAACACCCAAAATGATTTTAAATATTGAATCAGGAGTAAGAAAAAGCTCTATTTTATGATGCACAAATGTTTAGAAGGGCAACTGTACCTCAGAATATAAGGGAACCATTATTGCTGCTATAGACTAAATTAATCAGCACAGACCCCTTAAATACACATAATTACCCATGGAAGAATCTATTTTTCATAAAACAAGGGCTTTAAAAGACTCTAAGACAGAAATGTTGATAACACATGGTAAAGGCCATGAGCTTTTCTTTTGAATATCCAAATGTAAATGAGTCTTAAGTATGGTAAAAAGAGACAGAAAAATGTAACCTAAGAATAAAATAGTATGCTTAAAAAGGTATTTGTTGTATTTCACAGTAGCTAAATTTAATAGGATTCTTATATTTTATAAAGCAGTAATTTATTGCCGCCTTTGGTTAATAATTTTAGTTCCTTTCCTTCTTAAAAAAATTACTACCTAAAGTTGCTTTGGCATATTTGTGGAGATATTGTCATTATTAGAGACAGTGGGTGAGTGGTGGGAGATCCAGATTAAACTATGGGAAACAGTGATTGTTATAACTCTTAATCTCACTGATCATTTTTCCAGAAAAGAATTTACAGCATCTTGTGTCCACAATGTATATACTCATCCATAAAACTGTAGTTACGGTGTGGGAACAGCTCAGTTTTTCAAGAAAGCTCTCTGATTGGCAACAGCACACACACACACACACACACACACACACATACACACACACACACACACAGCCTGTGCTGCAAACAGACATTTCCTCAGAGCAGTGTTTTGCTTATCCTAAGAATTAGTAAAATGAGCCACATGGAAGTCATTGGAAATTACTTTCCCAGCCTGACTTTTCAGTGTGAAGACTGTGTGCCATCCTTTGAATTAAGAGACGATCTTTCTAATAAAATACATTTTAACATTATTACTTAACAGATATTATCAATTGCTAAACCAGGTTTGCAAATAATGAAATGCATTAACTACTAAGAAGAGATGTTATTTCCTTTAGGTATTCAGAGGGAGATTGAGAATGTTAAAACTCCAAGGGAATTAGAAATCAGCCAACTTTGTCAGGAAAAGAAGTACAAATTGAGGACCTTATGCTTTTAAGGGGTTTCCATGTCACTATACCTATAGGGCTTCTTCATCTCTCATTCTTAAGTGCAATGGAGAAAGAAAAGTTTAATCTCGTCACAATTTGTAGATGAAACAATTCTGATGTTAACCAAATGTACAACTTAAAAACCAAATTGAATGGTATTTTCCACGTTGTTTCAGTCCTCCTTAAAGCTCAGCTACAGAAGCGGTCAAGACTGTTGTTTTGAAAGAAAATAAAATATAGTTTGTGAATTTAAATTTTAATTTCACTTTGTTTAATCACTTACTTTTAAATCTTAGACATATAAAAGGACAGACTTTGCAGCATTATTATAAAGGTCAGATTTCCGCAGGTTTCTACCTCCCATGGGATTAAAATCTTACTAACAGAATACAGGTGTCTTACAAACTCATAAAATCTTCTAAGATTTGCACTTTTTAGTCATACTTACATCTCCCTTGATTTGGAAGTGTTATCTAATTTCATACAAGAATTTTAAAAGCCATATTTGACTAAAACAGTTGCTGAGCTATTTTCCAGACGTGAGGCTGGGGAAAAGACCTATCTAAGTTTTTCTCTTTTCCCAATGACTGAGTGGGTAGATCCCTCTTGGAGAGCAGAGAATATAATAGACAACACATTAGAATTTTTAAATAAAGGCCAGGGTTAGTGACCCATTTCTACAATCCTAACACTTGGAAAGATCAAGAGTTCAAAGCCAGCATGGGCTATATGAGACCAAGTTTCAAAGAAAATTTTTAAAAAATCAATAAATAACATTTTATAGGTTAAACATTGACATTAGAAGCAAGAGATGAAAGATACATAAAAGAAACTTGCTTTCTTACTTAGAAGCCTGATGTCATCAATATGCTATTTTTGCTTTTTGGCAGGTAAAGGGAATTTATTGCCTCAATTAATGCTAAACATGTGTGCAGAAATTCTCCATGAAAGGCATAATTGCCCCCTACTTAATTTGCTACTTTCCAAACTGCTCTTTTAGCTACCTTGTAAAAAATAACTCTCTCCAACAGGCTGCAAGTATTTTTAATGTACACAAAGATAAATCACTTAATTTTTTTTGTATCTTAGGTAATACACACACACACACACACACACACAGAGACAGACACTTTGGAGCATGCTCTATTTTCCCCTCTTTTTGACTTTCTGTGTCCATTCCCAGAGTAAAATCACACTCCATTCTTATTACATAAAGCCTCAATTTTCACAGCCTGGTTATGGTGACAATTTTCTCACAATTTTTTTGTCTATGGGATCCTAGAGAAATCTTCATTTTGGGATGAGGTCTGAGTGTTAGGAAAAGAAAACAGAGACCCAGGTGGGTTCAGAAAAGGCTTTGTGAGCCTTATGTCCTGCTCTCTGCATCAACTTCCTCTAACTAACAGATATTCATAACTGTGACTAACGTACAGATAATCATAATTTATATACGTCACCACTTTGGAAGTTCAAAGTCCTCTTACTGATTTAATTTCTCCTGCCAAAATTCTCCACATTTTTAAGTTAATTTGGCAAAATCACAAAACAAATTAGTTCAGCCACAGAAAGCCAGGTTGACAATCTTGTTCTGGAATGAAAGGGATACTTGACAGGTGTGCAGGGTCTGCAGAGAGAAGGAAGGAGTCAACGCAGAGATTCAGAGAAGCTGGACCCTGCATCCAGTAGTGGTATAGTGATCTGTTTCCTCAGTTGTATCAAAGAGATACCCAAATAATTATTTTAAGGGTGATTGATGTAAGGTCCAGTAAGAAATAAATGAATGAATGAATGACAAAGAGATAGACAGCAGGGCATTGAGATTCTAATCCCACTGGGTACAGGACGTTGAAAACACACTTAGCTACTGAATTCAACCATTATTTAAGAGAGATATTGATGGCCTGACACGGCCACAAAAATATCAGAAGCATTCAACCATGAATCCACTTGGATTACACCACTTTGAGGAAACCCTCTATGGATCATTTCAAGTTTACCAGACTCTGAAGAGAAAATGGGACCAATCTGAGAGAGGACTTTGGCAGGGGTGGGAGGTGGGGTTTGGGTGGTGTGGGGATGGAGGGCAACACTCCGATTTTGTAGGAGGAAGGAGACTTATGAAACACTACATCATCAATGAGTAAGGGACTAACAGGTGGCACCAGCAGGTGACTTTAAAGAAAACTGGAAAAGAAAAACAAATCCTTTATTTAGAAACTGGAGGAGAGAAGACTGTGGAGAGAGCAAAAAAATAGCAGAGGGTCAGACAGCAGCGAACACAACTGGGTCATCAGAGGTCTCTGTGTGCTGCAGCTGAAAGAGAAGATGCTTTTCCAACCCTTATCCTCTGCCTCCCCCGTCACCCGGTGAACAGATGAAGGTTAGATGGAAAAGACACCACCGTTTCACTTCCGGACGCCAGATTGAAAGGTCTGGTTGACAGCAATGGAAGAAGCGGCAAGGAAATCAGAGCTCTGGGGTCTCCTGCATAGATCAGGACTTGAAGTACGAAGGAGCTGGGGGCTGGGGGTGGGGGGTGGGGGTGGGGGTGGGGTGGCGTTCTCTCTACCCCTGATCCGGTGCAGGTGGCGGCCAGGTGGGGAAAAAAAAAGCCCGGCGGCAGCCCGGAGGCTGCAGGCAGAGGGCGCGCGTTCGTTGTTTGCTAGCCAGCTTTGGCTTGAAACCGCCAGAGTTGTGTTCAGGCACTCCTCTCAGGCTGTAGCCAGCACAGGGGAGTGTGTAGCCAGAAACGCACGCTGTGGAAGGCAGGCTGTCTAGCATCCCTCCACCGCGCCATGGTCATCCGGGCTCCGCGCCCCGCTCCAGACGCAGTCCTTCGCGGCGGATTGAGGAGATATTGTATGAAGAGTTCCTTGGCCCCGGAGGGCTTACAGCTGCCTGTTTCACACCCTGCCTGGGTTTTAATGATGAGAGCTTCCAGTGAGAAAACAGTGAATGAGGCTGGAGAGGGAAGTGCCTGGCTTCCTTGACTCCACTGGTCCCCACTTACAAGCATCTGGGGCTTAAGATGCCCTGGCGTGGGTGTGGTGGCAGCCAAGGGTGCTTGATCCCTTTGTGGCCAGTCTTTACATCCATTCCCTGTAAAGTGTCATAATGCTAAACATTTACTAGGACCACAGTTTTAGAACTTAACAATAGTGGGCAGTGTAATGCTAAGAGAAAGAGACTCAGTTGCCTCCTCCTCTGGCCACCCCTGCCCCTGATGAGGACTGTTCACAGCAGTTTGTTTGTACAGTGCTGCGATTTGTTTCCCTCCTCCTTCCTTACCTATTATTCTCAGTTCACCATGTTGGTTTGGATTATGTGGATTTTCACCCTTTGCTTTGACCAGAACAGCAGGACGTGGTTTAGAAAATGAAGGGGTTTGTGGGGGGTGCACATTCATGGCTTCCAGTTTAATAATGTCACTTCAAGTTTGAAGCTTTATTTGCTGAACTGGTTTTGATTCCATACACCCTCCACGTGCATGAGGCCAGGCTTTCAACGGTGAAAGCAGACTTTGGCTCTGACTGTTAAAACTTTCCTGGACAAGGCTTTGCTTCTGGAGAAGAAAAAACATCGAGTAAGTGTGTAAACTTGAAAGGGGAAATAAACAGACGGGCATACCCTTTTTTTTTGGACTGTAGGTTTAAGGGATTTCATGAAAAATTGATTACCCCGATGACGTAAGCGATAAATATCGTTTAAGCAAAACATTCATAAATTATCAATGGCTCTAGAACCTCTGTCGTCTCGTCATCTTTCTAATCAACTTCTTACTTTCTTTTCACTTGCATAGACATTCTTAATAATGAACTACTACCTTCTTAAAATGTATTTCAAAGAAAAATTGTTGGAAGTAAAATAAAATCGCTGATGCTCTTATTTTTCCCTGGGGGACGGGGGGGGGGAGGCGGATATCTGCTAAGTTCAAACAACTGCCTGGTAGTGGACAGCCGCAAGCAGACCTGCAGAGTTTGAAATCAAGAGCACATAAGAATCCTGTCCTTTGAATACAAGAGCAGTGGCTTCCAAGAGTGATGAATTCATGGTTTGGAGACTGTTGTATTAAAATCTCAGCACTGTTTTTATTCCTAAAGTCATTACAACAGGATCACCGAAGTTTTTTCTTATTTATTTATTTCCTTTTTTATTTTTTGAGAAGTAAATATTTAATTCCAGTTTTATATATACCTGGAAGAATAATATAACAAAAGTTTCACACCAATCAAGTCTTTATTTGAAAAATGTGTGAAAAGCTACTTGCACACTTGCTAGAAGCCCCTTATTGACCCTCAGTGGTGATAAAATCCAGATCTCTTAAAACAACCAAAGAGAGACACCGAATCTGCTCTCAATCTCGCTGAAGCAAGAATTGAAAGAGCAAAGTTTCTTGAATACTTTCCTGACAAATCTATAGGTTAAAAAATAAAGTTGGAGATCGTGACAAAAAAGAAAAACGATCATAGAAGTTAGCATTCTTCCAAGAAATACATATTTCTCTGTACATCTAGTGTTTATGCCAAACAAAACCATTGGAAAATGACTCAAATCAAAGGTAGCCCACATCACAGATCTCTAAGTAAGTTCTGTCTGTAAGAACTTATCGAGTTTTGATGATTTGTGGAAAGTTTTATTAATACTTTCTTGAAGATTTTATGACTTGGAAAATGTAACTTTCAAGAACATTTCTGCTGCTTCCATTCCCGCTGAAGTCATTAAATCAAAAATATTATAGAAATAAGCTTTGCCTTAAAAATCCTTTGCATATGTAACTGATTATTTGATATTTAAAAGCTGCGTATATTTTATTTCAGAAAATTTTTGACATTCCCCTAAGAAATTGAACATTTAGAAATGTGTATAAGGAAGAAATAATTTTTAAATAGCATTAAAAGTGATTTGACCATTAAATAATATACAGAAATTTGAATATTCAAATGGGGGCAATACACACTCAAGATAAAGAATCCTACTAAATATATACTTAAATCCAAATAATTAATGATCAAGTTAAAAACTGCCACTTTTTATATGAACAAGGTACCAACCATGATTACATTCAAGTAACAGAAATCTTTATGTGAAACTTTATCAAGTTAGTAAACACTGTTAAATTCTGCTTTTATATAACACTTAGCTTTAAGAGTGGGTATTGGTTTCAATATTTTATGGGAACTTCCAATATCTCCTAGTTCATGGAGAAGTTATGTTTCTGTATAGTATAACCATGACTTAAAATGGCAATGGTGATTTCTGCAGTTTTCATTTTATACGTCCAGTCAACTCTGACTTAGAAACATTACTTTTTACTTCAAGGAGAGAAGAAAAATTGTATGCATCAGAGAATTAGTAGGAAAGAAAAGATTTCAAAGCACGGCAAGGCTGTTTTGTATGTCTAAATCCTCTACACTTGCTACAATACTTAGCATTTTAAAAACATTACTAATTTTTCACTTCTGACAAGAACTGATGTCAAAATGAGACATGTATGGTCTTAAAGTGAATATTTCCTCACTTGAATTTAATGGTATCAATATTATTCTTTAGGAAGATATTGATTCAAAATGAATTAATTTCATGATCAATTTTGAGAGGTTACAAGAACTTTCTTTTTGGCACAATCATAATATTATTATAGCAATTCAGATTGTCAGTAAAAGCTTAAACAAATTTGCTGATAATCCTGTTAATGACCTAGGTCAAGTGTTAACTGTTGTGGGTTATAAAGCAGTGAAATTAAGGTTTCTCCTACCTCCAGGCAAACAGCACACTTATAACTACTGGGGGTGGGTGGAGGGGCAAGCTATTAGGAGAACTATTAAATTACAGAAATGTATAATGCATTCAATTATTTAGTCTAGCATGAAGAAATGCTATTAAAAGCAAATGCAAGCCTTCTTTGAAAAAAAAAAAAAGCCCATAAAGATGACATGATAGCTTAGATCTTTGTGAATGTTTCAATCACAGGGAGTTTTTATTTGAGTGGGAGAGTTTATGGACATCGAAGGTAATATCGATTCTGAGTAACTTTTACAAACAAAAATCTATTATTTAAATTTTTATTGTGTCAACCTTTGCTACTGCTCTAAGAGAAGCACAGAACATACATCTGCAAGTTTTACTTTTAATTTTCAAACACTCACATAATGGTCTCCTGGACTTAGCAGAGATTTCATAGACAGGGTCATAGCCACTCCAGAAAAAGGGTATGCCAATAAGAAGTATGTAGACTTAATTTTACTGAACTTTATTTTAAAAACTCTCATTTTCAGTGTAAAGAGTGCATGGGTAAATGTGAATCCAATTTGTGAGGACTGTTGGATGGAAAATATCACATATAATATTAAATAAACTGTGCATTCGGCTTCAGACTGCTACAAATATGTGTGTATAAAGAGTACTTCATGCAGTTCTAAAGTTGGCTGAACTAATAAAGGTCAATCAAGTTTTAGCTTCTTTCCAAACTTACTACTCACCACTCTGAATCCCTGGAAGATGGAAGCATAGTAAGCACACAGAACAAGCATAGGATCTATCCTGATTGAAAAACAAAAAACAAAACAAAACAAACAAAAAAACAGTGCAATCCTAATTTTGCTTTGGAAAGAAAGTGATTTCCCACTCGAAGTCTCTTGTGCCATGTGAGTGGAAAGAACTGATCATGGTTAGCAAAGTCTTTATTAACTTCTGTGTAGGTATTCAGGCCAGGTTTTAAATGGTCCTCCAAATCACGCATCTCTATTAACATCCAGAAGACCAGGGAGAGAAAGTAGAAGCTGGATTTACTTTCTTAAAAGCATGTTAGAAAGTCACATTAATGAACGGATGGGTTGGAAAATTCACATCAACCTCAAATTATTTTTTTTTATTTTTAGACTCATGGAATTTCAATAGTTTTATTTAATGATCTCAATTTTTGTTTAAGCTCTCATAAAGACAAGTTTCTTAACAATCAGCTCAATGGCCTGGTTTTGTTCTACCATTTCCATCACGTCTAACTTCATGATAGGACAATATTCTAGTAGAGGAGCTGTAGTAAAATTTGTAGTATTAAAACACAGTTTTCAGCATACTACTTTAAGCACATCTATCCTTTCAAGTATCTTCAGTCTTCAAAATTAACTGGTTCAATTTATCTTAGCTCTACCTATGAATCCAGATTACTTTGTTAGGGGAACTGCATAGACGTTGTGGCACAGATTTGGAATTTTCCCTTTCCATAGCTCTCAACTGCTAAGAGACAAGAATGTGGACAACTATTTAAAGTATCATTGAGGTATTATCTAACTTAAACTATTGATCATAAATTTTGTTTTAAAGTCATAGCAGCCTCATAAAGAAAATGAGACAGTAGCCATATAATACTGCCTGAAAGACTAATCCTGTGAACAATAGACACATAAAAATTTTCACAGACAAGTTAAATGATATTTTATGAATATTTTAGCACTATATATGTATTTTGTTAACTTGTACTTGACTATTGACATACATTATGCAATCATACATACATAGTCGTTTAAAGACAATTAAGATTTAATTATACTTATTTAATTAAATTAATATGCATTGCTTTTATATGAGTGTGAGTGAAGTTAAGGGTATTATTTTTGCAATTTAAGTAAAGCTTAAGTTGCCATAGAAATGTAATTTCATCCGGATCCTGCTCATCACTAAGTCAGTCACATCACTGTGTGGATAGTTTATATGCATTCCATTTTGAAAGGTACAACTCATCAAAACAATGGGCAATTAGTTTTCTAGTAATTATTGGTGCTTTCATATATTTGGAATAATAGTTGAAAGCTCTTTAACATATTGTTGTGTTATTCATACACGTACGACGGCTCATGTCTATTTTCTTCATGAAGAACGACCAAGCATTCATTACTTTCAAATGAACATTTTAATTTGTGTTACTAAAACAGTTATATGAGCGAAAGATGATGTTCTCCATCACCGTGATGAAAATTAAATCCATTTATGTTTTGAAAAATAGACAAAATTAATAAAAATCTGCCAAATTAATAAAGACAGTCAAGGCACCAAGAAAGAAAATTAAACTGTCCCATTAACAGTAAAAGTAGGTCATCAAACACTTGAAGCAGTCTTTGTGCAGAGTGTGCTTACATTCTTTTCACATGGACGTAAAAATAAGGCATAAAACATTGCTCTACAAAATATTTTTAAGTGAGTCTTGTACACCTACTGTGCTTCCTGCCCATCAGTTGCTCTCTATTGTTAACTTGTTCAATAAAATTCTAAATGTTCAAATTTGTGAGGGTTAAATTAAAGTTGTACGTGTTGCTGCAATGCAATCAATTATTCAGAAAAGTTACGTTTCAAGAGTTTGTATTCACAAACCATTAGGACTAGATCGTGAAAAGTCCGCAGAAAGGGGTGATGAGTCTGCTCCGCCCACAAAAAACCCAAATATTCTCAATATTAGGCTTACACTTTGAACCATTGAAAAGCCAGGGATGCCCGTTACACGGACAATAATTAATCCAACATCAAGGAAATGCCGTTAGCTGCTCATGAGAGGTCTTTCTAATTTGCTATTCAGTTATTTACTGTATCCGCCCAGGAGCTATTCATCAATCAACCATTAAACGCCTTCTGCTATTTGTACAAAAGTCCTTCATTTAGAAGAGCCCGACTTAACTCACTTATATCCCTGCAAACATCCCTGCTGTTAATGTGGCATGCATATGCTGCCCATGAGAACCTGTATCGCTGAGCATAGCATCGCCCGGCGGGATCCGCATCACTTCAGTAAGACGGTTGTAACATAAACAGACGCACACACGCGCGCACACAAGGATCCAAAGAGCCCCTTTCCTTGTAGTCAGTCCATTCATAAATGCCAAATTCTCTAAGTAGGAACAACCTGTCATTATCTTTAAAGCACACGGCAGGGTCTAAAGAGATGACTAGCCTTTTCTTTGAAACTTCTCAGAGGACCACATGGTCGTGATTAGAAAATAAAATACAGCCTTGCCTATTTGGCAATTAACAGACTGGGTTGTAAAAAAAAAAAAAAAAAGAAAAAACACGGAGGGTTTTCTTTCTTTCTGCTTCAAATTGGTAAACGTGGTAATCGCTTGAGTAGCTATCAGATTATAAACGGATTTTTTTTTTTTTGACGGTTTCCACAATCCCAAATCATTTCCCCCAAAATATATTGGGACTGCTACTGGGCAAAGACCATCTTTCGCTGCCACTGGTTCTGAAGGCACCTCGGGGGGCAGCGCGGGTGCAGGGACTGCGGGCTCCGTTCAGGGCAGCGCGGGTACCTGGCTTACCTTCGTTGGAAGGCTGTGGGCTCAGTTCCCCGGAGCAGCTGAGGAGGCAGCAGATGAGCAAGACGAGGATGGAGAGGTGACAATCCATGTTGCTGGTGCACCGGGCAGTGAGAGGAGCATATCTCCACGAAGCATGCCACTGATGTGAGGGGGAGAGCTCTGATTGCTGGAGAAGTTACCATGCTCCGCTCGCAGTCTGATGTCAAGTTTGACACTGGAGATAAGGAGGAGTCTGGCTGCCTTTCCGCGAACCCCGCTCTGGGACTTCGCTGGGTCCTAGTGCCGACGGAAACGGGCGCTGAAGAACAGCAGGGCAGCCGGTGGCTGGCAGCCAGGTTCCGTGCACCCAGTTGCAGAGGAAGGCAGTGGGACGGAAGTCGAGGGTCTTGACAATGGGTCAGGGAGGCTAGAATTTGTCCTGGGACGGCAATAGAGAGTCGTGGGAGCCATTCCGTTTTCGCTGAAAGGCAGCTATTTGTTTGCTATCATTTGTTTCCGAAAGAGCCCCGATAGAGGTACTGTGAGTTGAAAAGAAACTAACGTTCAAAAAAACCCAGCAGTATTACTTTAAAAACTGGAGGTATTCCTTTGATGTTTATATAATGGCAAAGACCATTGCAATTATCCCTTTTCTGTGTTCACTGTGATCACACTTCTCTTCGTGGTTCAGCAAGACGAAAGTAGACGTCCTAGGTCAGAAATTCTGTTCAGTCCACCACATGGCATCAGTCTGCTAAAGGGATTTGGCACAGCGATTTCAGCTCACCAGGGCACAGCTGGAGTCCGAACAGTGGGAAGTAACCTTCTCCCCCCTGGGACAGTAGCAATTCTAGTCATAGCAGTAGCATCCGGCCACCAATCACTCCATAGGGTGCTGGAATTGTAATATAAATCAAACTCCAAGTTCTGAACAATGAATGTCCCTGCCTACACTGTTCTGTGGGAGTCAGAGCATACCTCACAACTTCCCCGTCAGCTTTCCAGCCACCGCTAGTAATATTTGAAGGCTGCTCTTTAACATTGAACATCCACTACTGGTAAGCCAATAATGCCCTTGCACTTTCCCACGTATTTTGCAGTAGGGTTATAATGATCTCAGGCTGAACCGTCTAATTGCAATCTATTTCAACCACATACATTTTGCAGTTCCAACGGAAAAGATATTTCAATTATGTCGGGAATATGTCCCAGAGAGTGATTTCTCACCCACCCTCTCACCACCCATTCATCTCAGCCTATCCTGAAAAGAAACAAGACAATTTACCTCACATGGTTCCAAAAAGGAAAACTAGGTGGGTAACATTAACAACAGGGATCAACGTTCTAGCTCTGAGAAGGGAGACTCAGGAAGTTGTAAAAAGACCCCTGTATTAAGTAAGATATTCACTTCCCAACACTGCACGTTCGGTGACACAGAATAATTTTCCCGTGAATTTAGGCTAATGGCTTCTAATACTGTTGGCTGCTTGGATGAAGAAGGGTTGGGATGAAGAAGCCAGGTGGAAGAGACTGGTCCTGCTATTGCACTCTTTCACGAGAGACTTATTTGTCTGCCTAACTTTTTCTCATAATATGCCTTCAGGGGCTGTAGAGACCACCAGTGTTAAATCTGTCTCTGTTCAAATTAGAGATGATGAGTCAAAAACAGGGGTGGGGGACCTTGTCACAATATTTCCAGCTCCATGACAACAGTTACAAATGAATATGTTTTTTTTCCAGAAATTTGAAAGAAATGACATTAATTTCAGATTGCAATTTAAAAGAGTCTGGAAGGGTCATAGTAATATGCTTGTCCTTTATGAATGTGAATTGGCTTTCCTCCCCCTATCCCATCACTTCTCTTTCACATTAGCAAACATTGATGACTGAAATGGACATTCATGTTTGAACAATGCTACAAGTAGGTTTTTAAAAATTACGAGTTAAAACCAATGACTGGGCCAAGCCCATAGAGTACATGATACAGGGCTTCTTACCTATATACTCCTGAGACCAAGAGACATCTGAAAATGAGTTTCTGGAGCTGAAGATATAACATGGTTGGTAGAATGTTTGCATGAGGTCCTGGATTCTAATCCAGAATTACATAATGCAGTACTTGAGAGATGAAGGTAGGAAACTCAGAATTTTAAGGAATTTACATCACACAATCAACTAGAAGACATCATGGGCTATTTGAAACCCTGCCTCTAAAACTAAAAGAAAGAACAAATAAATGAAAGGATGGAAATGGAATAAAGGAAAAATTCTCAAAACTTCACTACTGTTTTGGACAGATGTGAAAAAGAATCCGGGCAATAAACAGAAGAGAAATGAGTCTGGTCACTGTAGGAATGGAAGTACAGACATGAGGACAGTGGATTCTCGTCAAAAGGGAGAGATAAAAGTATAAAGGTAAAGAAGGGCGCAGGAGGACAGACAAAATCAGAATAATATTCAGTTGAAGGGAAAACACTTTATGGGCTTATGTGGGGTACTTTTTTATTTTTTATTTTTTTGGAAGAGTATTAGCATCAGAGGACAGAAAGGAAGCCAGAGTGGATAGCCAGACTTCTTAGGAAAATATTCTTTATAAGGCAGATTGAAAACTGCACAGAAATCCCCACACTACATGTCAACATGTTTGCAACCTATCCTAGACGAAAAGAAAGAGCAAAACCAAAAGCCTAAGAAATAAATTGATCATGTCTGCGTTTTAGAAATTATTATAGTCAGAGGATAGGCCAGAGCACTGTCATGTGATGTTGAAGTGCTGCCGAGAATGAAGACTGAAAGGGGTTTCTTCTCCCACCAAAGACGGCGAATCTGAACCAGGGACTGTGAGACTCAGGAATCTGCAACTGAACCACCACTTGGTGAGAAACAGGAAAATCCCAAGACATAACACTTACATCAGAAGTCATTCATAAAGTAAAATTGAGTGCAGGACAGCATTAGGATCTGTCTGGAAAGTGGACACCTCCTGGATGGGGAAGAAGCCACACTTTTTTTTATTATTATTATTTTTAAAGAAAAAAAAAGCTGAGTTACCAACCTGATTTAGAAGGTAAAGGAACGTTCATTTCTGAAAGACCTAGCAATTGAGCCATATTTAGGAAAAGGAGTGGGGATAGATAATAAAGAAATTTCCTTTAGAATAAAAGGTGGTTGTAGAAAAACAAAATTCTTGGAGGAACTGGAACTTCTCTTTTTAGAACATTGGTGCTGGGGCGGCATCAGATGTATGAGAGAGAAGAGATATACCAGAGCCTGGTAAACCCTGATCATGGTTTCTGAGAGCCCTTAGACTGTGGGGTGATTTGGGATATAAGAAACAATTTGCAAAATGGGAAAGTTGCAGCAAAAAATAGCAATATCTGTAGCAAGAGGAGGTAATACACCAACACTCCTTGGTGATGACTGACTTGGCTGACACTGTAGGTCACCTGTGGAACTCTTCATCCAAACAAGTACACAAAGCAGTTGGTTTGGTTCTACTGGCTTTTGGTGAGATTTTGGCACTAGTATAACTTATGTTTCAAAAATAGTGTAGCATTATACAATATGGAGGATGCTATAGAGAAAGTGATATCCTAGTATCTGACATAAAGAAATTTTATTACGCTTCATGTAAAAAAATCACGAGCCAAAGTAGAGTCTAGACTGTATGACACTGAGTAGTAGCAGACATCAAGTCATACAAGCTTAGCTGGGCAGGCAAAGCTACAGAGAAACCCTGTTTCCAAAAAACAAACAAACAAACAAAAAGTCATACAAGCTTAACTGGGAAAACTATCAAAACTTCACAATAGTTCATTTTAAGAAATGAAGAATACTGGTGTCTATGCAGCCTCTAGGTTCTTACTTGATTGAGTGCAAAAACTGATTTGAGGATGGAAAATGGCAGAGATTGTTATGTTACATAAATCTTATTGGAATAACCCCCTAAAAGTCTAGGTAAATCAACTATCAGGAGACAAAGAATTTACCCGGGATGCTTTTATTATTATTATTATGATGATGATGATAATTATGATTATTATTGTTTATTATAATTTCTTTTTGTTTTCAAGACAAGGTTTCTCTGTGTTGCTTTGGAGCCTGTCTTGGAACTAGCGCTTGTAGACGAGACTGGCCTTGGATCACAGAGATCCGCCTGTCCCAAGTGCTGGGATGATCTGTTAGAGATTATGTGTATGCAAAGGTATCTAGGTACTTGTGGGTGAGTAAACTGTAGGCAGGGAGATCAGTTAGCCGTGTATGAAACTGGGCATATACCAATGTCTAACATTTTGAGGCAGAAATGGAGGACAAGGGGCTAGATGAGATGAGCTCATTCAAAGACTGGAATAGTCTTTGGAGTTTTCACAGGCATGCACTGTCAGTAGCTTTGCATATGCAAATGCCAGTAGGATCCTTATGGATGAGTGAATCCTGGCTGCAATAAATTTTATGATAAACCCTTACCGCTGTCCTGCACTCTGCTACTGTGGCTAGTCACTGTTGTCCTCTGATTAATGACTCTCTCTTTCTCAGATATACACGGAAGAGTGCTGAGATTATGGTGACTCCTATTGGCTGATATCTCTTAGCCTAACATGTACAGTTGAGACATCCTATGTTGTGTCTATTCTGACACAAGGACTAATCCTGCTTTTTACTTCTCTTGACACTTGTAACATCTCTTCCACAGAGAAAGGCTTTCTCCCTTCTCCTTTTTAACAGTCTTAGATATTTCATTTGCTCTTAGTTTTCACACATGCACACACACATATGCACACATACACCACATATTTGAACTACAATATTATATCCAACATATGTAAAATATAGGCTATTTATAATTTCCACCTTTTCATTTGTCGTCAGTTGTTGCAAACCATCACACTATTCTCTGGTTATTATGAAAAAGACAATTAGTTGCCATGTGCTGTACCTGCCCTGTTGTACATTAAAATTCCTTCACCCTGTGTCCTCTGGTTCTCATTGTATACTTTCTCAGTCTTCCTCATTTTTGCTTTCCCTTGCCAGCTTTCTGACTTTAGACTTCTACGTAGCAACCTTTCTGCTTCCACAAAGGGATGACAACCTGTGGTGCTGTGTTTCTGTGCCTGTCTTATCTCACTTTATATAATGTCTTTACTTCTATCCACATTATCAGACATAACAAGATCCAAGCCCTTTTGGACCCAAAAAATTATTCTGTTGCATCTATCCAACACATTTTTAAGTTGTACTCATCCATTACAGGATATCAATTGAGTTCACATCTTGGCTAATATGAATGATTCTGTACTAAGCACGAACATACATACAGCCTTTGCCATAAAGGTTTCTTTCTTTCTAATATATACGCAGCAGTGGGATTATTGAGTGGAAATATGAAGACGGTGGTATTAGAAGTGTTGCTAAGAGGCCAAAATCTGCAAGTTGAATCTCAATAATGGAATAAAGGGAAAGAGGGACATTAAAAGTGTCTGATCACTAATGCAAAGAACTGACAGAAAACAAGGTAAACCACAGTTGAAGAAATGGCCTCTGTTTAAGACACACTGAGACCCAGCCAGCAGTTTGGAGGGAAAGCCAAAACATAAACTGCATTTTAGGAGATGAGTGGAAAATTGTGAGTAGCTTAGTTTACAGAAATAAATTTAATTTTTCCCAAAAGATCACATGCAACAAGGGGAAATGATGCCTCTGAATTGAATTCTGATGAAACAAAATTATTTAAGATGCAAAAGGAGGTTGAATTTATTGTGGTAAACCAGAATGTATCTTGTAAAGGAATGGTAAGGAGAGTGAGTCAGAGGGGCAACAGAGATGCAAACTCCAGGAAGGGAGCAACCAACCAAAAGTAACAGGATGCTTCCTCCAAACTGAATAGAAAAGGGAAAATCACCTCTGTAGTTAATGGTCTGGACAGAAGACCAGCAATCTCTTCCTCGACTAGGTTTTGAGATGCAAAACATCTCCCAGACTATGTTTTCTTAAAGAAAGATAAGACACCAGGGACTCCATTATGCTGTGGGGACTCCATTATTGTTAGGAGGTGAAAAGGAAATGCAGAGAAAGAATCTCAAAGAATGTGCCGTTTTGCAAGTAAAATATAGAAAATGATACTTGCTGCAACCTTTACAAGAAATCTTCAGGAGAAAGACTTGATGGAAGAATGCATTCCGAGAGATGACTTTCCCCCTGAAAAATGCTTAGTTTGGTTTGGAATTTAGAAAGTCTGCATTTGTGGTACAAATCAACTCTATATTAATCTCGATACTCACTGAATTACTTTATCTTGAATATAAACATGAAAGTTTATACAATCAGTGTAAAAATTAACCTGTCTGGATTAATTGAAAAAGAATAAAAGCAACTATAATTTAGAATTGTAAAGCTCTCAAAAGAGAAATGGAAAAAAATAGATTATAGATACGATTTGCTTGATAAAATTCACACATATTCTTACATTCAGTTTTTAAATTGCTTCTGAAATATATTTTTACTTTTTGAAGCAGACCATGATTACTGCTTGGGTTTCAGTTTCTCTTATCAAAATAGCACCAAAATAATCCAGGAGCTCATTTTAAAAAATCTGAGAAAATATCCAAAACTCAAAGAAAACTCTGAGCTAGCATTTTGAGGCTGACGTGTGAGGCAGTAAGGAAGGGTGATGGTTGATGTGGAATTTATCGTTCTATAAAGTCCTCATGTAAGCCCATTGGTGAAAAGTAGTCCATGCACACATACAGATTCATCCACATAGACTCATTTATCATTCATGTACCCAATGCACGTATGGGATTGGATGCTATCCATCACAATTCTCTGGAGTAGATCTAGAGACCTCATTTAAAGACAGTTCTGCCCACAAGGCCCTCCTGGTGTCTGTATGAACACCTTGGCAAAGTTCTAGAATACTTTTTGTTATATTTACATGCAAGTAAGTCTGGCATGATCAAAATGGGGAAAATGTTGGAATATGGTTCAATAAACTAAAATGTATCTCCTCTGGAGATCAACCTGGTGCTACAGTAAAACACATAATGCTACACCATAAATTCTCTCATTTTGAAGATATGTAACTGAGACCAATCCTTTCTTACTGTGGATTGGTATTACTATTTGCTAAAATCACCATTTTACACTCTTTCCCACTTACATATCTGCATTATTATAATTGCTTCTGATTTTTTAATGTATGAATTGCCTTTTAAGTATCATATGCCCTTAAATGGGAAAATAAATACCTGCCTTTTCTGTAAGAGAAAAACACTACCTGACAAAAAAATATAAAATCTATTTTATTTATTCCAGATGTGATGAATATGTGATGTATTAAGATGCCGAATTTCAACTATACAAGAGGTTTTCAGAGTTAATAAATATAAGAACACCATTAATTAAGACAAACTCATGGCCAAAGACAATGATTTTCTTCCTTCCTTTTTTTCTTTCCTTTGCTTTTCTTTTTTTCTTGATTGAACTTCTCATCGTCCTGGCCATTCCAGAATTTTCTCTGAAGACAAGGCTGACCTCCTTGAACTTAGAGATCTGCCTACCTGTGTCTCTGGAGTGTTGGTATTAAAGGCATGTGCCACCACCATCCAGTATAGTATGTTTCTCTAAATTTGGAAAACAAAACAAAACTGCATTTCTTGTCAGTGCATAAACTGGCATTTTCATTTTCTTCGTGTATCGTATTATGATTCAGTAAAGAAACAGTAGCAACAAAGACTTCATGTTGAAGGTAATTGGTTTCCGGATGCTGTAACAGGTGATACATTAATAGCTCAGGTAAAAATGGAGGTGCATTCAACGAATTTTCTCACATTAAAAGATGAGAAACAGACTCACAAAATATTCTGTGGTGGTGCAGTGAAGTCAAACTACATGTGAAGATCACATTCCTTCAGTTTTGTCATCTAAGTATCTGGTGAGCCTGAACAGAAAATAGCATTACTCAATACAGAATAATTAACCGATTATGTGCTTGTCTATCCAGAGCCATTAATTCAGCTGGGAACCAGAAAAGCAGTCCATAGTGAGCTATAGAGTTCTCATTTCAACAATGTGAAACATTTGTGATTTTTCACGGATGCTCCAGTTTCCGCAAGTGCCCATGCTACCTCACCTGCTTTTCCAATTTGTCTCCTAGACTATGCTCTGGGTCAATGATCCCTATTATGTCATGTCAATACAGTGGCTAAATGATGATAAATAACTGAATATGTGGCAAGTAATCCACTTCTGAATGTCAATTATCTTAGTCAGGTACTATTTTCCCAATTGAAGGGAGAGTTGCTGCCATTTCAAATTCTGTATTTTTATATCTGTAAACATGTGCAAATATACCTGTAAAATAAAAACATACATTTGAAGAGATAAAATAAATTCAAAGAAAAGTGAATATGGAAAACAAATTGATGTAAAAATAATTACAATTATGCATTTTAGAAAAACATTATTATACCTTTCACAATATATTGATAGTAATGAAAGGATTTAAACTATGTGTTTTATATTTTAATATTTCAAATGCATGGGACTTGACATTTGCATTGTTTTTGTAGCTTATATATTTCAGATAGCCTGTCATTTTTAATCACGTGTTTGAGTGAAGTCCCAAGAAAATGATTTTTTAATTCTGTTTTGACTTTTAAAACTATCATCCTTGTGAACAAAAGCTGCAATACCTTTACAGGTCTAGCTCACACACAGGGAGTCTGTCTGTTGAAGATACCATTCTAGCAAGAAAGTAGTAAAGGAGCAGTACCACATACAACCCTTTCATCAAATATTTTTATTGTTAAACCCTTGGCTGGGGAAACTGAGATGTAGCACTGCGTCCACTAGAGGGCGGAAAAGAGGCGGGAGCATTTGCCACTCAGGTGTTCCATTCAGTTCAATGTTGCAGATTACTGAGAGACCATTGGAGAAAACAGCAAAGATTTATTTGCTGATTCATTTTAGCTAGTTTTGAATTATAGAAGATTCTAAAAAGATTTCAAATGTTCATGCATATCTACAATATCTGTTTAATCACCCAATCTTGTTCTTACCTGGCCTAGATACTAGCTTGAATTCATCAAGGTTGAGAAACCAAGAGTCATATTTGATTCTCGGCCCAGGGAAATCTACAACTTTTCACACTGAAAAAGCACAAAGATGGTTGGTACATTGTCTCTTTTCTCATTCTCCTTGAAAGATAATATTTCCCAATTAAAATATTTGATCAGAATAATAGGGGTATAAATTTACTGTCTACTGAAGTTACCAACTGAAAAAAAAAATCGTGTTAAAACAAAATTTAGTGTAAAAGAAACATGATAAAATGATAAAACTGAGAATGAAATAAGGCAGAGATCCAAATGAGCAATTATTTAAGTTTTTCCAATGCAGGAACAATAGGAAGAGGAAGCCGTTGTGACCCTCACAGTGAACATATCCAGGGAAGTAACCGTTACAGAAACTTCAGAGGCTTTTACCTTGCTCTTTAAATTAAAGGGGTGCAGGAAAATAGAGCAAATGCTGCTTCTGTGGCCTGGTTCCAACAATGCGAAGGAATTACTCTGACGTTATTTTCAACTGTGACACGAGAGCGTGTTTTGGGTAGGAATAGAAAACTTCTAGTAATGATTTTGGAAGAATGACAAGATAGCTGAGAATATGAAGGATCAACCTAAGACCAGTCAACTGATAAAGAAAGCATATGAAGCTCGTTCGGCTCTGCCGTAAAATGTTACTTAACTATTTTAAGGACCTATAGCGAACATGCTTGCACATGATCCCTTCACGTTTAAGACTGTTTCTGTTTGTTTGTTTAGCAATATTCTGCCTCAGCATTTTACTTGATTGGGTGTTACTCTTCAAAATGCAGAAGTATGCCAAACAACATAAAAAGCCAAATAAATGCAGAGCTTTTCACTATTAGAAACCTAAGACCCACACAGAAGTACAGTGAAGACTCCCTGATCACCCGTAACCAAAGTTTCTGCCAAAAAAACTACTTCATCCAAGACACCATTCAATTAAGGAAGCAAAGCCTAGCTGCCACGGAGCCAGCTCAGCCTGCCTTTGTTTATCGTTTTACTCACAGCCTCCAGCGCAGTGTCTGACACGTCGTCAATCTACAATCCAAGTTTTGTGGGTAAATAAAAATATGATTCAAATTCATGATAATATATTTACAGTATAATTTTGCTATTTTGTCACTTTTCAATTTTTTTTTTTTTTTTTTTTTTTTTTTAGATCATGTATCTATGGGAGCTTCTGGGTCGGGGACTGTGTACATGTTGCAGTACCTGCAGAGACCAGAAGAAGGTGTTAAGGTGTTAGATCTTCTGGAGCGGGAGTTACAGGTAGGTGTGAGTCACCTGACCTGAGTCCTTAGAACCAAACTGTGGTCCCAGGCAAGAGCGGCAAGCACTCTTGTTCACTCAGCCATCTCTCCAGTCCCAGCTCCTGTTGTTTTCAGAGTTCATGTAATTCTTTACTTCAGTCCTCTGCTTATTCAATTAGGTTTTACTTTTCCTTTTCAAACACTTTAACACAGTTCAGAAATGTAGGCAAAAGGAGATAAATAGCAGAGCCATAAGTAGTTAAGACTTTTTCCATCATATTTGACTAAATGAACAAATTGTTACAACCCTGAAAAAGTTAAGCCAGTAATTTTGTGTCTCTTCATTAAAAAAAACAGATAATTTTTTTTCATTATATGCATTTGATTCATTTAACATTCTTTCTTTATGTTAATATGTTATCATTTATAATACGTTGATTCTCATATGTAGTAAAACAAATTTCTCATTCAATAAAATTATGCAAATATTTTCCATCTGCAGGATTGTTCTAGTTCTTTGTTTTTAGTTCCTTGACAGTGATATTTTAAAATTATTTCTCCCAATAGAACAAAGGTTGTTTTATATTGTTAAGCTTCTATCAAGTCAGACCTCAGACAGAGGGCTCTAAGTCACATGTAAATAATAAGGGATTAGCTATCATGTATTGATATGTTAAATACATGCAGGCATAATCATTACATCATCCAAACTTCAACTTTTAGACTTCCTTTAAAAATTTTGCAAGAGTGGGAAAAATGAATAAGAACAGTTTCTATGAGTCATAAAAATTTCAATAGAATGAATGAAGGATGCATATGTATCAAGGCAAATATCATAGGGCACCCATGAGGGACTCCAAACTATGATGACAAATGTCCCTTTCTCTTAGAGATGTGGATGTGGGAGGGGCTTGGAACATGTGTGAAATATGACAGGTTGCATTCATCAAATGGGACACAGATAATCAGCAAGTTAACACTATTTTAAACTAAATACCAAACATCTGAATGCAGGATGATAAGAGTAATAACTGTAACATCTGGTTTTTGGAGAGAACCTGATTGGCAGTCACAACACTGAAGATCTTTGTTTTTCCATGTTAATAGATAACATGGGACATCAGTAGAACATGAGTCTCTTTGTGCTGCCTTGAGTGCTCATGAGCTGACTGATTCACATCCTCACGATGTCACCTGTTGGCTTTCCTCCTCAGTCTACCATTACTTCAACCCTTGCTTCACCACTTGCAACTTCTCAGCCTTTCAACTACACCTAGGGAAGAACTGTGAGTCCCCAAACTAATGGAGTTAATTATAAGAATAAAACAGAAAGTGGAACCTTTCCATCCTTGTTCATACATTTATTGAGGAATTTAAGAACCAACTGGGTGAAGAAAATCTTTCTAGAAAATGTCATTGTATCAAAACACAAACAAGAAACCAACAGGTAGCAATAGATTTTTCTGAATACTCATTTTAGTTATTCAACAATCTACATGGTATTGTATTATCATTTCTGATGAGCAGATTTTTCAAATAAAGGGAAGAAAAACTGCAATTTAACAAAATAATTCAAATTTTTATAGAGAGGTTTTCTGTTTGCAGAAATGAGTCCTTAAATATTTCCTTGGAGGTTCCCATGTTTTAATGGAGCATTTTATCTTCAGGTGTTCATTGTCATTACTACACTCTTTGAAATACTTTTAATTATTCATCTCTTTTATAGGTGGCTATATTTTTAGATAGAAACAAATTATGTATTATGAATTTTAATTTTTTGAGCTATAACCAGGCAATATATATATCTTATCACACATTGCTCTACTTTTGTGTTGTCTTAATATTATATTGAAGTTCAGAAAATAAAAAAATAAAATTTAAAATAAATTTATTTTTAAATAAAATTTTTGAATCTGGAAAAATCCAGTGTATTAGTTTTATATTGATAATTAATTTCAATCCAGCCTAAGTAAACCTTGTCTATTTTAAGTGGATTTTTTTCTTTGATTGTACTTTAGAAAACTTAAATGTGTAAATATTTAAGTATTTTGTCAATTATAGCCATTTATTGTGTTTGACATGAGGAAAAATTTGAAATGTTTATACTTTCTCTCTGATTGATGTCCAGTTCTACAATTTTAAAAATATGTTTCTTTACTCACAGAATTGTCTTGTAACTTTTGTAGTAAACCTAACAACTTATTTTTCAATTATTTTTATTTTTGTATTTATTTACTATTTATTTATTAATTATTTGTTGGCCTTTAGATCTGTTTTTTCACTAATACCACACTTTCTTAGTAAAAGTCTTAATATCAGGTTATTTTCAAACTTTTCTTTTCCATTTGAAAGTTGGGCATTCTGGATGATTTGTGGATTTTTTTAAGTTATATGACTTATATTAATATTTTCCAAAGAAAGTGTGCATGGAATTTTACTACATTTATAGCTAAGAAGCGTTGCTTTATGGTATTGCTCAGTCCTCCAATATGTGAGCATGGACTTCTTGACTGATCTCCTCTGCAACTTCCCTCACTGAAAACTTTATAATTTTATACTTCTCAGTATAAATGTCTTGCCCCGCATTAGTCCACTTTCTTTTTGTAACTTTGGTTTCTGATCATAATGTACATGTAAATTTAAACTGTTTTATTAATATATAATTCTTCAAATTTGTTAGCTTTGTATCTTTCAGCCTTGATATTTTGCTTAATTGGTTCAAGTAGTTTGTATGTGCCTAATGACTTTCTATGTGTGTGGAGAGAAAGGTTTTTACTTCTCCTTTCCCTTGGGCTTTATCTTCCTTATTAAGATGACTAGGAATTCTAGCACAGCATTGAGCAGAATTAAAGAGAATGCTGAATTTGTTCTTAGTATTTATTTTTTAGGGAAATTATTTGTTAAAATTAGAGTTTCCAGAGCAATGGAACTAATATAACACACACACTTGTTCACACACACACACACACACACACACACACACACACACACACACAAGCACTCATGCACGCACACACATACATATGGGATAACAAACAAAACATAAATCTTCCATATGTAATTTGTGTAATGTACAATTTATATACTAATACTAATGATGATTGATAAAGACACATAATAAACTGACTAAAGAGATAACACAGGCTATCTGATTGGAACTGTGGAGGTCCTACTTCTCTTCTGCAGCCTTAGTATAGAAAGGGATGTAGTTAAAGCAGTAAGAAGTTCCCGTGTGAAGGCTGCCTATGCAGACCCAGAAGGACGACTTGCTAAACTCCACAGGCAGTCTGCAGGAAAGCGAGTGAGAGATGATAGATACTAAAGGTGGAGTGCTATGCTTCTTCTGGAGAATCCTTCCCTGACTGATGGCAAAGCTCTGGTATTTTTGCTCTATTCAGTCCTTCAAGTAGATAATCCATATGGAAATCAATTAGGTTTACTCAACCAGTATTTACCAATTTAAATGTAAATCTCTTCCATCCAGCTACCCCAAACAGAGCTTGAACGCTGTTGAACACCTTATGACCTAGCTGAATAAGTAATAATATAAATTATATTATAAATCTATATTCAATTTATTAATTTATAGATTATTATAAATAAAAGTATAAATCAATAAAATATTAAACATGCTACTAAAATTATATTAGTTGGTGACCTTTGGAGTTTCTTTTCACCAGATCAAAGTATCTCTTTTACTCGAGAAGGGAAAATAATTTAATGACAATGGTTGATGAACACCATCAAATGCTTTTTCTTTTCCTCTTGAAAGAAGTAAATAATTTTCATGCTTTATAATTATCTTGATTGATTTTGAATTTAAAACAAATTTACAATTCTGGAATGTATAGTCATAGTCTATTATTTTAAGCCATCTTTATATCCCATTTGCTAATGTTATGTACTCACTTCTGTTTATATATCTGAGTCATATTGATATTTTTCTATTTCATCACTTTTGTTTTCAGGTTTTAAGATTAGATGTTAAGATGCTCCAGAAAATTAGGGAACACTTTCTCTTGCTTGACAATGTGTATGGGTAATTTGATGAATATTTAGTACATTTGATAGAGGAAATATCTGTTTCAGAAATAATTTTACGGGTAAATTTTAAAGAAGAAATTATTAGTCTATAATTGCTTGCTTTTTATTTTATTATAATAGGGTCTTACTATATATTCCTAGCTGGCCTGGAACTCCCTATATTGACCTCATTGGCCCCATAAAGAACCATTTGCCTCTGATTCCCAAGTGCTGGATTAAAGGCATGTGTCATCATGCTTGACATTTTTAAATATTCATTTTATCCCTCTCAGTGGCATTTTTAAATTCATACTGCAATTGTTTCTTAGATTTGTGCAATTATTTTACTAAGCGTCACTTAAAAATTCTATTTAATTTCTCACCATTATTTCAGTCATATTTTAAAACAAATTTAAATTACATCTATTTCACCTAAGTTCTTGATTTTCCTGACATATCCACTGATAAATATATATGATAGAATTTATGATACACATTGTTAGCCTTTAAGCTGTATCAATTTTTCTGGATTATTTCTTTGTAACCTTATTAAAGCTGTTAACATTTTATAGTGTGCTCCGCTGAGAACTGCCTAATGGCTTTGTCGGGTGTAAAACTCCCTAAAAGCCACTTTCCTCCCACTACTTTAATGAACATTTTACAAGTTTACACAATGTGCGTAGCAGTATCCTCTGAGTGTTCTATTATCATTTCGAAAATTTTTTTACTTAATCACAAATGTAATCACAAATTATTTAATAACCACAAAGGAAATTTGTATGGTTTTATGTGTAACTTGTGCAGTTGTTTATCTCATTAAATCTTTATTCTGGTCTTGATAAATATAATTTAAGTGTAAATAATATGTATAGCACTGTAGGTTTAGTTTAAAATATAAATCATTATTGTTTAAAATGATGGAAGTTGGATTATGCAGAGAAGCAATGCAATTCACAATGAAATCACTATATCAACATAAAAAATCGTAAAATACAGAAAAATTAATGTTAATTAATGTGACCAGAAAAGGGATTAAATTCTTTGCAATTTATTCAAGCTTAGTTATTTTTATATCACTAGTGATTCACTGTGTTATCATTAAAAGGTGTCTTTATTTTGTCTTCCACTGGTGTAGAAAAATGTGACAGACTGGATCATAAGCAATAACATTATCTTTTGGAGTAGGTGGCCACTTGTTCCTTTCCCAGACACACAGACTCCCGCAATAATCACACAGAAACTATGTTAATTAAATCATGGCTTGGCCTATTAGCTCTAACTTCTTATTGGCTAGCTTTTACATCTTAATTTAACCCATTTCCATTATCCTGTGTATAATACGTGGCAGTGGCTTACTGCCAAAGTTCCCGCATGTCTGTCTCTGGCATCAGCTCCATGGTTTCTCCATGACTCTGCCTCCTTTCTCCCAGTATTCAGTTTAGTTTTCTCCTCCTGCCTCTATTCTGCTCTGTGCAGGCCCAAGACAGTTTCTTTATTAACTAATGGTATTCACAGCATACAGAGGGGAATCCCAAATCATTCTTTGACTCTTGGTTTTAGAAGGTGGAAAATCCATGGCATCAGCTTCTGGAGAAAGTTTTTCTATAGCTTTTTTGTAAGCAGAAGAGGGCATCTGAGACAGAGATAGGAAAGGGGAACCCAAAATTATTGGGTCCATAGTAAACTCCCAGCAGAAGAAGATTTTTCTACAGTCAAGAGATCAGCTATCTGGAGCTAAACAGCTGGACCACTCTACACTGTTACAATGACAACTAGGAAACCTGAGACCTCAACTGTTTTTGTGGATGCAAACTCCCTCTGAGTTTTGTGGATGCAAACTCACATTAATGTCATCATCGTAACAGTTCAGAGGGAATGTTTGCAAGCACAGTTGAGGTCGCAAGTTTCGTTGGTGGAACATAAAAGTGTCATAAAGATCTTTCTTTATTCATGGGCAGTGATAAAAGTTGTGCAGAATGTTAGTTATGTTTCATGTTGCAATTGAAGGAAACTTTTCATAAAGACCCTCCTCCATTACAGCCTACAAAATCATTCATTAGGAAAGACTATTGTCATTTTGAGAGTCCTATAAACATTAATGCTACTACTATGATTTCCACAAATAAGCATGGGTTTTAGCTTCAAGTATTTTCTTGTTTACTTATGAAAGCAAGAAAATAGACCGCGAATTCTTATTTTATCCTTCTCTTTATCAACAAAGGCATGGAGGCACTAATGGTTGTTTCCCATTCCTGCAAAAAAGCAAGAGGGCACAACTTTGCTAGAAAAATAGCTATCTTTTTTTGAAAACCTCAAAAAATTCAGCCTTTGTATAACAGATATGGAATTGCATCTGCAAGCTTTAAAGAATTTATTCCATCTTGAACCTACTAAGTATCTGGGAATCAAAAATAGATCTATTATCAGAAATGAACTTGGGTCTTATTCAGGAAGTTCATGTCATTTATCTAAGAAAGTTAATTTTGCAATTTTTAAAAATCATTTTTATAAACAAAATCATTGATAAATGCAATAGGCATTAATTAAACATAACCCATTTAAAAAAACGAAGTTTAATTTTTATTAGAATATCTGCAGAATGATGCAACTGCCACTACAATCTAAATGTAGAACATTTTAAGAAATTCAAAAAACCCCCATACCCAATCACTCCTGATTTAGCCTTCCTGATTGATTCATCTCTCCTCTAACCAACCACTGCTCAATTCTCTCTATATAGTTTGCATATCCTAGAAATTATCTAAAAATTAAATCACACAGTAAGTTTTGTGATAAACTTCTTTCATTGAATATAAAAACTTTGTCTTTCATCCGTGCTAGAACACTCAGATATTTCTTTTTGTCAATTGACAAATAATATTCATTGTATGGCTATGACACATTTTATTTATTTAATATGTTGGTAAATAGTTGGCTGTTTTCTTTCTCCCATCTGTTCTTCTTCCTTCATATTCTTCTTTTGACAAAATCTGACTGTGTATCACAGGCTGTTCTCTATATTATATATATATATATAAAATATAAAAATATAAATATGTAATATATTTTATATTCACCCAGCCCTTCCTGAGTGCTGATATTGTAGGTAGGTGTACATTTCTATTTTTGCTTCCTTTCAATTATGAAATGCATGGACAGTACAGCTATACAAATTTATACCCCAGAGCTTGCACGCACATGTGTTTTCATTTTTCTTGAACATTCACATAGAAATTTAATTGCCAGGCCCTACTGAAACTCTATGGTTGACTTTATAAGTAAAGCAAACCAATTTTCCAAAGAGCTTGTTCCATTTCTTATCTAACCAACAGTACCATTTGAGTTTTCTCCAGGACCTTATATTGTTCATAATTTTGTATTATTGTTTTCACAGTGAGTGAGAGATAGTATTTCTTTGTGGGCTTCATTTATGTTTTTCTTATGATGCTGTATGATGTTATCCCTGGGCAGATATGAACAACCTTTTGTTCACTTCATATAAAGAACCAACACAGAGCAAATTACCAAAGTAAAGATACCAATGAAATAAAATTTACTAAACCAATGAGTGCCTTGAGGGAACTTCAAGTGTAAGTATGTGTGAGGGATTACTTACAGGAGCACGGATGCTGACTCAGGCATAAATACATCACCTAAAGTTCGTCCCACATTGGTAACAACAACTCATAAAAGCTGGAACCCAGGAAATCTTCACATGATTTATTGGTAGCTTGACAGGTCACAGCACAGCAACCCATACAGGCAGTTTAAATGGTTAGAATGTCCTTCCTCAGCAGATATTTGCTACTGAGAGAGAGAGAAAGAGAGAGAGAGAGAGAGAGAGAGAAAGAGAGAGAGAGAGAGAGGGAGGGAGGGAGGGAGGGAGGGAGGGAGGGAGAGAGAGAGAGAGAGCATGTGTGCAGGTTTAACATAAATCATGTTCATGTTCTAGCTCTCTCTGGTTGTAAGGTTACTTACTTCCCTAGTGCCATGAGCTTCCTCCAAGATGGACTATTTCAACTCAGGCAAATAGTTAATGGCATTTGTCTCAATTAGTGTTTCTTTTGATATGAAGAGAAACCATGACCATGGCAACTCTTATAAAAGAAATCATTTAATTGGAGTGACATACAGTTTCAGCGGTTTACTCCATTTTCATTCTAGTGGGACATGGCAGCATGCAGTTAGATATGGTGCTGAAGAAGTAGCTGAGAGTCCTCCATCTTGACTGACAGGCCACTGGAAGTACGCTGTCTACCACGTTGAGCATAGCTTGAGAAAAGGAGACCTCAAATTCCACCCACTTCCTCCAAAAGGGCCATACCTGCTCTAACAAAGACACACATCATAAAAGTACCATTCCCTTTGATTTCTTTTTCTCTTTTTTTTTTTTTTTTTTTTTTTTTTTTTTTTTTCGTGTTTTTGAGAAAGGGCTTTTCTATGTAGTTTTGGAGCCTGTCTTGTAACTCACTAGGTAGACCAGACTAGCCTCGAACTCACAGAAATCCTCCTGCCTCTTTCTCCCGAGTGCTGGGATTAATAGTGTGTGCTTCCACCACTCAGCTATCCTTTTTGTTTTCTTTAAAAACACCACAGGGTTGGTCATCTTTCCATGGGTTTATGAACTTTTTGAATATTTTCAGTGAGAAAATAGGTATTCAAACCCTTAATTATTTTTAACTGAATTACTCACATTTTATTAGGTACTGTTAAGTTCTTATATATTTTGAATACTAATAAATACCAAATATTTCAACATTCTGTTATAATGGCTTGCTTCATTTTTTATTATACTCCTAGTAGTAAATCAATTAAATCAATTTTTTATTGTGCAACATTTAATTTTGATATGATACTTAATACCTAAGAAACCATAAACATTATTGCCCAACCAAGATTGAGTCCTATGGTTTTTCCAATTTATTTATAGCTCTTGATCTTACATATAAGGTCTATAATTATTTCAATTAACTTTAAGTAGCTTGTGAGAATTATAAGGTATCTATCTTAATTTTCTTTTAAGTGGGTATCTAGTGTAACAGCATTTCCTGAAAAAAATCTACCATTTCTTCATTCTATTGTCTTGGAAACATTTCCTAAATTGCGTCCTTTTCTCTTTTGTTTCTTTGATATATTCATTTTATTCCAATCAGTCAAGATGTTGGCTGCCATTAAATTTTCTAAACTTTAATCCAAAAATGACCTATTCACTACACAAAAGCAGGAATTTAATAAGAATATTTTACATAAACCTGATAAGTAGAAACTAAAATGTAAACAGCTCTCAAGACAAATACATTTCTATATTTATTTCCTTTTTTTGAAAACTGATAATGTCTGGACTTGCCTTCTGGCTGCCCTTAGTATACATCAATTTTAAATACAACATATTGTTAATTTCTTGATTTACACCCTACACTGCTTTTCAGTGCTTTCTCCATCCACAAGATTGGGGCTCATCTGTGAGTGGGAGTATTTTCCAGGCCCTTTCCAAAGTTCACCAACTGTTTCCTTATTTTATCACTAAGAAAGTGTTTTGCCTGTGGGAAATGTTCATGGGTTCCAGGAATAGTGTGCTGGAGAGAAAATGATAGGACTTAGTAAACTTTATTCTTGTGCCTTCAGCTAGAATGTACAAGATCACAGGAGTAGATATATTTTAAAGGCTTCTTGGCACTCCCAGGACACTGTTTTGAAATAGATATATATGGAGATAGTTAAATAGGTAGATAGATAGATAGATAGATAGATAATAAAGAGAACATTTTCACGTTTCAATAAGAAACATAGAAAACAGTTGACAGTTGAAGAAAATACTGCCTATGGTCTTCCCTGTGACTCATCAGAGGAATTTCTGGTAAGAATTTCTGTGCCCCTTTCATTTCTGACTGTTATATAAGAAACAAAGTCAAGTTTGTTTTACACAGATCGTAATCTTAGAAATACAGTTGCCATATTCGCTGAAATGGTCCAGTCCCTAAAAGCTGGCTATTTATCACCTAAGGAATTTAGGAAGATTTACAGTAAAATCAGCTTTTAAAGTATGAAAGATGTTCAATATCGATTGTGGTGGGAACAGCAAAAGTCTGCATTTTAAGCAACTTTGTCTGCCTTGAACATCAGCAGATGCTGTTGATGAATCCCAAATAGGAATATGTGAGATTTATCCTCCTCTATGCTCTCCTCTCAGCCAACATTATCCATTCACTCAGGAGCACTTATGTTCCTGGAACAAGAACAACAAAAAGAAAGAGCTCTTGAAATGCATCAGGGAAGAATATTTTTGCCCAGAGAAAAGAAAAGCATTGTATTGCTGTATTTCATTTATACAGCATATGCAAGTAGACTCATAATATTGCCTTTAATGCTGTCAGAGAATATTTTGTTGCAAAAATCCCACTTATATCCAAATAAATTTATTTCCAAAGTAGCTTTTAATATACAAGTATTTATCTTGACCTCATCATGCTCCTTTTGCAATGAACCTACAATAGTCTACAATGGCCCTATTTTCTGTGAATATTGTATTGCTTTTTCTTATTTGTACATGTGTTTGGTATGGGTACTCATGTGTATGTGAGTGCATGTGTATGTACACACATCTAGAGACTGGAGGTCAATGTCAAGTGCCTTTCTGTATGCTTTCTCCATTTTATATATTTGAGGTTTGTCACTTGCCATTCATAGCTATTCAGTGATTTGAAGCCATCCCCTTAGATTCTCCCATACAGTGCTAGACTTAAAGGCACTTAGACCTAGCTTTTTATAGGTCCTGTGCATCCAAACTCAGGCCTTTGTGTTCGTTCAAATCCTTTACTTACTGGACTATTCCCAGCCTTGATAATGATTTGTCTAATCTAGTAGGGTTAATCATACATTTTGTATATTTATTCCTCACAGTGTAGCCAAATTTAACAAACACACGGCAGCATTTATCTTAGAGCATGAAGACCCGCAATGTTGGAGTAAGAGAAAGCAAACCAAAATGCAGTTACTGGAACATCATTGACATCAGTGTATAAGCACAAAATTACAATTACTTTCTTGCTGGCAAATTAGTATAAAAACAAAACTCTAGAAATAGTTATAAAGATAGACTTAGACAGAAATAAAGAGAATACTTTAAAGGATGCTGGAAAATAGAAAATTTTCTTGGACTATTTTCGACAATTTCAAAAATGAATTTTAGTCAGAAAGTGTGGAAAAGCAGATTGTAGAATTATACACTTCATTAGCTGATGCACTAGGAATCAAAACCATGTGGGGAAATAGATTAGAGGAAAACAAACACAACAAATAACAGATGATTACAATGGGCAGGGAAATAAAGAGGAATTTTAATGTCCACTGATGCATATCCTTCATTTCTAATTCTGATATTTGTATATTATAATAAATTACAGATAGAAAACAATGTTACCATTTGCTTACTAATGGCAGAACCCTTAAAGGAAATAGCAGGATACAGTAAAGCAGATGGATCATCATAGAAGGTTAAATATTCTGTGGTTTTCTCCCATTAAAACTTAAATATCAGTGATTATTCCTAGCAAATGATGATTCTTGCCAGGAATCATCCAAAAATTTCAGTCTCAAGAGAGAAACTACTAGATATTTGTAATAAGTCCAATAGACAATTATTAGAATACCACACCCAAGTAATTTTATTTGCTATATTTAAATATGTATAATTTACATACATAAATTATACATGTATATTCATAAACACATGTGAGTATAGTAGTCACCTCCCATACCTGAGGTTTCTATATCCATGGTACAGCCAACAAAAAATGGAAAACACTTTGAAAAGTAATTGTATCACTACTAAACATAAATGACAAAAAAGCAAACTTTCTTTCTCTTATTTTTTCTAAAATGACCGTAGGATTACTACTTACATTACATTTCGATTGTTTTAGTTATTATAAGTGATCTAAAGTATATAGTAGCATATGTGTAGGCTATTTGCAGATTTGGTCCCATTTAACCTAAGGGACTGAAGCATCCATATCTTGGTAAAATATGGGTCTGTTATAGCTAGAATCTAAAATGTTGCATGTTTTGAATGCTTTGAAGCTTGTGGCAAATGTGTAATTGCCATGGAACCTTTAGGAGGTGAAGTCTGGCTGAAGATGTTTACAAGAAATGGGCATTGGACATTGACATGTGTCCCTGATTCTTATCTGGCAGCTTCCATATAAATAAGACATTGTATCACTTCTCATCACCACTGATGGAGATGCTGTGTCTTTCCAAGATGGACTGAAATTTCTCTAAAACAGACATGCACGTACGGACACCCCTCCACATAAAAACACACAAACAATTTGGTGATTGTATGTATATATATGCACAGCAGGCATAGTGAAGTGGGTAGATTGACTTCCAGAAAACATAGAAGTCTGTTTACACCATATGGAACAAGCCCAAAGTTCCTTCCTTCTTGTAGCTCTCCTCAAGCTCTTGCACTACTTTTCATTTTATTCTGCCCCAATATTCTTCAATTTGAGCTTATATTTTAAAAAATAATGATTCTGATTTTTCACCACAGATTTCATTCCAATCTGTTCACTTAGCTTTCAGATGCAGAAGTTCTAGTCTATTCTGAGATTCATCCTGGAAATGCCATCTTGACCCAGTCCTCTCCTCTATCCAGAATATGTCCTGTTTCTCTTTCAAAGGGGCCTTAACTGCCTACGTAGAATCCCAAACTAAGAAAATTATTTTTTAAACAATTTCTTCTTTCTCAATGCATCAGCATAGAAACACATTAGCATTCATACACTTAATCAATTGTTACCAGATAGCTGCCACTTCCAGTTATTATTCATATTATGAGGGACACAGCACAGACACTGATGAAAGCACAGGAAGCCCATCCTCTACTGCATTACACACTCTGATGCGAGTAGAAGGAGGCTTAGAAAAATCTTTGCACTTTTAGAATGTTGGATTGTATGTTATTGGTTTAGAAAGCCACTTGTCCATTTCTCCGGCTGTCCAGACTCCAAAAATAACCACATAAAAACTGTATTAATTAAATCACTGCTTGGTTCATTAGCTTTAGCTTCTTATTGGCTAACTCTTACAACTTAATTCAATCCCTTTCCATTATTTTATGTGTTACCGTGAGGCTCATGGCCTACCGGCAAGGTTCTAGCATATCTGTCTCCAGCAGTGGCTCCATGGCTTCTCTGACTTCACCTTCTTCCTCCCAGCATTCAGTTTAGTTTTCCCCACCTACTTATACTCTGCCCTATCAGGCCAACCTAGTTTCTTTATTCATTAACCAATAAAAGCAACAATAGACAGAAGGACCTCTCACGTAATTTCCAATTTTCTGTTTAAATAAAAAGGAAGGTTTTAACTTTAACATAGCAAAGTTACATATAACAAAAGAGTTCCCAAGCAAGAATTATAGTTAAAATATTTATGTATACTTTATTTTTTATCATATCTAAGGAGAATTATAATTATCAAACATTGCCTGTAGGCCACGAACCTCATGGTAAAATATAGAATAATGGAGATGGGTTAATTCTAGATGTAAGAGCTAATAGCAACATGCTTAGGTAATTGGCCAAGCAAGCAGTGATTTAATTAATACAGTTTTTATGTGGTTATTTCGGGAGTCTGCGCAGCCAGGAAATGAACAAGTGGCCTCCTACAACATGTTTATAATTGTTAGAGAGAAAATTCAGAATATCTAAATGATAGAACAACTGACTTTTATTAGTTACATTTCTATTGCAATGACAAACACCATGAACAAAAACGTATATAAAAAGTATTTAATGAGACTTACAGTTTCAGAAGGTTAGCATCCACAGTGGCAGAGAAAAGTCATGGTGGCAGTTAAAGTTGAGAGCTCACATCTTGATTGGCAAGCAGATGACAAAGATCACATTGCGAATGACAAGAGTCTTTTGAAACATCCAAACTCTCCTCTAGTCATACACCTCATCTACCAAGGCCACACCTCCTAATCCTTTCCCACTAAATGGGAACAGAGTATTCAGGCATATGAGCACGTGGGGGCCATTCTCATTTAAACCATCCCACTATTTAAATCAGGTGGCTATGAAGACACAAAAGACTGGTTGGTAACTATATGGGTGAAGTTTCATAATTTAAGAATGTAAAGCCCTGTGTGTTTTGACTAGGAAGTGACCAGGATACCTAGGTGCCTATAGCAGAGTGAGCAGTATGGAATAGAGAGCTGTGAGTTTGATGGATTGTGCCAGAGACACTTCAGTCTTACGGGTGCTCACAGACTGCAATCTGAACTCTGTGCTTCATTCAGAAGAAGAGATGTGACTAGACAGTGGGGGACAGGGTAGTATTATGTCTTTTCTCATCAACCAACTTCTTCAGTCTATAATCCTGGAAAGTATGCTCCTCAATTTCCTTATCTAACTTTATTTGTACTGCAAGATGTTTCTGCCCATTTTGTTTTTCTAAAAGCTGCAAGCAAACAATAACAAGATCGCCACAGATTTTCTTATTGCCTTGTTGCTCAGATCTTCACTCAATTACCCAGCCACATCTGCCTGCAAGTAATCTGCCTGACTTCTGTGTTTCATGTTTTTTATTGACCATTTGATTTTATTTTATGAAAATATCTCCAGCTCATTACCAAACAGCTCCATGTGAACCTTCCACAGTTTTCTCTATGTCAGATGTGGAAAATCAGCCTATTTTTTTTTTTTCACTAAACATTTTTCTTTGTAGGACCCTCACTTAATGCTATCAATGGTTATAACTTCTGTCATATTTATTGGATTTCACTCTTATGAACAATTATCCTATACTGAATAACACTCACATGTAGTTTTCAATTAAACTACCCTTTAGACATACCTCTGTGATCTCACCATTCCGTTTTCAATTGACTATGTCATGCTTTTGAAAAATCCATCTGTGCGTTCCTGCATCTGGGTGCATCTTCTCACATTCCTTCAAGTAAAATTCAATCACAATAACATACCCATGTCTATGATTTTTTTTTAAAAGAAATGTCATCACCTGTGTTCCTGATCTAAAAGTGTTTCTTCAGTTCATATAGAATTAAGTCTTATCCTTATTGTGGGATTCACTGTCTGCAATATGGTCAAACTCCTTATTCCAAAGATTTTACATCACAGGCTAAGCTGAACTCAGTGTTTTAGTCCTTTTTTGTACTATTCTAACTTTTTTGTATCCATAATTTTTGGAAAGTATTTTATATTTATTTATTATATATCCTGACTGAAGTTTCCCCTCCCTCTTTTCCTCCTAACCCATCCACCATCAACTCCTCCTCTGATTCTCTTCAGAAAGTGGAAGGCCTCTCATTCATAAAACATGGTATATCAAGTTGCTGTAAAATAAAACACCTCCCCTTTAATTAAAGCTGAACACGTCAACTCACTGTAAGGACTAAGTTTCCAAGTCAAAGCCTGTCAAAGCATTGGAGATAGCCCTTGTTTCCTTCGTTAAGATTCCCAACAAGTAGACCAAGCTACAGAACTATATGTAGAAAGCCTCTATGTCAATGTATGCAGAGGGCCTCGGTTGGTCATATGCATGTCCCTAGTTGTTTGTTCAGTCTCTTTGAGTTCCCATGAGTCAGGTTAGAATTTTCTGTGGCTTTTCCTGAAATTACTTTGACCCCTCTGGCTCCTACAATCCTTTCTCCTTCTCTTCAGCAGGATTCTCTGAGCTTGACCTTAAGTTCAGCTGTGGGTATCTGTGTCTGATTACATTAGTTACTGGATGAAAATTCTCTGATGACAATTAGGGTAGTCACCAATCTTATTGTAGGAGATAACCAGTACAGACTACATATCCGCTCTTGTTAGGAGTCTTAGCAGCAACAATCCCTGAAGATTCATGGGAGCTGCCCTTGCATCAGGTTTCTAACATGACCCTGAATTGCTCTGGCCTTCCAGTCATCTCTTTCAGTACTCTTCCAAATTAACTCCCCAAAACATGATTCCTCAACCCAAACTGCCCAACCTCCTGCCTGCCTACCCAGGAGATTTCTTCTATTTCCTCTTTGCAGTTAGTCCATGAATCCCCCCTTGGTCTTGCCTCTTACCTAACCTTTCTGGGTCTGTGGGTTGTAGTATGGTTACCCTTTAAATTACAGCTGATCATGCTTGTCTTTCTGAGTCTGGGTTACGTCGTTCAGGATGATTTTTTTTCTAGTTTCATCTATTTGCCCTCACATTTCCTGATGTCATTGTTTTTAACAGCTGAGTTGTGTACACTTACCATATTTTCTTTATCCATTCTTTTGTTGAGGGTATCTGGGTTGTTTCCAGTTTCTAGTTACTATGAATAAAGCTGCTATGAACATAGTTGAACAAGTGTCCTTGTCTTATTGTTGAGAATCCTTTGGTTATATGCCCAAGAATGGTATAGCTGGGGGCTTGAGGTAGATTTCCAATTTTCTGAGAAACTGCCTTATTTATTTCTAAAGTGATTGTACAAGTTTTCACTCCCACTAAGAGTGGAGGTGTATTCCCCTTGCTCCACATCATTTTCATCATAAACTGTCATTTGTGTTTCTGACAGGTATAAAATGGGAGCTCAAAGTTTTGTCACTTTACTGTTCTCTCTGCCTTTCTCCAAAGCACAATTATCACTTAATATGTTCTATTGAGATTTGCTTTACAGACATTTATTCTTAATTACTCACCTAGAATATACACCTAGAAAATACTACTATATTTTCTATGAATCAAAGTTATATTATATAATTGGCATTATGTTTATACATATAAGTCCTCATAATTTCACAATAATTATTAGAAACATTTCAATTTTCTTGTTTTTTTGCTAAGAGAATCACTGTTCTTTGTACATGAGTGGTGCAGGACAATTCTGTATCCTGTCAATCATGTTTTAAATAAATGCTGATTGGCTAGGCAGGAAGTATAGGTGGGAAAACCAGACAGGAAGTAGAGGTGAGAACAGGAGATTTGGGAAGCAGGAAGCTTCCCTGACATTCCTGCACAGATCTCCAAGGAAGCAGCATGTGTCCCTGTCCCAGCTGAGAAAAGGTACCAGCCACGTGCCTGGCATGGATGGGAACAATGTGTTAATATAACTTATGGGAGCTAGTAAGAAGCCTGAGATAATGGGCCAAACAGGTAATAACCTAATGTAGACTCTCTGTGTGATTTTCTTTGGTGCTTGCCGGCTGTGGGGTACTGGGCAGGACAGAAACCCAAACAAGCAGGACTCTCATGTTACACATGAGAATGATTCAAATGTTGAATTTGAAATTTACTAAACAGAGCATATATTCTCAACTGTGTTTATATAATAGGTTATGTAGGATACTCACAACAAAAATAATTTAAACCTATTCAGACACTGTTAAAACTAATAATAATAATCTATGTTTTGTGGACAGAACACATGGTAAATCATGACCTACTAGACCTCTTGATGACAGATACAGTTATGTTCATTCTTTAGATTCAGACATAGGAGTAGAAATAAAATGTAATTTTTAGGGTGTTAATATTTCAAATATATTTTGTAAATTTTCATTATCTCTCCTCTTGATGATGCATTATAGCCTATTTAGTAAGAACCTCTATCTACCATCTTCAATTATACTCAATTCAAAATAATGATGAATTTGTATGCTGAATAAGAAATAGAAATTCTTATTTTAAGCAATTGATGCATGTGTGTTTCTAACATTGAGTAAACTAATTTGTAAAGAATAATATAGCTTTTGATTACACATCTTTAAATGGACACTAATAATAGGTTGCTTGCACTTCTAACTGTGATATGACTTACATAATTCAGCTCATTAACTCTAATAGTAGAGGATGAGCTACTTATCCATAAACAAACAAGGAACACAGACATTTTAAGAAAAGTGAGTTAACATACCCCATTCCACATATTTATTGACATGTGAAGTCAAAGATTCTCTGAGATGCTGCTCAAGTATTTAACCACCGGGAAGAACTGGGTTCTAGTAAATTTATTTATTAATTCATTCTAAAATTTCAATATATTTTGCCTTTAATGATTCTGGACTCAGGCAATTTGAATGGAAATGTCTACTCATCTCCTGTCCTATAAATAATTGTATCTGTGCATGATTGATATTTCCTTCCTGTCTTCATTTTCTCACATTTATTATGGAGAGACAAATATTATATATGCCATGGGCCTGTTAGGAAAAGGAAAGGAATTTAGTGTGATATTCAGTATATTTATTTATTATTCTTTCCACTTATTCATGTTACTGATATAAAATTCCATTAAATCAAATGAGTCATAGTCCTTATTCTTTGTTAATGATTTTTATTGAGCTCTACATTTTTCTCTGCTCCCCTCCCTGCTTCTCCCCTCCCCCCTTTAACCCTCCCCCAAGGACCTTAAAGTCCTTTTTTTTTTTTTTAAAGAGAGGACAAAGGATAAACCAATAATTGTTAACTAACATAACATTACCCAAGGCTGATCAAGAGAAAAAAATGCTAAAGTGTTCTTCTCTTTGCATACATTGCATGGTCTATCCCTTCATGGCTTCTGTCAGGGTTGAAAGTCTGTGTTGACTTATTGACTGAGCCAGTGATGAGTTATCCCAGAACAGGAGGTGAGGATGGTGTGACATAATCAGAAGACCTTTCTTAGACCCATATGAAATAAGGGTCCATGGAAATAAGGGAGGTACTCAGAGAGTCCTCAGGTATGACATCAGCACCGGAGGACAACACTCAGTTCTATACAGAAAAATTCTTAGAACTCCTACCAAAATGATGCTCCTGTATCAGAGCAGAGAGCTTCAGAAATTATCTAGAAAATAAAGTTAGTATTTATTCTCAATCAGTTGACTGATTTGATATCGTTAAGAGGACCAAAAAAGAAGTAGAGAATTCATATTTTCTGCTAAGTATCTACCATCCTACAACACACACAGAAAAAACACAAATGGCAAATTATTTTCATAATTTCTGTAGTGATGGGAATGCCAGTGATATGGGTTTTAAAGCAGTCAGGTAGGAACAGGGTGATGTTCCTCACTGTATAATGCTACTCTCCTGTAAAGACAGTCTGGGATTTCCTGAGCACTGAGCACAAGAGGGGAAGAAAGAAGGTTACAACACACACACTGTTTTAAACGCCTATTGTTTGCTGCAAGATAAATATAAGAAGATAATTAAGAGTAAATAACTCCTCATTGAATAAATATTTAACAGGCTTGTATTCTGTATACTTCCAGATATTGCAAAGTAATAATCAAAGATTAGATATGGATTCTTCTACATCTCTAATTCTACTGGGAAAAGAAGATAACACAGGGAAATAAATAAAACAGACCCCATGAATGATTTTCAGTGTTTGTGGTGTTACAGATTCAAATAAAGTACTGGATTAAATAGGGACAAGTGGACAAAAGTGTAAATCTCTCAAATATGACTTTCTAAGCTGAGAGCTGAAGAGGGAGGATCATGGAAATGTGGTAAGACATGGCAGAAGAGTCTTTGGGTACAGGTTTGGGTCTGATGTTGATATTGAAAGGAGAGTAAACTCAGACCATATCAAGCAATGAGCCCTTCAAAGTGTTGAAGCAGAGGGTCTTGGAGGAATTTGAAAGAATTTAAGCTCTGCCTAGGGGACAGGTTGTAGCTTTACAGTTTATCCTTAGGATTATAGGTCTAGCAAAACAGATTGGAACCTAGCCTAGGAGAAAGTAAAGTCAGAGAAACCTTTTAAGTAGGAACTAGTAAATTCTACCCTTTAGGTCAAGACTGATAAATGTTGTTAGTTTCTTTTAAACAGTTATTCAATTATAAAATTTGCATAACATATAGTGTTCTATTTTATAGTACACTTATCAGTAGTATTTAGTATATTAACCAGTTTATTAAACCATCACATTGATCTAATTTTAGAGAAATGTCATCATCCATGAAGAGAGAACTTTGGCTCTTTATTTCTTTCTTCTTGTTTTCATCATTCACTTTTCCCCGAACATGAAGACATAAGCATATGGGTGCACACACACACTCACATACAAACACACATGAGCACACATACACACAAATTCTAGTCTATGGCATATATATGTATTATATACATAATGTGTCTGCTTTGGTCATCTTTGAACAATACAATCAGTCATGTGGCAAATTTCAAAGGCATTTTGGTTTACAAATGAAGTGCCTGCTGACAGGCTAATGTGTTGAAGGCTTAGTCCCAATACCGTAACAGTCAGAGCAGTGGGAGTGAGGGAAATAATTGGATGAAGAGGTTTCTGACTTCAGTGGGACAATGCATCTATTGATGGATTTATAACTACATGGCACTATTGGAATGTAGTGTAAATTCTAAGTGGAAGGAGCTAGTCTTTTGAGCAGATATGTTTCATCTCTATGCTGCCTATCTCTTGGACTCCCATCTGTCACAGGATGAGTTCTTGAGCTCCAGTATGTCTTTCTGTCATAATCCTCTGTGTTACAAAGTATGAGAAACAATGTAGCCATAATTTAAAACTGCTGAAATCATAGATGAGAATAAATAAGTTCTCCTGAAAAGATATTTTCATGATGGCTTATACCTGACTGAAAAAGAGGTAAAATGAAAATCCAGAATGAAAATAACAGCACATTTAGACACTGGGATTTTGTTCAACATTAAGAAGAAAGGAGCTGTAAGGCAATTGGGAAGATATGAGATATATTGATGTATAATATATGCCACGTTTTAGTTGGGTTCTTTTACAAAACTGAAAAAAATTATATATTATAGATTTCAAATATATGGTTTTTAGAAACATATATCCAGTGAAAAGATTCAATGATTGAAAGAAGTTAGTACTAGGAAATATTAGTAGGTGGAACACAAAGATCTTTTAGAAAGTAAAAGTGCAATGTCAGAAACCATAATAGTGAAGATGTGAAAATGTACAATATATGACCAGTGAACCTTAAACTATGGAGTATAGATATCATTGGTCTATTTTGTCCAAAGGAGGGCATTACTTTCATGACAAATACATATTCTTATGGGAGACAACAATAAAGAAAGGGGCTAAATATCAATATTGTCAAGACAAATGTAAAATCTGTTTACTTTTCACTCAGTTTAAGAATCTAAAAAATAAAATAATGAAAACATTAAAACAATCAGAACAATATCCCTTGCATGTTGGATTAGGAAGACAAAAATAAAAAGCAAATACCTGAGTTTAATGAATAAGCAATTAGGCTAATTAATTTTTAGTTTTTACTGTATCAATGAAATATAGGGAGGTCTCACTTTAATTCTTGTTAGTGTAGAGGAATAAATGGTAGCAATTAAGTTTATTTTACATGTTTAGTAGAATGTGTTTTCACATGCAAGAAGAATTTTACATAGGATCAGTGTAGTAAGAGTTGCGGACTATGTTCCCAGCATCTGAGAGGAGCACGGGCCCTTTTGTTCCATCCCGCCCAGCTCCTGGCTCTCAGCTGCTGGGCTAGCCTTACATTTGAAATAACCACACAAAAA
>JAQHUG010000213.1:1207484-1221508 GCA_028555095.1 Dicrostonyx torquatus | reverse complement strand
TTTTAGCCATTCTGACAGGTGTAAGATGGTATCTCAAAGTCGTTTTGATTTGCCTTTCCCTGATCGCTAAGGAAGTTGAACATGACCTTAAGTATCTTTTGGCCATTCGAACTTCTGTTGAGAATTCTCTGTTCAGATCATTACCCCATTTTTTAATTGGGTAATTTAGAATTTTTATGTTCAGTTTCTTGAGTTATTTGTATATTTTGTAGATCAGGCCTTTGTCTGATGTGGGGTTAGTGAAGATCTTCTCCCATTCAGTAGGATGCCTTTTTGTCTTACTGACTGTGTCCTTTGCTTTATCGAAGCTTCTCAGTTTCAAGAGGTCCCATTTGTTTATTAAACCAAGTTTCCAATTGTGGATCTAGAGTAAATTGAGACATAGCATTATTTACTCTTTTCAAATCTCCCTTCAGAGAGAACACTGAAGGATATTTTTCTCATGGAGTAAGATGTATTTTGAGAGACACTATCAATTTTATACCTTTGAATATGTTTATATAGCTTTTTAGAAAACAAACTAGTTAAAATTCAAAGTAACTTTGCTGTCTTCCAAATTAATTTCAGACAATATGAATGTGATACTTCAGAACAATATTAGATGGGCAGGAAAGATTTACTTTGAAATGAACCAGTCACAATGACTTAGCTCCTAAATGCCTACAGCCTTGCTTTTACCACATTCAAAAGATGACATAGAATAAGACAATGGCTTTGAATATTTTTACCATCTGTGAGTATTTCAAACTCTTTTTCCTGGGGGGTTGGTAAGCTCAGGAATTTAGTTATCTCAAATATAGCAGCATACCATATTTAGCACTTTGTCAGATATTTTCTTACTTCAGTTACTCTTCTTCAATGTTGCAATCTACCCAGTATAAAATAGTCTATTCTTTTGTCATTTTTATAATAAAGTAATATACTACTCCATTAAACATGATTATTCCTTGTTAGCAATAGTAGAATGTGATAAAACATATTGAAATACTTCAAAGCATTAAAAACATAGATTTGCAAATTTCATTGGCAAGAACCAAGGGGGAAAGAAATTCCAGAATGTATTTAATTTAGCTGATATATACATATATATGTATATACATATATATTTACTTCAGTCCTATGCATCTACAATTAGAGACATTAATCAATATTCTCTTTATGTCCACTATCAGTAAGTAGGTTCCTTCTCAGGGGCCACGACAGCAGTTGTATCTGATGAATAAAACTACTAGAAATCAATATGAGTCAGAAAGAAACATTAGGAAATTGTGGAAAACTTCCAAATATTAGCCTTTCCTTTGAAGTGATTTACAAAGTTTTCTGTAAAACTCCCATGAGTAATGTTGTAAACTAGAAGGAACTGAAAAGAGATCTTAGCATCTGTAAAGTAATGGGATTGGAATGGACAATGTTTCATATCATTCCCAGGAATTATGTCACCCCTATCTCAACAGATGGGTGACAGGATGACACAGGACAAGATTCTAAGAAATCAGGAATGGTAAAACTACATGGGATGAGTGTGGTGAGAGAAAATTCATTGCACCGTTCAGAGTTCTGGTGTGAATATGCATGAGAGAACTCTGAGGTACCCTACTTAGTACAACCTGGAAAAGTGAAACAGCAAGAGGAAGCAAGATAAATGAGTGATGACTAAGTGCGCCTCAGAGAGAAAGAAGTAGGATTGCTATAACTACATAATGAGTTATGTAATTTTTGGCAAAAGCATTGTTTGTGACTTGGGTCACCATTCATGCAAGTGGGGAAGCCCTAAACTTATCCAAGGTGGCATAATTTTTTGGCTTCTGGGTTGAGATTTGGCCAAGAGAAGTGTTGCACATGACTGGCACAGGGTGACACACACTCACCCATCTTCATTTCCAATTAAAGTAAAACATGTTGGGAGAAAAAGAACTTGAGTTATCAATTAAGCATCTCATGTTGGATATCTATTAGCTATGAAGTTGTCTATCTAAAAGCTTGCTTACCCACGCTCAGCATTGCTTTCATAGGTTGTAATTTGAATTACAGCATGTGGAAGTAATTTGCTTGAAGTCAATGCATCAGTTTTTTATCCATAAACACACGAGAAGTTTCTTTTAAGTGAACCACATTTCAACCTCTTACATCTATTTTGAAAATTTTTTAATATGAAAAATTTATTGTAGAGAACTTCTAAATTATAAAACAAAACAAAATTACTCAGATTAGCTTGATTCACAGTCTATAAATATAAATTAATTTCTATATAGTTGGAGTAGAAACTCTGAAACTTTGCAACATCACTTTTTATTTTACACTTTCATTATCACTCCTATTTATATGCACTTATTCACCACACATACAGAAGCAAAACAGAAAGTCAATGACATAGTTAAAACTAGAACAACTATATAAATATTTCTGTATATATATAAAATTTATAATACATGTATAATACATACATATTATGTATATTTCTTGACTCCTGAAATTAAAGCATTTTACTTCAGAATTTTTTTGTCTGAGTTTACCCAATAGCAGATTTTGAGTACTGAGTAAAGCAGATTTAGGGACTGACAAAAATAATAAGTCCTATAAACTTCTTGACTACATAGTTTGAAAAGTATTAAATATTTTAATAGTGGACAAGTGAGTACTCAGAGGATTGATTTTACATACATTCTTCTGTCTAATGTTTTCCCTTTGAACTGTATATCTGAGGGTTATAAGAGTTTACATTTGGCCATTAGTATCTACCAGGTCCATCACCATGTACTTTGTATAAATGCTCTTGTTAAGCCATGAAGACATTAGACATGAATAACATAAAATCTTCAGTCCTAGCTTACAAACAGAAAGTATGACCTGAGGAGGTAATACAACTGTGAAAGGTCTTGGAGAAATCAAATTACCCTGTGTGGCTGGAGAGATGAGTTTGAACTCTGAAATTGATAGATAAATGTCTGCACCATCTGTTACCACAGTATTGATATGTTATCTCACTTCTGCTAGTTAAATAGAGAAGTTCTTAAAACGGTACTTTGCTGTTGTCTGTGGTGGGGACTTGGGATATTCCAATGGAGAACTTTCCATAGTGATTGTATGCAATCACTTCTCTGGGTAGAGAAGGAAGAGACAACTGATTTGCTGGGTCCCTCCACACTCCAGGTTATATAACTACTTTAAGAATGATGAGTAAGGTAATAATATCAAATAAAGACCCCCATCTAATTTAATTTAGATGTGTACTTTATATTTGTCAAGAAAGCATTAATTGCCTCCAGACCTTCTTCTTATCTAATGACTATTGCTTTTATCAACTCCATTTTAGTCGTTTCCTTCCATCTCTATGATTTTCTTCTGCCTGCTGACCTTCCCTGAATATACCATATTCGACATCTTAATGACACCTGTTGCTATTTCTCTGTGTTTGTGTTTCATCCTCTCTGTGTTTGCAAAAAACCTCATTTGTCATGGGAGTGTAAATGCCACCAAGAAAATTGAGAAGCCCTTCACAATCTGACTGTTGTCAGGTAGAGAATTCCATCATCTTTCTGCATTTTTTTTCTTGCTCTCACTATATTTTTTTTCTGTAGTTGAAGTTGTTTTCCTCATCTTCAGGAAAATATTGCTGTAACTGTCACATAATAGGTATGACTGAGACCAAAACTCAAAGTACATTCTGATTAGAAAAGCTGAAAATGATGACTTTAATATTTTGGTTTTTGCCTGTTTGTTTTATCATGAATGAGATGACAAAAAAATTAATGTAAACCAGATGTGGATGTTTATATGTGAGATAATTTGCTATAGGCCTTGGATGTTAAGTGGGTGCTTACCTGGCATAATTGATTTTCATACCCACCATATAAAAATTCCTTGATTTTGACACAGACCCACTGAGTATCCAGTATTCATCTGGGTCTATGTACATGAATTCCCTGTAACCTTGGTGCAGTGATAAATGCTAACAGCAGAATTTTCTTTTGTTTGTTCTGAATAGTGCACACCTTTGTTTCTATGCCAGAAGGCCTCTATATTCTCTTAGTAACCATGAAATATGCAATTGACTAACTTTTTTGTATTTTGTTTTATTGTATGCTACAGCCAGTGTATATAAATTAGTTAAACTTTGTGAAACAGAAATCCATGAAGATTCAAAGAGGTAGATGTTGAGGACTGACAAGTAAAGACTGTGTATTATGGCACGTGTTAGAGAAGCTTCTGTACAGACTTCAGATCTAGTTCTCTTGAATATCCACTGGTTCATGAAAAGTGGTTTAAGAAACCTTAAGATAGCTGAATACAAAAAGAAACAGACTTTCTGGGGTCTGAAGGGATTTGTACAGGAAGACACTTCAGTCAGCAGAGGGTCATACTGAGCGTTCTTCAGACAGAACTGTTTCAAGTCTGCAGCTGCCTTGGAAACCTTCACTGGTGTTGAGCCTGGTCGCCAGCCAGAGCTGCTGAACCACCTTCTTCATGGTGGCGATGCTAGAGGAACCAGAAAGCCACTTGGGACAGGGAGTGGTGGCAGACAGTTCTCTCTGAGTTTGAGGCCAGCCTGGTCTGCAACACCTGGTTCCAGGACTGGTTCCAAAGCAACACACAAAAACCCTGTCTCAAAAACAAACAAACAAGCAATTGATTATTTTTTTAAGCTCACACATAGATAAGAAATCCAAAAATTTTTCACAGATCTACACAGATGCAGAGGGCTGTATGTAACACATTGATTCTTCCTAAATTTTAGCAAAATAAGTCTAAAGTTTGCCATGAATATCTTACTTGAGGTAGGAAGCAGATTCTAAACATATGAGTAAATTCTAAGTAGTGAAAGCAAGTAGCTCAATTGAGTTTAGCAAGGAGCATCAGTTGAAGAGATAAACAAACAAAGATGAGATCAGTAATGGGTAAGAGGCCAAAACTCCCAAGAGTAATGGAGTTTATGACCATTTTCCCCATGGTTTCTGGAAGTTCAAGTAAAGCATATGCCTGAGTATTATTTCATCTAAACATGAAGAGGACAGAGACCTTAGATGCCAACTCCTGTCAGTCACTGGTTGGGAGCTATTGCTGATGGCTATTGAAACATGTTTGCAGGATGCCTGGTGTATGGGAGAATGATCCCCAACTTTGGAGAAGTCTATTAATCATACCAATGATATTGTGGAAACAGGTTGAGTATATGTCCTTAAGGTAAAACCAAAGAAATAAATTAGAGACATGAACTACAGAGACAACTGTCAGCCTTACAAAATGAAGATATCAGCAAAGTAACGGCGGTCACAGTCATGAATCTGCTTTCAGGAAATACTGGTTAGTTTAAAGGTGTAGAACAAGACAGTACCAGGTATGTCTACTGATAAACAGTTTTTTGCTTTGCTACATATGCATATTTTAATATCTTTATATTCTTCTTTCTATATCTCCATACATAAGCATAATGTGTACCACAGAATACACAATGCATCCTTGTTAAAAGTGAGAATATAATGCTATAAATGTACATGCTAAATATCCTGCAATTCAAAGTTAGGTAATTGATTCATAAGGATAAAATATAAAAGTCTAAATAGGCCTTTTTATGGTTTAAAGTCACACAATAGAGAAAACAACCTTGTATAATCCAATTTTGTACGTGACTAAATTAACTAGTATGACTCAATCCTTACCCCAGGATAAAGAGCAGAGGCCAGATCAAATGCCAGCCAAAAAACTTTCACAGCCTGGAGTCTTCCACAAAGAATATAGCTCACTTGTGAATAATCAGGAATTGGCTGTCCAGGAAAATCGTACCACTCCCTTGTGTAAGAGACTGCATACTCATTTCCCAGCTGCCCAGACTCCCCAAACAAGCAACTGAAAGTGTGTTAATTAAATCACTGTTTGGCCAATCACTATAGCATATTCCCAGCAAGCTCTTACATATTAAATTAACCCATTTCTATTATTGTATATTTACCACGAGGCTCATGGCCTACCGGCAAGGTACAGACTGGAGGCTTGTGTCTTTCTCCTCTGGCGGCTGCATGGCATCTCACTGATTCTGCCTTCTTTCTCCCAGCATTCAGTTTTGCTTTTCCCCACCTATCTCTATTCTGCCCTGCACAGGCCCAAGACAGTGTTTTATTAACCAGTGGTATTCACAGCATACAGAGGGTAATTCCATATCATCTCCTCTTTTCTGATTAAATAAAAAAGGTTTTAACCTTAACATAGTAAAATTACATGTAACAAAATAGGTGTTAAGCAAGAATTGCAGTTATAATATTTATATCTACTTTATCTTTTATCATAACTAAGGAAAACTATAACAATCTATTCTTCAACTCCATCAAAGACTTCAGAAGTACATAATATTACCTAAGTAAACAGGTAGTGAATTGTAAGCAGCTTTCAAAACGCTAGAATTTACAGAGACATCTTTGCTACCTGGGCAACCACCTAAAATTCTTTTGTACCAACAGACTTTCTCATGAAGTCAAAAATTTAAAGACAGTTTCGCCTATATTGGCGGTTTGTCATTCACCTTTTTTTCTGTGTCCTGCAAAATGTCTAGTAGACTCTTACATGAAGTAGGAACCCCAAAAGACTGTTTCATCTTCTTTAGACAATTTCATAAGTCCTTTTTTCTGTGAGTCCTGCATGCCCAGTTTACACAGCATACCATCAAGCATTACAAGCTAGAGGAATTTCTTGCCCAAATGGCTGGCAAACTCCATAATAAATCTCTTTGATGCCCATTATCTTAAGTAATTGATGCTGCCAGAAACAGACGTGTTTCATTGTCATGAAAAGTCCTAAGTCTTTAAACATTTTAAATATCATATTCTCAATGTGTCTGAAAGATTTAAAAAATACTTATCTAACTGAAATATATCTCTATATACCAAAAACCTAACTAACATGACTACAAGCTTAACTATTATAGATGATTATCTATTCACCTATATTTCTTAATTATACATTATATTTTTAAATGAGGTACACAAACACAATACCTTACACAAGAGCAGGAATAGACATATAACAAAATTGACCTGGAATTTGTATCAATAGAGCAAGATTCACATCAATGCAAATATCTATAGCATACTCCCTTTAAATGTAAACATTTAAATACACAATCATGTTGTAATTAGGGGGAAAGGTCTGGGTTATGTTCCCAGCACTTGGCTCCCAGCTCCCAGCCCCCAGCCGCCAGCCCGCTCAGCTGCTGGTTGCTTGCTTATGCCCGAAATAACCACATGACAATTATATTCATTTAAACCCTGCCTGGCCCATCATCACCAGCCTCTTCTTGGCTAGCCATCACCTCATAAACTAACCCATTATAAAAGTCTGCAAGTCACCACGTGGTGACTTACTGGAAAGGTCTAACCTGTATCCATCTGCGATGGGAGCCTCATGGTGACTGGCTCTCTCACTTCCTTTCTTCCCAGAACTTCTGTTCTGTCTACTCCGCCCACCTAAGGGCTGACCTATCTTACAAGCCAGGCAGCTTCTTTATTCAACCAATCAAAGCACAGAAATACAGATGAACCCTCCTACTCCACAATCATTTAGGGAATTTGGACATAGTTCTCTCCAACCTGCTTCCTGTTTTTTTTTTTGGGCAAAGTATTTTAGAGGGTGTTCATGGCAACCTTTCAGGAGGTCTTTGTCCATAAAACCACATTAGTTTGTAAGGATTCCACAGGTTATAATCCTCTGTAGAAGCAAAAGAAGAACCTTTTTTTCCAAAACAACAAATACTTAGACCCACATTTTGAAGACAAGATAACTTTAAAGTATATATGTTGGTTACTTAGCTCATTCATGTCAAACAATCCGAAGAAAAAAATAATATACATAATCCAGACTTTTTATTTTCTATCTTTATGTGGCTTATTTTTCTTTACTCCTTTTAATCTATGACTGTCTTTTAAAAGACTTTTTAAAAATAAATTATTTCTTTTTCTAACTCTTATTTGTTGTATGGGCCCACTCATTTATTTTACCCTTTTCTTCTCTCTCACAAGCCTAGATACTTTTAAAAAACATACTGTGTCTTATTTAGAGGTCTATAATGTCTGAATCTGTCCTGTTGTGAATCTGGAATAATCAGGAAGTCTGTTCTTAAAGGAGCTACAGTATGCTTCCAGCAAACAGAGACCATTTAGAAAAAAATACAGCTAAACTTTATTTTTTAGTGTCTAGAATTCCTTTCCAAGCCCTCTCAGGTTTTATGTAGATTTAGCTAATACACATTGGATGTCAATTTGTTGTTTGAGGTTGCCAGTCTGTTCCCGGCTGCTCAGCACCCAATAATCACTCAGAAACCATATTATTTGCAATACTGTTTGGCCAATAGCTTAAGCATATTTCTGGCTAACTCTTATATCCTAAACTAACCCATCTCCATTAATCTGTGTATCATCACATCGCTGTGGCTTACTGGTAAAATTTCACTGACTCTGCCTTCTTTCTCGCAGAATTCAGATTAGCTTTTGCCTGCCTACCCTTCTGCCATGTGCAGGCCCAAGACAGTTCCTTTATTAACCAATACTATTCACAGTATACAGAGGGGAATCCCACATGATTCCCACATCTCTCAACCTGAGTCTCCATTTAAAACTGAACAAAAGTGCTGAATCATGGAAAGAAGAGGCATGAGGCTAGCATTGATCATGTCCAAATGCTAGGAAGGATGCCTTAGGACTTCCCCTTTTCCTAGTAGTTCCTGAGAAAATGGTAAATTCAAGTGAATTTCACTGAGAGTGAAGAATCAGTGGTAGCATAATTAGGATGTGGATGAAGGCCTGTCTGACTCTTAACCCTGCAATAATTTTATAACCATCATTTTCTTAGAAATCACTACTAAGAAAAAGATAGCAATATTTCAAATAAATGTTTTCTTATAATATTAATAAGATATAAAAACACTGTGTGCACATGTACAAACTCAATGATATACACACAGAGAGATAGAGACAGAGATGAGAGAGAGAATATAATAAAGTGATATTGATCTTGACTCTCCTTTTAACCTTTTAATGTTTGACTGCCAGAAAAAAACTCTTCACTACACCTCTACTCCCTAATTACTTCTATGCTCCCAAGCTGATCTCAATTGACTCTCAACAGGCATTTACCAGTTTGGTAATCCAGCCTGCTCTGCCCAGAGGGCACCATTGTAGAAAAACCTTTTCAAACCTTCTTTCCTCAGTTGGAAACACCATCTGTTTGACACCAGAACCAAATCTGGGGTGGATCACATCTTCCAAGGATTGGGGCACACTGTAATATTTTCCACAACCAATAAAAGTATCTGCATTCTGGGATGCTTTGCTTACTCACCTGGACTTGCTTGCTGGACTAATTATCTGTTACAATTATTATTTCTATTCATGCTGCCTTATGGCATTTGTGAAAGCTGACTGGCGGTTTTATACATTTAACTAGCACAAACACCTAGTTTCAACAAATGATATTCACAGACCAAGCCATGAACTCTTCAAGGCCCACTTTTGTAGACACCTTGTGGATCAGTCCAGAACTCTATGTGTAATCAGACTGAATCATGTGTCTGAATACTGGAATATGAGGAAAGAGATCTTCAGATACAGACACAGAGGGAAAATCCTTGACCTACTATTTTGACCTACCAGACCTTGGTTGTAATCAGTTATTGGTATCGGTGAGGCTCATTGCCACTCTATGAAATCGAGAGGCCCATGGAATAGCAGCTTCTATGGACACAGCAGGTGGTGTATTGGGCGGGTAGTAGTTTGGAAAACAAATGTGTGATTTAGAACCAACAAATTTCCTTTGGGATATTGCTGCCTTATGCCAGTGGTTCTTAACCTTCATCAGGTTGTGTTCTTTTAACACATTTTCTCATGCTGCAGTGACCCCAATGATAAAATATTTAGTTACTATTTCATAGCTGTGATTTTGCTACTGCTTTAATTCATAATATAATTATTTGATACGTAGAATATTTGATAGCTGGATGATGGCCCACAGATTGATAGCTGTTGTCTTATCTTATAACAAAAATTCTGATCTCTAAGATCATAGGCAACACAACCATTATGTGTACACAATGTAGTGAGGTGATAAACAAAAATCCCCCTAAGTCTGTAAATTTTAAGCAATATAAAACATCCATTGTAAGTATAGAGAGGCTTACCTGGTATGTGTTCATAAACAATAAAACAAGTAACAAAAGAGGAAAGGAAGTATGTAAATACAGGGAAAAAGAAAATGTAAAACAAGACTTGTCAGTGTAATTCAATTGAAAATCAATAAACTAAAAATGTTTATTCGTTAAAAAATGCTTACTGGCTTTTCCTGATGGATAGCATAGGTCATGAATCAACTTTAACCTCTGTTAAAGCTCACCAACTGACACAGCATCAAGACTACAGTATTACTGGCATTAAAGTTACAACTAAAATACATTGCATTTACCCAAGGCACATTCCTTATTTTCTGGAGTATAGAACATACAATAACATGACTCCACCATTGAGATATCTACTTGCTTATACTGTTTTAATTCTTGCTGTCCTAAATAGTTTACTGTAAACAATTAAAATAAAATTATTTGCCACTTAAGAATAGCTAGAGCAAATGTCACAGCATGTAACTTCCTTCAATTAGTTACAATAGTTAATATATCATACAGTTAAGCAAAATAAGGCCTTCAAGGATGAAAACATATTTTGTAAAAACCTACTTAGAAAAGATACTGTCATCTCCATCACTTCTGTATTTAACAAAGTAAATTTTCCTATTATTCATTTGTTTATTTATTTTTAGTTTTTGGAGACAGGGTTTCTCTGTAGCTTTTGGAGCCTGTCCTAGAACTAGCTCTGTAGACCAGGCTGGCCTCTAACTCACAAAGATAGACCTGCCTCTGCCACCTGAGTGCTGGAATTAAAGGTGTGCACCACCACCACCTGGCTTCCCTATTATTTATAAAGGACACATAGAAATTATGATGCATTGTTCCATAATTATTGCCAATTTTACCCATCAAGGCATGGATACTCACCAGTATTAGTAGTGCTGATTTCATCCAGGCAGCCACTCTTCTATAGTTTGCAGTTTCAGTTTGGCAAGTATATCTGCTCCCTTTTCAACAGGCTAGGACAGTTTATCTTCACCTTGGAAGATTCCAAGTTATTCCTGTCAATTTATACATGAAACAGTATGTGTGGCCATTGCACATTCTCAACCAATCCACCTCTCTCTAAACATACCGAGTGTGAGTTTATGTGAATAACCTCTTCTAATGTGATGCATTGGATATACCCACTCTGGGCATGAAGATACAATAAAGTTAACAAGAAGAGAATAGGCTGGTGAATGCTCTAAAATTTGTATAAGACATATAACCTTGACTAAATTCCTGGAAATTATTTGGTAAAGATAGGACTGTTATATTCTCAATATTGTCAAAATGCAGTTATTGTCACTTTAAACACCTCAAGTTTAATAACATCCAAATGTCTCTCAATTTAGAGGCATTGGATTCATCTGTTAAAATCCCAATGAAAGATTTTATATTGATCCATATCAACTCACTGGGACATTCTAGACATGTTGGAATGTGGGCTTGAGAATTGTTTTCTAAATTATAAGAGAAAAATATTTCTGTTATTGGAATTCAGAAACTCTCTTACTACAAAGGTGAGTAAGTTCCATACTTGGGCCCCAAATACATATTACCCAAATGTGTGGACTACATACTGGCCTCTGCTTAAAAAAAAGAATCGTGTAACCCCAGATCCAATTGTTAGCCGCATACAGGAGATGCCTTGGGTCACAGAGCACTAGTCCCTAGGTTCAGAATATTATTTCAGAGGACAGAATCCAAAATAGATGTTCTGAGAGAGTTCATCTTTAGAAGAGTGTCTTGTCTATCTCCAAATATTGTTATTTCTCAATACTATAAAAGAAGGACTCTGTCCTAAATGGGTTCGTCTCAACTTGAGGAGTCCAACTCAGAGAACATAAAAGCAAAGTGTATATATTTCGGGAACCTGTTTCACCATCATAAGTGGGATTGAGGGTTCTACTAGAGCTTTTGTTTATCTTTACCAGAATGAACCTCTTCAATACTGAGAACAAAAGATCAATATGATAGGCTTGACTTAATGAAAGTCCTTTAGTATGGATAATGCTGACCAATATTGGCCTCATCTGCCTATTTTGCCATATTCTTGGTCAGTGTTAATGCTTTCCCAGATAACTGTCAATAATGAGAAACTGTGTGTCTAATCTTACCTCTTTCAGCATAATAAACTTTGATAATAACTAAAGAAATGAATCAATAGCTCTGTAAATTACTTTTCAATTTTATTTTTTGATTTTTTTCACTTTACATACCAACCCCAGTTCCATCTCCCCCGCTCTTCTCATGACCTCTCATCTCACTCCTCACACCCCTATCCACTCCTCAGAGCAGGTAAGGCCTCCTTTGGAAAATCAACAGTCTGGCATACCATGTTGAGGCAAGATAAAGCCTACCCATCTGTATAAAAGCTGTGCAAAGTATCCTGCCATGAGGAATGGGCTCCAGGAAGCCAGTTAATGCACCAGGGATAAGTCCTTGTCCCACTGCTAGGGTTCAAGCAACATAACTGTCTCCCACATTCAGATGGCCTAGTTTGGTCCAACGCAGGTTTTCCCAGCTGTCAATACAGAGTTTGTGAGTTCCCATTAGCTCAGGTCAGCTGTCTCTGTGGTTTTCCCCATCATGCTATTGACCCCTCTTGCTTATATAATCCCTCCTCCCCCTCTTCAGCTGAACTTCTGGAGCTCAGTACTCTGCTTGGTCACGGAAAAGCCACAATTCCAGGTGATACTAAAATACAGCTTACTACATTTAGAATTCTAGGGGTTATTGACAGTGACTCAAAATGTTCATTTCACTTCCAAAGTTACCCAATACTGAAGTCCTGGGGAAAAAAAGTCAGATGAATCACTTGCTTTCCCAGCCTTAGGCAGAATTCCTTATGGAGCATAGTGATGGCTTTTTAAGGGAAGTTCAAATTCAGTTCAGTGACATAATGCTCACTGCCAACTCTAGTCAAAATCAGAGATTAACTGCTATAGGAGTTGGATTCCTGTCCTAATTTCTGTGAACAGCTTTCAAACTCTAACAGTGTTTCTCCTTTCTTCTCTAAACATAAGTGAGACAATTAAGAACCTTGTGATTGCTCCACCAGTGGTGGTGAGAATATGAGCTGCAAAGCTAACCCTAGTTCCACTGTACAGACCTTAAGGGCATCATTTCTCTTCTGATTTTTTATGCCATCCATAAACCTGCTGTGGAATTCCTTCTCTTTTCTTTCATACATTCTCAAGATGTAAGCAATAAACCTTTCTATAACCTCTTGGTGAGTGTGGGACATCATCAATATCTAAAACTGCACTGAGTTTTGAGCTAAGGGAAGGAAGGATCTTTCTTCTTTCGCTTTCAGGATTTTAGCACAGATGACATTATATTATGAAACAGATATGGGATTTTTTAATGTTTATCACACTCTATAGAGTATTTGTGATATCAAGTGTTGTTAACTTTCAGAAACTGGAAGTATCTGGAAGAAAAGTCATTGAACATGCTCATGAGGTATTATCTTGATTATGTTAACTGAGCAGGGAGGGCCTTCCTACCGTGGGTGGTAACATTTCCTGACTGGGATTCTTGACTGTATTAATGAAGAAAGGGAACTGAGTATGGGTATCACATTCTCCCTTGTCAGTTTTCTGATTGTGGATGCCATGTACCTAAGTGCTGTAATGGTAAAAATAAAATGCTGCAGGTCCTCAAGAGGTGGCAATGGGCAGCGGACCATGAGATCACGGTGGGCCATGAAGGCAGCCAGTACCAGCCAGGGAGCCCCCAAGTGGCCCATTGGCCATGAGGGCCAACAGGTCCCAGGCAGGGAGCTGCAAGGAGCCACAGCTCCAGCAGGTGAGAGACAGATGGATAGGCACACCACACAAAGTAAGTGGGTATTTATTTAGTGGGTTATGGAGGAAAA
>JAQHUG010000213.1:1191893-1205649 GCA_028555095.1 Dicrostonyx torquatus | reverse complement strand
TCTACTGTAGTCCATCATTCTATGTCAATCTCTCTCTCTCTCTCTCTCTCTCTCTCTCTCTCTCTCTCTCTCTCTCTGACACACTGAAGCAAATAGTAACCTACTTAATTAGAACATGCATCATAAACATTTAATTTATGTAGGGTCAAATTCTTTCTGCAGTTAGTGACTAGATCACTTTTATTTGGGGTCTTTTACCTTTGAGTATGATATTGAATATGAGAAACTTGGTATCTATTTGTGTAATGATACTTTTTGGAAAACCCAAATAAACAAATTTGAGGTTATGAAGAATGGAACATAAATCTTCACAAATAGCCCATGTCATAAATTGGGTTCCATCACAAGCCATTACTCTACTCTAGCTGAAAACTCAGAGCTTTTCATTTGACACATTTTACTGATTTTGAGATCATACCACAAACCCTTCTGTTGGATTAGCAGGATTTCATCAGGTTCTTTTCTATAGTCTACACAACCTACTTTGCAGCTACATAATGTTTTAATTTGACATTTCTTCAGTACCGTTTTGAGGTTTACAGTGCAATGGTAGAATCCTCCCTGATTTTAATCCAAACACCCCAGTCCCTCCCTGCTCTCCTTCAGATTCGTGGCATTTTTCATTAATTATTACTGCATGCATAAAGGTATGTGTTCACACACACATTTATATATATTCATTACAAAATATAACTTGTTTGATCCATGTAATTTACTTATATATGTGCTCTTGAAGATTATTAACTTACTATAACTAGTCTCAGATAAAATGCCAGCTCTCTTTCCATAAGAGATATGACACAATACATTTCTAATAAAGATAACCAAAATTTATTTGCTGAAGAGAAGATAATAATACATTAATTGCTCTTAGTAAGCACTGGAATTCTTATCATTTAAAGCTATAAAAACACAAGTTAATTGTAGTTTTTAATCAGAAAAGTGAGAATTTTATATATGGATGAAGAAAACTAGGAAAAATTGAAGGAATAGGTATCCTACAGCACTTCAAGTGGCAGAAGTAGAAAAACATGTTCAGGACATTCCCCAGAAGACTTAATGAGAGCAATGCCATGCAGTTAAAATTAAAATAGCATTAAAAATCATTGTGAAGGAAGTGATATAAAAAGCCAAGGGGTTTGAAGCCAACAAGTTATTTCAAATTTTAGTATTTTATACATAACAATGCAGAGGAAAGTTATTAATGTACCTTAAAATTATTGAACTATATTTGAAAGCACAAGAACCAAATCCCCTGGAATCGCTGATTGTTCACAACTATTGTTAAAAGCTATGAACAGTATGTAATTGAAAGAAATCAAATGTTGACATCTATATCTGAATTTCACAGATATATGCATCCAAAATATACATGTACATATATTCAAATGTATATACATGTATATATATTTTATATATACCCATTGGATTCTCTTTTCAAGTGTATTTAATATTTAGTTAAAATACCCTGTTCCTTGGGGCTAGCTCACCAAAGCTCTTTTCTTTTAAGAATCTCACAGAGTCCTAGAATGTCCTTTATTTCTTAATATGGACCAGTTCAACAGGTTTAGTTTTTACCTTGGGCAATATTCTTGACGCACCAGACATGAGCAGTTTAACCTCTATGTTCTTCTCTCATGAACTGGAAGAATTCATTCTTGCACATTTCTCTGGATTTAGGCTTTTCTTGCCAACAGTCATCTATTGACTTCTAAAGTTCTCCTGGAAAGGCCTAGAGCTTCCACAAGAGCTGTTTTAGAGACCTTGGTCCTTTTATCCTTAGACAGGTGGAAATACTTCCTTACCATGAATGCATCCTCATCTTCTTTATGGACTCATCCTCATTCTGAAGAGGGACACAATATCAGAACACTCTGCAAAGATAACCCAGTAGCCCTGTCAGAACAATTACATTTTTGGCATTTGAGGATGCTCCTCAAACTGGAATGTTTTTAAACATGAGTTGTAATAAGCACTCTGAAAACTACATACATGATATTTTCTGTAACAATACTTATTCCTCAGCCAATTCATGCAAAGTCATTTGTGAATAATCTTTTTATTTCCACCTCCTCACTACTTCTGATAGGGCCCCAACCATTAACTAAAGAATGGCTTCCTAGCAGACATATCCAAGTCCTTGATGGTAGAAATATCATGTCTACCTAGCATCTGTATAGTTTTGAAAATGGTCTCTCAGTGTTCTTCCTTTCCCTTACCCTAGATTATTTCATTTCCTGAATGGAGCTATACCCCAAAGAGCAGGCAGATGTGATATACTATCGCAATGGGTTTGAGTTTTTGTTTTTGTTTTTTAAAATAAGAGTGTGTCATTCAGAAATTAAACAGAATATGTTCATGTCAAAGTATGATGACAGCGACAACTAAGAAAAAGAGGATGGAAGAGAAAACATACATCTGAAAAGACTCTCAGAAATGTGTGAATATTCAAAAATAGGGTCCTAGCAACCATAAAGTGAAGTAGGTAAAACCAAAAGCCATTCAGATTTCAGCTGATAAATATCACCCTTTGTTATTTAGATCAAATATATCTTGCCAATTCCTGTTTAGGATAACTTGTTCTAATGCCTCAAGGGAATGAAATTTTTGTGTTCCTTTCTGACAAACATTTCTATGCTGTGGAACAATGGTTTTACACTGTAAAGATGTGTTTCTTGTACTTGTTTATTAAAATGATGATTGGCCAGTAGCCAGGCAGGAAGTATAGATAGGTGACAAGGGAGAAAGTAGAGGTGGGGCAAGGAGAACAGGAGAATCCAGGTAATAGGAACAGAGTCTATCTAGCATCCAGAAGTGAGAGCCAGAAACAAGAGAGTGAGTACACGTTTTACACTTGCATTTGTAATATTAGAGACCATGCCCAAGTGGCTGAAGGAACAGAAAGAGCTCCCACAGCACCTCCCCCTTTTGTTTAATTAAGAGAGTTCCAAATCTGATACAAAACTATATACACTAGGAAGAGATATTAAGTACAAAATTAGAATTACAACCAGCATAAACAATATTAAACAAGGAATGTATGCTAAATATTTTAATAAACATTCTATCCTAAAGAGTCTAAACTTTGTATTGGAAATGGCTTGTCTAGCTCACAAGAGGATGATAACTATGTTTATCTAATCTTTAACCCCATAAAAGACTTAAAAAGTGAGATAATATTACTTGAGTAGGCAGAAAGTAAAATCAAGCAGCTTCTAAAATATGCCATAGGTGACAGAGGCAACTGGCTGCCTGAGCAATCACCTGAAGTCTCATTTGCAATATTGAAGCAACCAACATTGGCTAAGGCCTAGAGTAACAACTAGCAGATCGTTTTCTAAGACAGGAGCATTTTCAGAACCATCTTATCCTGTCTTGGCAAGATTTGGCAGTCTTTTTTCTTGTATCCTGCTTGTCCAGTCCAGACATCGTTCACTTTGTCAGTGGCCAAAGCACAGACATTTTCTTGCCCAAAAACCAATTGCACCAAGAAGAAGACAAATTCCAAGTGGAGTGTCTTTGGTGCTCAACACTCTCTCAGGAATAGTTCAGTACTGCCAGGAACAATCATGACTCATGTCAACAGAATCTTAAGTCATTTAAATGTCATGTTCTACAGATATTTGAAGTTGCTGAAGTTACCTATCTATGCATAATACAATCTCTATGTATCTAAAGAACCTAATTAGTCTGACTAAAAGTATAACAAACATGAATGATTATTGACCTATAATACTTAGTACCTATATAACTTAAAGATAAAGATTCATATCAGAATATTAGACAACCTTTAAACAACTGTTCAGTAAAGGAGGACAATGACCTCAAATGATTTTAATCAGAGGTAAAAATATATAATGTTATATGATAAATATAGCCTAAAATTGTAGCAATATACAAAATGTCTTAAACAGAGGTGGAAACATGCATGTATACATTATGACAAATAACTTTGCATAGGTGTTCAAATATTATAAACAGAAATAACAAATAAAATTTTAAATTGTATCAATATACAATTAAATTGTATCAACTATACTAATGTAAATTGTCCATGGATTATAGCTCATCAGTATTCATTCTATTACTCACTATTATTGTTGTTAGTGTAAATTCTTCCTGGTCACCTGCCTATACTTCCTGCCAAGCTACTGGCCAATCAACATTTTATTAAACAGTACAAGAAACAAATCTTTACAGAGTAAAACCATTGTCCCACAGCATTTCTAATCTAAAAATCAGAATGCTTCCTTTACAAAGTATTTTATTCATTGTGTATATTCCCTTATTATAGCCCCAAACTGCCTCTGTAATCAGTCTAAGAAATTTGAAGAAGAGCCATTACTGCCAATGGGTAGGCTCTAGTCTGTATATCATTTTCTGTGTAAGACTCTGAAATTTTGTATCATCTCTTATAAGGATAAAAAGATTTCACATTATCTAAGTGTATCTTAAGTGTGACCGTACCCTGCCTATTAAGATGGAAATGGGTAAAACTTTACAGGCACATAAAAGGAAGATAAGGAGGTGATTCAATGGAGTTGACATAGGCTTGGAAAATTGTTCCTGAAAATTCAATGATGTGAATATGAGTTAGAAATGCTAGAAGTCATAATAAATAAGAAGAGTCAAGGCCTCAGTTTATAGGGGACAAACAGCCGTGCGTTGGATTTATAATATCCATATTTGGACTCAGAAATCCTGGATTATGAGCTTCTGTTGTTTCATGCCAACAAGTTTAGGGTGATTGGTTGCCACAGCCACAGCAAATAATATTTCATCACCCTGTTTATTATTTTTTTTCTTTCTTTCACACCCAGCTTCTCTTACTTCACCAAGCAGAGAAGTCCACTTTTGTGTTTATTTTTTCCTTGAAATATGTACTTTTGTTGACCAACATCAAAAAGAAATCAAAACAGAAAATGTTCTATCCACTCAGAAACAAGTAAGATGATTTTGAGACTTCCAAAAACCAAGTGCTGCATCTTTAGGTAGATTATGTCTCTAATGGTTTTTTTCCTTCAAATAAGCAATCTTTCCCACCCCCAACTTTAATGCTGAGTAAGATAACAGTACGAGGAACCCAAGTCAAATAGTTTCATTCTGTATATAGCAAAAAGGACAGGACATTCCTTACCAGCAGTATAAATCGACTTACTCTGTCTCTGAAGAGATTATATAGCTACAGAAGTAAGTGGAAAAAGCTCAAAAGAAAACAAATGTCCAAGATACAATAGAGACCACGATATTGTTCTGGGGATTTGTACAAGCTGTCTGGGGAAAGGGAATGGTGTTTCACTTGTGTTCAGAACATATGGTGATTTAAGATTACCTTGCTCAGACTTGATGAAAGGGGGGAGAGACTTAGTCTCGCCTTAACTTGATGCGCCAGATTTTGTTTATTTCCCTTTCTGAGGAGTGGATGAAGGGTTGGGAGAGGAAATGGGGGAGATCAGGAGGAGAGGAGAAAGGGGGACTGGTTGGTATGTAAAATAAAAAAACTTTTAAATAAATAATTTATCAAACATTAGTTATAATTTTCAATAAGTAGTTGAATGGTCTGCATATAATATTGTGGAATTTCTTAGTGTGTGATTGCCAAACACTTTGAAAATATTTATCTCATGTTCAGAGAGGTGGTTGGTAGTAAGCCTAGACCTGGATTAGATTCTCTGACAGAGAGAAACCATAATTTATCTTTTTAAGCTATATTTTACATGAGTAATGTTAGTCATTAGCACATGACTAAATAATTTCTATTTTTCTATTTCATGATGTGTGTCAGTTTTTGGTTCTCTACTCTGAATCGCTTGGATTTATACTCACCCAATAGACAAAATTGGATTGGCGATTAGATTTAAGCAACTAGATGAGACTGAGAAATGACTCCTACCAAGCTGAGCTTCGCCCTCCAGACCAAAGGCTCTGACAGAAGATCACCGCTTTTAGTTTTCAGTCTGATAACTGAATCTCTCAAAGAGCCTTAGAATATGAAAATATTCTCTAGGGCATCTGGGTGTTAAACCTCTCAGGTCGTCGAGAAACACGTTCTTTTACTTATGAATTGATAGGTTACTTTGCAGGGCAAAATTGCATGATATAGCCTGATATTTCTAGCTAAAAGTTAGAATTGGTATTTTAAATTACTTATTATCATATTTTTCTCAAATAAGTTCAAAGGCAACGTATTAGTTCTTACTCTTTTCTAGAACAGAGCACTTTCTTTAAAGATGTTAAAAGCTGTCCAAGAAAATGTACCCAAGATTTTCTTTCAACTTAAATCAGATTAAATCAGAACCGTTTTATATAAAAAAGATTTTCAACTTGATAATCCAATTGAGTAATTTTAGAATCTTAGAATTGAAGTCTATTTAATAATTCTCACAATTATGTGGACCAAGATGCATAAGTGAACAAAATATAAGCATGTAAACTATAATAGTATAAATTATGAGTGTTTCATAACCTCTTTTATTCAGAGAGGAATGATAATAGAAGCTATCATGATGATCTTTTCTCATCACTGAAATAATGGTTATTGTGAGTTACAGAAATGAATAGTTTCAAAATACTGCTTTTTTGTTTTTTCTTTGGCTGAAGGATGTAAATTGTTTGAAGGAACTCAATAGCTTTTTTGCCTATGGGAATGAACCCTCTCATGCATTTTCATTATTATCACACGGGAGACTCTACTGAGCAACCCCAGTACGTTTGCTGCCAACCTCCTTGTCAGAGAAACCTTGTACTTATCAAAAGATGCTCCGGAAATTAACACTCTGCTGTTCTGAAGAGTCCTCAGACCTTCCAGATAGATGAACAGATTGCCTCTGCAGTTCCTCCATCCATCCCTTTGTCACACCTTAATAAGTATGCACAATAAGGACAAAAATGTCTCCTATTGTACCCTGCTCAGGGTCACAGTAGAACAGAAGAGGTTGTTGTGGGCACAATGAATCAGAGGTATTAACTAGATCCAACCTTTGATCAGGCACTGTGTGCCTGCTGACGAATTGAAATTAAAGAGAAAGACTTGAAAGGAACACTAAGAAAAAGTGTTTCAATTTATTATTGTGAAGTGAAAGCCAGGGATTATGAAGGCATTATAAGCAAACAAACAAAAACAAATAAATAATCACATATAAGTATATATGTATATATATATATATATATATATATATGAGCAATGATGAAGATACAATAATTTCTAACCTGTAATTAAGAAAGGACTTTAAAAAATCACAATAAAATCGATTGGCAATAATTATTTGCACAAAAAACTAAAAAGCCCCCAGAAGCAGTAGAGACTTTAACAAGTTTCTCTTGTAAATCAAATTTGAAACATGCTGTCATTATATAATAAAATAATGATTTGGTTTGAAATACCAGAGTCTTTCCAATACAGTTTATAAATAATGTTAGAAAATAAAAGCTGATAATCTTAAATGTAATCCATAATTTTCTCAGTAATGGATACTGAAAAAATACTTTATAGTCAACTCTATTTGTGTAAGTCAGTTTGGCAGCAATCCTTGCTAACTGTGCTGTGAATAGAAACCACTGACTGGAATCACAGGTGTGACATTGTACTTCTCACTATCTCAGAAACAGGTATCACAAACTAACATATTGTTAAGATAATTATTCAGGATAATTAGCATGCCGCATTGCTCTTAAAAATTAAAATTAATTTTGGTTTGAAAATGTATTCATTTAGCACTGTTTCCTTTTCACTTTGAAATGAATTTGGTGCCTGAGCAAAGAGCTGGATTGACAGACTTTTGGAGCAACTTCTGTTCATCCCTTAAATGAGGACAGCATGACAGCCACACGGACAGCTTCCACTCTTAGGCAGGTGGAGCTCTCAAAAAAGAAAATTCACACTCTTGTCAATACCATTAAAGTTCTCCTTCACAGTGGGTTCACACGAAGCAGGGCTCTTTTGGTTATGACTCACATCTCACAGCCAATTCAGGGATTAACATAAATCTGCCCTGTCTCTGGCTCAGGGGAAGAGCCTGAAAAACTAATGCCACCACTGCTAAACTCCAATAATGCATCATCTTTTATCTCAGTAGTTCATCCCCAGTCGGACCAGGAATAGATTGAAATACACTGGAGAAAGGAGGTACTCGGAAAGGATATGGTTTGTTTCATGTGTGTGAACATCACTTGAAAAGCAACAGATCACCTTAAAACTAAAGCATCTTTTCCGTTGAATGTTGGATAGCATTCTGTCCAGCAATATAGCTTTGACCTCTTTAAAGTAGTCCAAAGGCATTGCAGAATTCAATGGCTTGATTTATTTATATTTACCTTTTAAAAAGATAATGGTTCGGAGTAGTTTTGTCATTCCATCTCTCTCTCTAATAATATTAGTGGCAATTCTCTATGTTAGTTGTATTGATTAAGTATAGGAACTGTATTTTTGGTGTTACAGATGCGTAAAAAAGAAAATGTGCCAAATAAATTTTCAAATGGAAGAAAAATGTTTAAGAGCATAGTAAAAATCTGGGAGAATATGTAATGAAAATAAGTAATGCTAAGAGATTTGTAAATTAAAACCGTGCCATTAACATACAAATTAAACAAGTTCAGTGAAGTTTCAGTGGACTTTCAGTAAGTCATTAACTTTTGTAGAAATGAAGCAGTATCATAAGTGAAGAATATTGTATGTATTCATTTCATAAAAAATGTTTAGAGCTATATCTTCTGCATCCCTCATAGAAACGCTATAGTAGAAATTTGTTCTTTATCTTCGAACAGAAAATACTGACTTAGCTGACATCCTCCAGCTGTGTTTTGTCCATCCTTTAAGCCTTTAGAGTGTACTGAAACTTCTAGGGTCATATACATCACAGTTATTGATCTAGATGATCTAATTAATGCTCTGTATTTTTGCCCACTCTTGTTTTTGTAAGCTCCATTCATTTTTCTATTTAAATAAAGATGAGGTCTCTTTTCTCAAAATCTTAGGTACCTTGAGAACAAAATGTGTAATCAATAATTTTAACTAAATGATACATTCTGGGACTTGTAAGTTACCTCATTTAATATGTGCATAAGAGCAAACCACTCTATCATGGCCCATCTTGAGTGTGATTATGTGTATGATGGTGTTAATGTGTCACTCACAGCAAGATAACTTTCTGATCTAATTATGTATTGTGAATGACTTTTTATGTGTTTCATTTTAATCAATTTTTATTAATAAAATTTGTTCTTCAACATTTCCATACATGTGCAAAATGCATTCTGATTATGCTCAACTTGTATCACTGCCAATTATCCTCTCCTTTAGAAAACTTTCGCCCACATTCATGAATTATTTTATGGCCCACTCAATTTAACTAAGGCAAATGTGTGACCATGAGTTTGGATTTACCCACTGGAACTTGGGCATCTCCAGTGAAAAGACAATTTGAGATAATGATTCTTCCTATCACAAAATCTTTCAGTCATCATAAGTTCAACAGAGAGAGGTAGGAACTAATGAGCTCTTCCACAACTGATTGCGGACAATCCAATCCTATACAGGTAGGTCCCCTGAAAGTAACTGTAGTATTATCTTCTAACTCTATGAAATCTATATCTCAAGAAAGAAGTTCTCAGCTATGTTCTAGTTTGTATTCTGTTTCTGTTCATCAAGGGGTGTGGTGTCTTCCGTAATAGAACCTTATCACCTGGCTCTGACAGGTAACCAGGGTTGTATTGTTTTGGTGGGGCTGACTTGACTTACAACACATTAAAAAGGTGCCCCACAAAGAGTATTGAGATTTTTGTTCACTAACCTGCCATTTCTAACATAAACTGTTGTGGAATTAATTTAGCCAGTTAGCTTTAGACCCTTTGGGCATGGTCTGAGGTACTCTGTCTCTGTTGATAAGCTGCAAGAGTAAACATGCTCACACTCTTGCTCGGGCTCTTGATTAGCATGAGGGGAGAGACAGCACAGGCTCAATGATGGCTTCTGCCTCTTCTCTGTATATGTGAGTTTGTCGCTTTGCCTTGCAAACCCTTAAAAAACCAGGTTTTATTTATCTCAGTGTGATTATGCAATCATAAGAATTATCCGAATATTCAGGTTATCTCTCTTCTATTTCATTCTAAACAATAGCTTTTAATTGGGTTACACAATAGTATGTTTGCTTCTGGCTTTTTTCAAACATCCTTTATTACACTAACTAACTCAAATCTCCATCACTCATTTAATTTCTTACTCCCTTATGACTTTCATCTTTACTATTGTCCCGCTCTAATTTACTGTGCTCTACTTCCCTCCTCCTGTAGGTGTCTTTATCCCCTGCTGTCCCTTTCAAGTTTCCTACTTTCTAAAATGTACTCCATGATATATACACATTACTAAAGATTTGAATCTGTGATCCACGCATGAAAAAGAACATGAGGTGCTTGTCTTTCTGAGTCTGTTACCACTTTCCATATACATTTTTCAAATTTCATTATTTACCTGAAAATTTCACGATTTTCTTTTTCTTTTTTCTTTTTTTGTTTTTTGAGACAGGGTTTCTCTGTAGCTTTGGAGCCTGTCCTGGAACTAGCTTTTGTAGACCAGGGTGGTCTCGAACTCACAAAGATCCACCTGCCTCTGCCTCCCGAGTGCTGGGATTAAAGGCGTGTGTCATCACTGCCCGGCGATTTTCTTTTTCTTTATAGCTGAATAAAATTCCATTGTGTATATGTATAACTGTTTCAATATTCAATAATCAATAATGCAATAATGCAGATTTCTGGAAATCTATACTAATTTCCTTTCCTACTAATTGTGAACAGAGGAGCTATAAACATGAGTGTACAAATATGTCTGTGGTGGGATATACCACGTCTCAACTAAAATGTCAGTCAATCATTCACTTTAAGGAATTCTTTACCTTAAAGAGATAAGCTTATCACCCATGTGTGATTATAAAAGTGTCATATGCTCAGTCTGCCATATCTTGCAGTTATATTGTGTGCATAAATTCTCATGCTCTGATTGGTCAAGTGCAGAAGTTGTTGCTCATTTTGAAGCCAGTGAGATGTATTTTACTGACCCTGGTGTTAAGAGCAGTATCTATGTCAAGTTGCCATACTCAGCAGCATGGCTGGTTATAATACTGCTATTCAGAGTCTGGCAGAAGGAGAGATGAAAGAATGTACTGTGGTGTCTGTTCCTGGAGACAGCACCATGGGGAAGCACTCTTTAACTTCAATTGATTTGCTTTATTTTAAAGAAGCACTATTCTTTTGTATATAACACATTTACATAAAGAAATATTAATCTTGAAACACATTAAACATTTCCTTTTTCAATATAAGCAGCAGCAAAGCAAAGGAAATCTATAAATTATCAAATCATATATAAAAGAAAATATATTAGAACATATGAAGAATTCCTATGACTCAGCAAGCATAAAAATTGCCTGCTAAAACATGGTCAAAAGACTTGAATAGAAAGCTCTCCAAAGAAGATACAGAAGTAGCCAGAAAATACACTGAAGGGTTTTAGGTTGTACTTAATCATTAGAAAAACACAAATAAAGACAAAAATGAAATATCATCTATACCCGCTAGCAAGCCTATATGACCTATTAAATAAGCAGGCAGCAAATGCTGACAAAGCCGGCAATGTCATACAAGAACTGCATGCTCATGCACCACAAGTGGTAAGCTGAAATGTTGCTGCTTTGAAAAAAGTGCTGTGCATGTTCTTCACATGGGTAAAAAGAGAAATATCACATAATCTATGAATACCAGGTGTGGTTCTGCAAGGAAGTCTCTTACAGGAAAATGTGCACATTGCTCCTCACTGAATCACTATCTGAAGCAGCCATGAGGTGGAAGCAATCCAAATTCCTCTTGATGGAAAAATCGAAAAAGAAAGCATAGTAAAGATCTCTCTGTGCTTTTGAAAAACAGAGATCATTGGAAGTTGAGATACACGGAATGCTAGTTTGTCAAATTTGAGATGTTTTCTGACGTCATTTCTTGTAGTATTTTCATATTCCATTATTTTACCTTTCCTTTGTGCTATATGTATTAGGCACATATTGGTTCATTCACTTGTGTCTTACATTTCTCTGATCTTCTATTTGCTTTGTTTCATTCTGAACATAATTAATCTATCTCCAGGTTCACAGACCTCAAGACGACCAATCAAATCTATTTTTGAATGCTTCCATTAAATTGTTCACTCCAGAATGTTTTTGTTTTCTTGAAATTAGTTTCTGTGTCTTTATTGACTAATCAATGATGAGATGCTGTATCTTCTCCTTTAAACAGGTTTGGCAGTGTTTGGATCTTTATGGCAGCAACCGTGTAGCTGCTCTGATCTGGCTCATCTGTGTGTCTTCAAAGGCCATTTTTTTGCCTGTCTTTTTTCTTTTGTATTGTTCATATATTTCCCCCTTTTTTCTTTCATTCTGCTTTGCTTTCTTTCCTTTTCTTCTTCCTTATGAAGTTGGTTTTATTCATCAGACTAGACTTGAAGTCATTGGTTCAACTTGTCCTTCTGCCTTCAAGTGACGGAGAATATGTCTATGTCATTATGGTTGGTTCAGTTAACATTTTTCTGCTCCTTTACAGAAACAATATCTTCTTTAGATTTATTTGATTTCTTTGTTGAAAAGTGAAGTGTACTGGTTTTTTGTTTTGTTTTGTGCTGGTTTTGTTTTAACTCTGGCTTTTGTGGACCTATGACACTGCTTCCAAATAATCACAAGGAAGCTTATTCTTCCTTAGGAATATCCAGCCTTAGCTGATCTTGTTTCGTGCCTTTTTTATTTGTAGCTTAAATTAACTTGGTTCTCTTCTTCTACATTTTACCTCTTGGCTTTTTACATTTCTTTATTCTACATTTCTTTTTACTCTTCTTACGCCATGTCTGGCTATGTGGTTGGGTGCCTGGCCCCTGACATTCTCTTCTTCTCCCTTATTTTCACACTCTCTTAACTATCTCCTTACCTTCTCTGCATGGCAGCCCTGCCCATTTCTCTGTCCGGCCTAGCTATTAGTCATTCAGCTCTTTGTTAGACCACTCAGCTGTTTTATGCAGGCAAAGTCACAAATGCAGCATGAACGAAAGCAACATATTTTGGCATTATTACACAAATATTCCACAACATAATAAATGAATGTAACACATCTTCAATTAATAGTCCACAGCAGAAAAGTGTACATTCTAGATATTCAGTTGTTGTCACTATGGATATACAGAAATCCATCTTCTCTAGATTCAATATTTGCTTGTGTGCACGCTTTGTGTTTGATTGGTCTTTTTTTCCTGAAGTCTATTTTCACACAGGACAAAGTTTCCGATACTGTTTCTTAGAAGGTACAACCATGGGAATGAACGGTCAGCTTTTCCTCTATACACCATAAGGATACCTGTGACTGTAACTGTTGTTTTGATTTTTGTTTTCCCAGTCTGTATCTCCCTCCTAAACTTTGGGTGGTCTGTCTCAAGCAGCATCACATCCAGTTACTGTTCGCTAATTGGTACTTGATTGGTACATTGTTCCAACAATGCTCTGGGGTTTAACTTTTTCCATAGTCTTTTCCAAGACAAGCATGGCCACAGTCATAGGGGAAGAATAACTTGTTTCATAACATCCTTTGAGATCTGGTTCTTCCTTTTTTCTTTTCCTATTTTTTTTTAAACTTAATCATGAACTGCTTGTTCATACTGTGAAGCTATCTCCTAACTATTCTCCAAGATCTCCATTGATTTAGACAGTGCCCTCAGCATGATGCTTCTTTTTTT
>JAQHUG010000213.1:1162108-1187154 GCA_028555095.1 Dicrostonyx torquatus | reverse complement strand
ATTTAAACATCAGCAGCTTATTAGGATTTTTCTGGACACCAGAAAATAACCAATTTAAAAGTAGTGTTTATCCAGGCAACTAGCTGTTCTAAGATTCTGAACAGGTCATTAACTTAAACATATACTTTTCACAATTCAGAATACAGTTATGCACATTTTCTTAAAGGAGGATTATGAGACAATCTACTTTTCTGATATTCTGTATTTCATATTAATGAAAGTAAAGTGACATTACCAGCTTAGCCTCCTTCCCACAGATCTACTGTTTTCAACACAACTCAGTTGATATCTTTTTTTTATTGTATATACAGGGGACATTCTGTATGGCTTACAGTAAAGAAACATTATGAACTGAAATGCCAAACCCAGCATCATATTTCTTGGTTCTAATATCATTAGACAGTCATATATCTTAGCTGTGACAGAAAGGCTATGACAGATGACACTTTGAAAGTGTTGTGGGAGAGAGTTCATAAAGTACTTAATCAAATGGTTGCAATGTCTAAAAGGATTAAAGTCAAGCAGACTCTGACTCACAAAATTATGTTTCCTATTACTATGTTAAGGCTGACAATAAAATACTGTTTATATTAAATGTGTGTATAAATCCTATTACTCTCAAAATACAAATTTCATAGAAACAAATATAATTTTCATATTTGTATTATAAATACATTATGTATTTTCTATTCTTTCTATAATCTTAAACTAATACATATGCAGCACAAATTTATGAATATTAAGAACACAAAGAAATCAAAGAAAAGAGAAAAAGGGTTGAGGGAAGAAAAAAGGAGGGAAGGGAGAAACAAAGGAACTGTAAAAGGAGAGGGTAGAATAGACAGGAGAAAAGAGGAAGTGCAAAGGTAAGCCATTGCTTTTAAGATTTGTAGATGTAAACTAATATGCTAGTCTATTATTAGCCTGCATTTTTCTCCTATAAAATAAGAATAAGTCATTTAGCTCCAAATCTCTCTCTTTTTTTTTTTTTTTTGCTGAGATTGGGTACAAAAAATGATGTTCACTTGCCATGATTTACACAAGTAAATGTGATGGGAGCTTATATGGTGGTTGGAAGACTTCAAATAGAGCAGTTAACTGTTTTCCTCCAAGTTCAGATCCCCGGGATGATCACTGATGATGCTGAAGCTGATCTGTCTCAAATATATTCCTCAGACTTTATTGTCAGATTTCTCTTTCTTGTGATAGCATTGGTTTTCCATTAGAGAACTATTGACATGAGCCAGTGCAATGTTCACAAAGCCTTCCTCGCTCCATTTTCCTTTATATTTTTCAGTTATAATGAAGATCTACCTGAAATGCACAGAGATTGAATGCTTAACTAGTTTAACAGTTTCATTCTATAAAAAAAACCTTGTTTAAACAATGAAAGATGCAATGAACTTTAGGTGACTGAGAAATGTCATAGGAAGAAATATACTCCAAGTTGGTGGATTCATAAAGAATGTCTGATTTTTAGAAACAGCTCCTGATAGGAACCAAGAAATGCTGAAAATATATACAGGCACCACTAAAATTAAACTAATTCTGAAGTTTTTAACTTGAATATATCAATCTACTTTAGATGCTTGATACTTTTGCCAAGGCATAAGGATTTTAATTCAAACTCAAGTGCTTATGGATCTCAAATATCCATCAGTATTTAGTAATCCAAAGACATTCTCCATCACAGTATCATTCCTGATTTCCAAATGAATAACCATGAAAATTTAGGATTTTAACAATGTTTTAAAATTTTTAAAGCAAAATAAATATGAACCTCTGTGATCAAAATCTGCATCCACACTACTGAAATGCAAACACATAGACATACTTACATACACACAGAGAGAGTTACAGATAGATACATACAGAGCTGCATAGGCAGACAGACACAGACACATGCATGCACCCACACACACACACACACACACACTCATACACTGAGAAACACAAATAGACACATACGCATCCACAAAAAAGATTTAATGGAACTCTACAGTGTCTACAAATCTAAGTAATTTAGGCATTTCTGAATTATTTCAGTCTATATACTAGGAAAATTAATTTTTAAACGCGAAAATCTTAGCTTTATTTTCAATTATCCACTGTTCACCATCAGCTACACCATATTTGTCCCAACTTGACTAAGAATAGCAATCAGAATGGTTAATTGAAGCTAAAGTGGAAATAGTTTTTTGCTAAAGTGGGGAAGTCATGGTAAGTACAGATGAAGTGTTTAACCTAGTATAGAGTATCAAAATGATCCTACTTTGTTTAATAAAATATGACCTTTCCAAATCTCATTTATAGTCTTGAAATGTTCATCAATCATTGACTCGAAGGATCATGGGAAAAGCTTAACTTCTCTTGGCTATGATCCTAGTTGTCACAGACTCACAAGGGCTTTACATGCCAATTGTTCAGCTACTGAGAAAATCTTAAAGGACAGAAAATTTCTGTGCATACATAAAGTTTGTAAAATGCATGAGACATACAATAAGCATCTTGAAAAAATGATATACAAAGCTTTCACACTTTCAAACCCATTGTTCTAAACAAGTCATCAAAATTTATGTTAGCCTCACAAAAAATAAATGGAAGGTACAAAGAAACAATTTTTAAATTTGTGATGTACTTAGAACAGAATATTGATTTGAGAAAAATGTTAACTTTAAGAGGATTCATGTTAGCATATTAGGATGACACATTTCTTTGGGTAGTCACAACCGAGATAGCATTTGAAAACAGGAGTTAAAATCCCAATAAATAACCCACGCCTCTTGGATTTAAAGACCTTTAATAACTGTTAGCCCATGGTAATAAAGGAGTTTGCCGGTTCTCTGCATGCTCTGAACTTTAGCTCATCTTGATACTCTCAGAGTTTACGTATGTAATTGAGATAACTACTTCATTTATTCTTTCAAATCATTCATCCAAGAATTTGAGGACATACATCTCTTTTATTTCATTATACTTTCAAATTAAGCTTTGGAACTGCTAGCATATGTATCTTATATTTTATGTACAATTAAGTAAAAATGACCATAGATGATGGTTAGGCATGGATGAGAAAGAATCAAATTTGCATTGCATAAAGAAAATCCTAGAAAATTAAGGTAAAAAGTTAAAGCTAAGTGACTAAAAGCAAAACATAGAGCATGTTAATATTTCATTTTTGCAGTTTTCATTACTTACTGGCATATATATGCATGCATACATATACATAAATTTATGGATGACTGGAATCCACAGACAGTTAGCTACAATGAAAAAAACTTACATAATCACTTTATACTATCTGACACCACTGAAAGACAAAAAATTACAGTACTCCATCATCATAATAAACTAAAATTAGCACCCACATATTTTGATATCAGGAAAAGGCTTTTTAATCAGTAAATATAGTAAGTGTTTAATAGAAAATTTAAACTTATTTATTTTAATATAAGATATAATCATTGAAGATAGAATTCCAAGTACCCACTAGCAGCAACATTAGATTTCGTATGAACACATACCAGATTTCATTACTATGATTGTTCTATAAATGTTCACATTAATGACATCTTCTATTAAGTGGTCTAATTCTATCAGGTTTTGAGAGAAAAGCCTTCTAAAGGTTAAGGGGATGGCTCAGTGAATGAAGCATAAAGCTTTTCTGAGCTGAGATCTACAGACTAAACAAAAAGGCATACAGTGGCATTTGTGTCTATAATTCCAGTACACAGAAGAATGGCTAGAACAGTGGTTCTCAATCTGTGTGTCATGACCCCCATAGAAGTCACATATCAGGTACTTACATTATGATTCATAGCAGTAGCAAAATTACCATCATGAAGTATATACAGATACAATAATTTTATAGTGGGGGGCTCACCACAACATCAGGAACTACTTTAAAGGATCACAGCATCAGGATGGTTGAGAAATACTACTAATTTACCTACCCAATGGCAAGGAAAACCTGTTTTAAATAAGATGGAAAGACAGGACCAACACCCATGTTTGTCCTATGACCTATGTACATGTACATACCTAAGCATCCCTTCCTAGAAAATTGCATTCACACACACACACACACACACACACACACACGTCAGTCATAAATAAATGCATGAATAGGAAAAAATAGTAATAACTTTTGTAAGTGGTCAAACCATGCTTACAACTGAATGATGTAACCCTGGGTTATCCACATGCTTGGTGAATCCTGAATTAGAAGGAAATTTTCTAAGCAAGTCTCATTCTGGGAACTCACTCTACAAAGGTACCTAACATCTATTACTTCATTTCTTAACCCCTCTTTACATAATATATAGACTTTAATGATGAATACGTCATCTGTTCAATAACGTTTATTCATCTCTAACACGGTGCATAAATTTTGAGGCCATTTGAAAGAAAGTAAAAAGGATAAGCCACAGTTTGTTCAGTTTAAAGAGAACAAAGAATCCTGGAAAGTATTACGAGAGATATTTTTTTTAAATGGGAGGATTTGGGCAAGCCTGCTAGTCGTGATTATTCCTCTAAAAGAGAAACACATCCTCACTATTCTCCAGATAATTCTCATAATTGCTTAACTGTTTTTCCTGCCATTACTCTGGCTGTCTTCCAAATCATAGCATTTACTGTGTCCTGAATAATATTCTTAAAGATAACTCAAAATTCTCTTTCTATATATACACTTGAGGGGTTTGCTGGTGTTTCAAATTGAAGTTCTAGTTTATGTAGATGACAGGGAATATTTCTTGTCTTCTGCTACCTGATTTTCCTGTGAACTGTGTATGATTTGAAAGCATTAGAGGACAGACTTCTCTTCTTCAGCATTGCTCATCCCCTAGCTGTTACATTATATCTGATATTCAGTTTGATTTTTAACTGTTTGTCATTGCTAATGAGCAGTCTTCTCTTCCTGAAAGCCATAGACCCTACTGGCCTATGTTCCATATACCTTCCATACTTACTGCAAATCATCTTTTGTTGTTAGTAAGGTACCAATCTTAATATCATGTTTCATTCGAGACTGAAATCTCCCCTAACTTTAGCATTCACGTTTTATTAGATGTGAGAATCAGTGTAGTGGTTATCAGAAAAATTAGGAGCAAAATTCCATGAAGGAATGCATGTGTTGAACTGAGAGTCTTCTAAAATACAATAGATCACAAGAGAAATTATATACATGCCTAATGACTTTTGGGTGGACCTCATGGAAGACTGCAACTTCAGGGCAGATTACAGGGTAGATCATGTACTATGTTTTCATTCCATGTACTCCTGACTGTAAATCATATGCCAAGGTAGCCTGTTATTCCTCTTTACTTCCGGATATTGCTTTCCAATTAACAACACCCCTATGTCATTCCCCAACTAGTTAATCTTTCAAAAATTCTTAGGAGTATGACACCAATGTTTATTCCTCTATTACCTTTACCCACTACAGTTTTCAGTTTTGAATTCTAGTTCTTGCTTTCAGACCAAATGAATACTTTTCTGGTATAATTATATATATATATATATATAATTAAATTATATATAATATATATACTATCTTTTATAAATAAAGTTATTGAAGCCTTTCTAAAATCACATAATAAAGTAGTCTAAGAAATGTGAGTTAGAGAGATGGCTGTGTTTAAGAGTATTGGTTATATTCTTAGAGAACCTGGGTTGAATTCCCAGTACCTGTATCATAGCAAACAACCACCTGTAACTCAAGTGCCAGAGGGTTGATGCCTCCTTTCAGTCTTCTTGGGTACTATACACACTTGGTACACAGACATATATGCAGGCAAAACACTCATTTATTTGGGTATGTGTATGTATACATAATATATATGTATACATAACATAATATTTTTTATATATATATATAATAAATCTTAGGGGGAAGTTAATTCTGAGGTCAGACTTGTCTCTCTCCACTATAAGACAATTTCAGGAGTGTAACTGGAGATTTCTCTCCCACATGCCAGTTCTCAAATAACCTCCATGAGGCTCAATATTCATTGCAAATTATTTAGCCTATTAGCTCAGGCTTATAATTAACTAGATTTCACAACTTAAATTAGATTATTCCTATTATTCTATATTTACCACGAGGCTCATTGCTTGTTACCTCACATCTTGTTTCTCCAGTGGCAGATGCTGCTGGCATCTCTCAGACTCTGCCTCCTTTTTTTTTCCTTTTTCTTTGTTTGAGTTTCAAGCCTAGCTATATTCTGTTCTGCCATAGACCAAAGCTGCTTCTTTATTAATCATTGGTAATAAAAGATATTCACAACATACAGAAGGACATCCCTCATCAAGTACACTCTCTTCTTTTATGTAACAGAAAAACTGTCATGACATATCTTCCAGGAGTGCTCAAAGACTGAGGGATATAACAGCTATAAGAGTATTCTCTGGAATAAGCCCCAATGTATTTCTTGCATTTGCTGAAGAGGCAATGTATTAATCTACAGACATTTTCCAGGTCAATAAAAGGTAAGTTTCTCAGAGCAAATAGGTACAACAAATGCTGAGCAAAATACTATCATAGGACCTAAAATTCAAAATAAGAAACTGGGAAATATTGCAGGTAGTATCAGGGGATGGATGCAGAATGATCAAAAGAAAATTGAAAATCTGTTCCCAAAATTAAACTAGACTTGTTATAAACTTTGCACCATCAATTACTATACATCAATCACTCTTACATTCAAGTAGTATAATATGTTATAGTGGGTATAGAAATAAGTCAAGTGATTTTATTCCACCTTATCAAACAAAAAGGTTTTTATAATTGCTGATCAAAAAATATGAATTTATGATCTAAAAAGGTGTTTTAGAAATAATAATACAGCCTATATTTAGATTACTATAATTTTATACACTTTATAGAGTATTATTTTCACTATTAGAGTAGATACCCACAAAAGGGAGCCCCAATCATCCAGTAACATGACTCTTGCTCAATTTTTGGTTCAAGACACAATGACCCTGAATGGTGCAGGAAAGCCCACATTCCTCTTCTGGAAACTGTGCTGTACCTCAGAGTCTTCCCAGCTGAGGTGTTAGGATGCTAGCAACCGAGGCTACAGCCCTAACATAGCCTTACTAGGAGCTGATGCTAGAAGAGAAGTAGGGCAATGCTGATTTTCCCATACTGCCTCATTCCCATGCTGAGGCTGGCTGTGAGCTCATGACAGGAAAGAGAGAGAAACCCCACTGTGGAGTGGTCCAGGCTATGACTTGAACCTGAAGAAGATTCAGAGTCTTGGCTGGACATTCAGTTATGCCACCCACGGGTTCTGGCTATGTCCCTGATGGGGCCTGGCCAAGCAATTGTTCCAAGAGGCCTTGGCACTTTCAGCAGTTCTCATTTTTTCTCAAAGTGCTCTCAGTTTGGTTGGTCATGGTGTAGAAATAGAATTTCCTTTGGAGGAGATCCCTAGGCATCTTCAGCACAGGCTGCACTTTGGCATATTGAATGGTGGTTATGTGGCCAGACAGATCATGTGGGTCACTGTCAGAGCCCAGAAATACATGTTGTGCAGAGCTTCCATGCTGTCCACAGAAAATAGCAGATTCTTCACAGAAGTGAAGTCCTCAACTTTGATTTTCTCTTCCACAAGTACCAAGATCACATCTCCTGGGATAATGAACATTGTCCCACAGACAAGGACGAATTAATAAATAGATTAACACTATATTACATATACATATACACACATATGTATGCTAAACTCACAACTATATGTATAAATAATGATTTTATATTTTGACTAATGTGAAATACTGTCATAATATACATGGATGGGCAGTTACATAATGTATTCTGATTTAAACTATTAGGTGTATGCACTTAGGAGTGGCATAGCTAGAGCACTTGTTACTTCTATTAGGACTAGTTGCTATAGTAATTGAACTAATTTAGTTTCCTACTAGCAATATATAAAATATTCCTCTGGATCCTTCTAGTATTTGGTTTATGTTTGTGTAATTTGCTTGTCTGATTGGTTGATTGATTTTTGTTTTCTTTAAGAAAATATCTATTGTGGTAGATTATGATGAAATATCACTGCAGTTTTGATTTACATTTTTGCTCACAGTTAAATATAATAAAAATTTTCATTCCTTACTGGTTATTTTCCATCATCTTTTGAAAAGTATTTGCTCATTTCACTTACCCATTTGCTGATTAAATCATGTTTCTTTGGTATTTAAATGTTTTGAATTATTTATGTATTCTGGAGTCACTGCTCAGTGAATATCTGGCAAAGATTTTTTCCATATGTAGACTGTCTCCAATTCATCAGCCATTTTTTTTCACTGTGAAGAAGCAACAGCAAATTATCTCACAGAATTCTAGTAAGAAAAACAGCATGGTGATACTGCCAAACAAATATTTATATCAATAAAATAGAATAAAAGGTTCAGAAATACATTCACATAACCATAGGCAAATTTGTACTATGGATTAAGAGGTTAAAAGTACACAATATTACATGGTATTAGCAAATGCTGTCAAGAAAGCTGGACGCTACACACAGGACTTGATAGAAGATCCTCTCAGTTACTGTACAGAATTACTGTTGGAATACAAAATAATCCTCCTTCTAAGAATTGGAATATTGACATTATTACAAAAAAAAAAAAAACAGATGAGATGCTTTCAGATGTCAGTTGGTCGAGGACTTTGAGTCTGAGTTCCAAAGCAGAGTTGTTTACGTAAGCCTCTTTTCACTATATCACAAGCAATTACAGGTACTGAAATACTGAGTTTTATGATGACTTTTATACTTCTCAGATTCCACAGTGTGATTTTTATTTGTCTTTACTAGTACCTCATCTAGACCCTCTTGATATTATTTTAATCATATTCAGAAGCATTTTGATAATATGAATTTTTTTCTTCTTAAAAATATTAACAGTGACAATTTTCCCCATTCTCTGGGCAGTTGTTTTGTCCTATGGACATATCCTTTGCCTTACAGAAGCTTCTCAGATTCAGGAGGTCTCATTTATTGATTGTAGCCCTCAGAGTCTGTGCTACTGATGTTATATTTAAAAGTGGTCTCCTATGATGATACAATTAATGCTACCTCTTAACTTCTCTTTTATCAGGTTCAGTGTAATTAGATTTATGTTGAGGTCCTCGATCCACGTGGAACAGAGCTTTGTGCATGGGGGTAGATATGTATCTATTTGCATTCCTCTACATGTCAACATCCAATTATGCCAGCACCATTTGTTGAATATGCTTTCTTTTTTGATTGTTCGATTTTGGTTTCTTTGTCAAAATTCAGGTGTTCATAGGTATGTGGATTAGTATTAGTGTCAGAGCTGATCTCCATTGTATATAAATAACTCAAGAAAATGAACATTAAAATACCAATTAATCCAATTGAAAATGTAGTACTGATCTAAACAAAGAATTCTCAACAGAAGAAACTCTAATGTCCAGAAGACACTTAAGGAATTGCTCAACATCCTTAGCCAACAAGGAAATGCAAATAAAAATGACCCTCAGATACCATCTTACACCTAACAGAATGACTAAGACTAAAAACACAAATGACAAATTATGCTGGAAAGCATCTGGAGTAAGGAAAACACCACTCCATTTCTGGTGGGTGTGCAAACTTGCACAGTCAGTTTGGAAATCAATATGGTGGTTTCTCAAAAAATTGGGAAGCAATCCATCTCAAGACCCAACAATACTACTCGTAGGCATATACCCAAAGGATACATAATCATACCACAAGGACGTTTGCTCAACTATGTTCATAGCAGCATTATTTGTAATAACCAGAAACAGCCTAGATGCCCATTAGCTGAAGAATGAAGAAAATGTGGTACATTTACACAATGGAATATTATTCAGTGGTAAAAAAAACAATGACATCTTGACATTTGCAGGCAAATGGATGGAACTTAAACAAACAAACAAAAATTCCTAAGTGAGGTAACCCAGATGCAGAAAGACAAACTCGGTCTATTCACTCATAAGTAGATATTAGATGTAAAGCAGAGGTCAACCAAGCCACAATCCTCAATCCCAGAGAACCTAGGTTAAAAAAAAAAAAAGGACTTTAAAAAGGACCCCCATGCAGTGCCCAAGCAAGAAAAATAGTAAAGATCTCCTGGGTAAATTGGGAGAGGGAGTAAAAGGGAAGGGAAGATGAAGGGAACATGATGGATGAGGAAGACCAAGTTGGGGGATAGACAGAGGAGGAAAACAATAAAAGAGATATCTTGATAGAGGTCATCACTATGGAATTAGGAAGAAACTTGGTATTAGAGAAATTCTCAGGAATCCACAAAGACGACCCAAGCTAAGACTCCTAGGAATAGTAGAGAGGGTGCCTAAAAGTGTCTTCCCTTTTAATCAGATTAGTGACCACCCTAATAGTAATCATAGAACCTATATCCAGTAACTGATGGAAGTAGGTGCAGTGACCCAAAGCCAAGCACTGGGCTGAGTTTCTGCAGTTCAGTTGAAGAGAGGGAGGAAGGATTATATAAACAAGAGAGGTCTAGAGCATGGCAGAGAAAACTACAGAGACAGAGATGACTGACCTGAGTGTAAGCTCACGGACTATGAAATGACAGCGGGGGAATCTGCATGACACCGAGACCGAACTAGACCCTCTGAATGTGGGTGGCAGTTATGTGGCTTTATCTGTTGGTGGCGGGAGTTAAGAGGGGGCTGACAGTCATACCAGGACCTTTCTCAAGTTTATGAACTGGCTTTTTGTAGCCAATTCCTTGTGGTAGGATAACTTATTCAGTCTTGATGGGGAAGGGGGCTTCGCCCTACCTCAAGTTAGTATGCCAGACCTTGTCGACGCCCCAAGGAAGTCCTTACTTCCTTTTAGGAGTTGATGGAAGATGGGAAAGGTAGGGATGGAAGAAGGAGAGGGAGGGGGAACTGAGGTTGGCATATAAAATGAAAACTAATTTTTAATAAAAATATAAATTATTTATTAATATAAAATATAAAAAAATAAAGTAAAAAATATTAACTGTATTGCTGTTTGAAAAAATATTGCTAAGTAAGCCATATTTGCCATGTTTTTTTCTTTCATTATTTTTGTATTTGAGGGGGTGCATGCATATGTACAGATGTATATGTGACTGAGCATATGTGTATAAGTCAGAGGTTAACCTCAAGATCCATCTGCCTTGCTTTTATTGTCTTGTTTGTTGCTTTTGTTCTGAGATGGGATCTGTCATTAGGACCTGAAGCCACCAGCTGGTTGATCATGCAGTCTCAAGGATCCTTCTGGTTCTACCTCCCCAGTATGGAGATTGCAGCATGGCCTATGCCCTTTGTGAATGGGCACTGATGATGAAATTTAGGTAATCCTACCTCATACAGAAAAGACTTTACTAGCTGAGTTATTGCCCCAGTCCACACTTTTATTTCATTTTTCAGGAATATAATGGGTTTTCATCTTATTTTTCATTTTAGGTACATTATCTGATCATGAAGTTGACATTGAATTATTTTGCATCATATGTTAAAACAGCTCTAGAGTATTGTTTGTCTAGTACATTTGTTATTTATTTTGTGTGCATTTGGGTGTGTGAGGGTGAGGTTGAGAGAGGGTGTGTATATGCCAAAGCACTTGTGAAGGGGTCAGGGAACGACTTATAATTCCATTCTCTCCAACATTGTAGGAACTGGGGATTGCACTCTGATGGTTGGGCTCAAAAGCAGGTACCTTTATTAGGGAACCATCACACCAGCTTTCTAGCTCAATCTTAAAATCACTCCTAAATATAAATGTCATATTTTTAAAAAACTGAAATCAATTCAAAGAATGTAACCCAGTCTGAACCGTATTCTTTTTCATCAACTGTTAAGTGTACATTACATGAGGGGAAACTGCATTTGTTTTATTTGTCCTTCTAGGTAGTTTTTGATGTATGATGATTTTTTTAAAGCTATGAACAAAATACACAGCTTAAATCGCTAAGTTCTTCCAATTTCCGTTCAGAGTTGTTACCACATAAAATATTTGTAAATATATAAAGGGTATAAGATGCTACTCATCATAAATATGTTTTCAGTTGGAGGAACAATTTATTGGAGATAGATTGTTAGAGCAACAGAACAGCACAGAGGACTCCATGCCATGCTTCAGGACACCGGCTTCAGAACTCTGTGCTGTTCGTTCCCCCTGCAGCATCCAGAGTCAGTGGTGTAATCCTGTCAATGACTAACTTCCATTGTGCAAAGAACTTAATTACATACTGTGGTTCAGTTCCTATTTTGCCAGGCAGTCGCTCAGCCATAAAAGAATGCTGTAGAAAGTAAGTGGTGAAATGCAAAAGAAATTGAAAGCACATGATCGCAGTCGGGAGGCAAATAAGTACTTTTAAAAGAAAAGCCAGAATTCTTTAACTGGGAGCTGGATCACACTCCTAAAACAAAGAAACACTGGCATCCAAAATGAAATATTTTGTAAGTTCCCTGAGTGAGCAACATTATAAAATTACTTGAGCTATTTTTGCTGTTTTGATTATTGGTCAGTTGGTAAAATTCATCAAGAAAACTGAAAAAGATTTTAATGCCATAAAATTTTGGAAAAGTGTAATGATCCTTTTCAGAGGAATGCTCCTTTATGGTGAGATAATTGTTCTCATCTTTGATTTATAATTCCAAGTCCCAGGAACAGAGAAGACAAATCTTTGTGACAATGTTAAGAAAGCTGGGAAGGTTGAAAGTTTTGGATAACTTTCTCCAATTTACAGAAGCACTGAGTCTGGCTTATAATACAAAGACATACTCTTTGAAGCATTAAAAGTTCTGTCTATGAAAGCATTGATGGAAAGCACGTATCTGTAAATGAAAACGTTTAGTTTCAGCCACAGTGTTGAAGCAGGAACTGCATTTTTCTAGCTAAAGGAGACTTCCTTAGGGCCAGAAATGCAAAGCACCCAGAAAATGATGGTCACTCGTTTGTTTTTGTTTTAGCAAAGAGGATGTGTGTGTGTGTGTGTGTGTGTGTGTGTGTGTGTGTGTGAGAGAGAGAGAGGGGGGGGGGGGAGGGAGAGAGAGAGAGAGAGAGAGAGAGAGAGAGAGAGAGAGAGAGAGAGAGAGAGAGAGAGAGAATTTTATTCCAGATGTCAATTCCAGGACATTACTTTTACCGTTTAAGTTACTGTAAACTCTATGGGAACTTTTCAGAGTTTATCCTTGTATAAGATCTATTATTATGTTCAGAAGAAATAGAGAAACTGAATTGCAGGTTCTGTGGAACTCTCACATGGACTAGTGGGTGAAATGCACTTTGAGAGGGAAGAAACCTGGCAGGACTCTCAAGCAGCATAAGAATGGCACAGGCAGAGAGCATAGGGAAGACACTGACATAAGGCTCAAACCTTTCTGAACTCGAGTTCCAATTTCAACTCCTGCTTCTGTGAACTTCATGCTACAGCTCCTCTGAATGTTCACTCTCTGATGTGTGAACTTATGAAGCTCATGGCATGACATGGCATGAATTGCAGGGCAGATAGGAGCATTTTCTGAAATAATGTATATTCATGATTCACATATGACGGAGCTCTGTAAATGTGGGCTGAAGTTTGGAACAACAGTGGGAAGCAGTTGGATCATAGTGGTACCTGAATTCTGCAGTGTTACCAGTAGCTATCCCTGTGAAGTCTTATAGAGGAGGCAGGGTGTTTGTGTCAGAGCTGGTTCCAGAACCAAGGACCTCCTGTACCTCGAACTTTTTATGTCATCAGTGAATGCACGCACTTACCTGTGGGAATGAAATCCTAGTGAGTTTATCCTAGGGACTAAAAAGATTATATAATTTCTCTGTAAAGTTTTAGAAGCTCCTTAAGTGAACAGGAGTGCCTGACACATTCCTTTGCCCGGATGGTTTAGGAAGGTGAAAGTGACACTTTAAAATGAGATTGTATGGAAGGGTCTGCCATACCTAAGTTGTAATAACAGAGTTTTAGTAATGAAAGCATGAAGTTGCCATCCATGAAGGACTGAAGTTCACAGATGAGAAAGAAATAAGACAAGATGAAAATGACATGTATAAGAAGAATCTGTCAGCAATCTAAACATTGAAAAATTGATAAAATATATAAGATAATGTGTGATCTTATTAAGGTTAAAATTTAGTTTTCATATCTGGTAAAATAGGACCAAAAATGGTATGTATGATGTTGAGTAATTTAGGTTGAAAAGGTTGGGAGAAAGATTAATGAGGAACAATTTCCTTTATTGTAGAGATCTACAATTAAGAGAGATGAATGAGAATGGTAAAAATATTATTCTTATAGGTTTTAATGTTTTAACTTTTTAAAATTACATTTTGTTTATTGAGTGTGTATGGATGTGAGTGTGTGGTTTTGTTTATGTGTGTAAATCAGAGAGCAATGTGTGGAAATTGACTTTCTACTACTATGTGAATTCAGTGGATTGAAAATACCTTGACCTGTCAGGTCGTTTTCTCTCTCTTAAAGGCTTTAAAACCACAGAATACAGAAGCTAAGCATCAGGACTAGAAAATTTGCTCCATTATTGAGAGTACTTCCTGTTCTCCATGAGAGTAGGAGTTCAGTACCAACAGCAAAAGCATGTAGCTTACAACTGTATGTAACTCTTGTGCACGGAATCTGATGTTTTCTTGCTTCGCCAGGACCCTACATACACACTGGGCATGTACACACACAACTAATAAAAATAAATCTTTAAAAAGGAAAGTATAAGGGGTCAGATAAGGAGAAATAATACAATTGAAACTTTCATTTTCCTGTAAAATTTTAGCTTTTCAAAAGATTATTCTACTTTCACGCTATTGTGTAATTACAAGGAAAAAGAGAATTCATATTTACAAGGCGAGGACATGACAATTTCATGACAGGCTTGGGAATTTAGATATAACACAGATTTATTTAAATATACCTCTTAGACAGACAGTGAAGTAACCACAGAAAACTTTTCTCAATATGTCAATATCTTCCTTGAAAGAATTTCACAAAAGGATACAAAACTTAGCTTTGAAACAAAGCGAACCAAAAGAGACCAGACTTGTTTGCATTCCTGAAGACTGGATTGCCATAAACGGCACAGATGAGGGAAGTTGTCCACTTGTCATCCAATCATATCAGTAGTATAAAGAGGCAACAGTAACCCTTGGGATAGGGACCTTCTGTGTTATCTGACTTAGAAGACTCCTCATGTGTGTGTTCTGGGGATGGTAACAGTCTCAGAGCCAGAGCACCCCACAGCTAAGTCTATCAAATGGAGACTGTGACCAAATGAACATGTTACTATGAAGTACCTAATGTAACCAGAAGAGACTCCTACACACGAAATGCGATGGAATTCTTTTAACTCACCATAAATAAACCTACTTGAAATTTTAATTTGCCTATCAAATTTTCATATCATTCACAATAAATGAATACTGAAAATTTTGGTGCCTACCAACAAAATACTTAAGGTATTTTTTCTTCACAAATGTCTATTTACCACCACTTAATCAATCGTGTATTACTGATGAAAAAGAAAAAGTAATAAATCATAAAATAAGTGTTCCAAGTGCTCATAGCATAGGAAAAATATGGTTTCTCTTTTTCCCAAAGAATGCATTATTAAAAAATCTGTAAGATGTGTTTTAAATGTACACCCACACACCCAGACAACCACTGCCACCACAAAGAGGGGGAAGTGGTCCAAAAGAGACTGCAATGGAGATCTTTGTACATCCTGCCGAAAGCCAGGGCCTTTCAACATACTTGTGGCTTCACTGCAGGAAGCAGACGCGTATTTGTTGATGAAGCCATTATGTAGTTATGAAGTATTCCACTTTTCACAGAGGCTATATGACTTTTTAAAAGAGCCTTCTGGTTAAAACAGAGCAAACTGAAACTCGATATTTAAAAAATGAGAAAGGAGTAAGCTCAGGCTCCCATTTACCATTAGTCGAAAGATTGCCCCTCAGTGATCGGAGAAGACAATATTATTCCATTTAGAATTCACAGTTCTTTGCACTTAACACTTGGCTTTGCAAAGATGGGTCCCTTCAAATTCATGAGGTTTGGCAAAGAAACTAGAGCATTATGTGCATATTTTAATAATTTATATACACCCGTTGCTACTGTGCCACAGAAATTCTCAAATTCTAAATTTCTTACAATTATATATATTTCCTCCCATATGAAATATATGAACTATTTAATATGATCATGACTCTGAAGATGAATGATTTTCAACTTTTATCAGATAATAGATTGAAGCAAAAAACATTTTCACTCAATTCTATCAAATGACTCAGTGATTCAGAATATTATTTTCAAATTATAAGGCATTTTTCTGACATAAATCTAATTTATATGTTCTACTCTGAAATACAGTGTTTTATTAATAATATATACATATTAAGAATTTTTTCTAGTATAAATAAGTGTATACTTTTGATAATTGCTGATAAAACTGTTCAAGTTTGTGCATTAATATCTGTAATACATTTAAGACTGGATAATGCATTCAGTAAAGTTTTTAAAATACTGTATGGTAGATATTATATTGGCTTGCATATTGCAAATATTATATAACTTCACATACATGAAAGCTTCATATTTACTCACTTGTACTAGAATTGCTTATGACATTCAACTTCCTGTATCAATACCAAGCATTATTTAAAAAAAATAATTCATATGTGTGTCTGAATGTTTATATATACACATGTGTGTTTAGTGTCTTCAGAGACCAGAGGATTACTGAAACGAGTTACAGACAGTTGTGAGCAACTCAACCAACTGGAGTGCTGAAAACCAAATTTGAGTTCTCTACAAAAACTCTGTGGATTCTTTACTACTGAGTCTTCCCTTCCAGTCCCAATATCATTTTCTTTTATAAACCTGCTGTGAATCTATGCATCTGCTTCCATCAGTTGCTGGATGAAGGTCGGTCCTATAATGACAATTAAGGTAGTCATCAGTCTGGTTGCAGGGAAAGGCCAGCCCAGGAACCCTCATCAACTATTTATTAAGGTCTTAGCTAGAGTTATTCTTGTGGACTCCTGGTAAATTTTCTAGTGACAGATTTCTCCCTAGCCCCATAATGGCTCCTTCAATCAAGATATCTCTAGTGGGAGCTCACCAACTCCAGACTGACGGTGGAAGAACCTGCACAGAACCAAACTAGACCTTCTCAATGTGGGTGACAGTTGTGTGGCTTGGGAAGTCTGTGGGAGCACTGGCAGTGGGACCACTTTTTATCCCTAGCACTTCTACTGGCTTTTTGGAGCTCATTCTCTCCAAATGATGCCTTGCTCTGCCCAGATAGAGGGGGGAGGCCCTTGGTCCTGCCTCAAAGTGAAGGGCCAGACTTTGTTGACTCGCCGCCATGGAAAGTCTTACACTCTCTGAAGAGTGGATGGGGACTGGAGGGGGGCATGGTGGAGGAATAAGGGAGGGGATGGGACTGGGATAGGTATATAAAATGAGAAAAGATTGTTCAAATAATAAATAAATAAAATAATAAAGAAAACAAACAAACAAACAAGAGAAGAAGCCTGCTCATTGGTTCCCAGTATCCACATCATAGCCCACAAGTGTCTGTAACTCTAGTGTCAGAGGATCTTACATTTTCTTCTACCTTTTGCTAACACCCTGCACACATATATAGTGACAGAACACTAAGAGAACAAAGGGCAAGAACCTACTAACAATTCTCTCTTTTGTTCTTTGCCTTGGTTCCCATCTATGACTGAGGCCATTTGTGTAAACTGATACAATTATAAACTTCTGGAATATCCACGCAATATTGCTGTGTAGTGGAGGGTTGCCTTGAACTCTTGATCCCAGATATACATGGGAAATTTTATAGTATTTGTTATACATATAAATTCTGATAAGCAGAGCTGTTTTGGTGCTGAGGGTCCAATATTTGCCTGTTGTGTGTTATAGCTGCATATTGTTAAAATATGTTTTATACCCTAAAATATTAAAATATAAATGGAAAATTATACATTAAAATAGAGTTTTTAGTATCTAATTGTTTGTGGTCTCTTTGAATTTCATATCTTGGAGAATGTTAATCAAAGATTCAAGGGAACTAATTATATTGATGTATAGATAATCAAAGAAGAAATTTCACTACCAGATATAAAACGACACTCTACTTTAAAGTATAATCACTACATCACCTTTCTACACTTGAAAGTGTCTCATAATGTTCATCATTGCTCTTCAGTGAACAGATCACACTATCTAGAGAGGTCTAGAGAACTTTTGCTAAATTGCATACCCATTTTTTGCTAGTGTTTTGGGTGGTGGGTGTTTTTTTTTTAATCATTGTGAAGTAATACAGCAAAGGTTTTCTCTCTGAGGCAAATACTTCATGTGATAATACTAAGACATTTGAGATTTTGTGAGTACTGAGTCTCTGTCCTTGTCATTAATGGCTAATTAAAAACTGAAGTTCAAAGATAGAGTTGAACTTATTTCAAAAGACTTTATGGCGAGCTATTGTTATTTGTAGTTTATTTTATTATCTCGAGGAAATGACAGTATAAGTGCTTCAGTCAGTGTAGTTTTGGATTATCCTGAAGATTTGCACGGAACAAAAAGTTTACTGTGTTGGAACAAACTGTTCGTCAATCAAGTCTCAAGACAAATTTAGGCTACATGGAGAGACTGTATTTCAAGCAATCAAACAATACCAGGGTTGAATTCATCTCTTAAAGCTTTGTGAAACAAATTATATGTCAAATAATGATCAATTGTGCACAAATTTACTGTATGTGGTTTGAAAGTGGGAAAAGGGTAACTTATGGATACATCCTGGGATTGTTCCGCAATTCTGAAGAAAACTTTTGCTTCATTATAAATAGATGAGAGAAATAACCCTAATGAAAAACCCAGCCTAAGGTTCATATAATGTTCTTACTGTTACTTTAAGTGCATGTCACTGTTTAACAGTTTTTCCATCATTAATGACTGGTATAATGTTTAGTACAATGTAGGTACACACAAAATATTTCTTGTTTGAGTGTACAAACAAATAAATATTCATTTAAAATTGTCTTGGGTTGATTTAAAGACAAGTCCAAGCAGAATTGCTCATTCATCTACATTCCCTAATGATTGTACTTTCTTTCGAAAACTTTTCTTTACATCTGTTAATTATACACAATAATGGGTTTTGTTAGGGTATTTTCACAAGGTACATAATAAATTTTGATAACATAATAAATGTTTAATAAACATTTAGTTATTTGATGGTTTCTTAGTAGCCTTCTTCTTCCCAATTAACACTTCTCTATTTTCACATCTTTTTCTTTGACCCAGAAATTTCACTGGAATTGTTTGTGGGACCTTAGCTGGGAGGTCATTTGAGAAGCAAACTTATCATTGGTTATATCAATGCATGGATGATAGATGCCACTACCAAGTCAGTGCTGCCTCCCACTCTTACAGTCATCCTTGCAGCTTCCCAGTGGACTCTTGGCAGAGGAACCCAGTCCTAGACCATATCCTGCCCTGCTGAAAGAAGGGATTTTCAGAGTTCACAATAATCTCTGAAACAACTTTAAAAAATAGGTTTTATGAAACTGGAAGGAAAGATGGTGGAGCAGAGCCACTAGAGTAGAATATGAGAATAGCAAAATAGAGACATAGCTATGAAGAAAATGAGAATTATATTAGCGAACAACCACAGCTGACAAAGAATACAGAATTAGTGAATGTCATCCTGCAACACAGAGCCACCATTGATGGTTACCCTGCTGAAAGCAGGAAAGCCAGGCCCGGGTACTGCCCCCTGGCTGTAAGCACAATGGTGTCATGGCCAGAGGCCAACACCAAGAGCAGGTGCTCCTAGGCCTGAACCTAATGAAAATCCTGCCCCTAGACACCATACCTAGTCACAAAATGTCCTAGAGGAGTATCGGCAATGATTTTTAAGCTGCTTCAGAAACCAGAAATCTTAAACCAACCCAATGACTTGCTGAGATGGGGAAAAACTCGGTTGTCTTTAAGGTACAGCAATTGGGGATGTGACCATGCTCCAGTAAGTGTATAAGCAGCACAAATTGGTCTTCGTGATTTTTTTTTCTTTTTCTTCTATTCTTTTCTTTGGGGGAGGAAATGAGGGAGGTGGATGAACTTAGGAAGAGAGGAAGCAAATGTGATCACGTCTTTATTTTTTAAGACAAAAAATGGAAAAAAAAAACTTGAAAAGAAAAAAGACAAGGATGTACTGAAATTGCCAGATCTCTCCCCCCTCTCCCATGGCTTATAACTTCTGTGTGTCAGCGGTTAAGAAATAAAGCAGAGGAAACTTCTTTTAGCCTTAAAACATTCCATGTACCATTCTGTATTCTCATCTTTCTTTTCTCTAGTTTTTTTGCATGAACTATTTACTGTTATATGAGCATCAAGTTAGAACTTGTGGCAATAAAATGTCCCCTATGATACCTACTTATATTTCTGTGTGCCTCTTTATATTTCTTCTTGTTTATTGTATATTTCTTTACTAGTTATATTTTTCCTTACAGATATTTCCTCTTGAATGCCAGAATACATTGTGTTTTGTATCTTATTTTGTCATATTTGAGGTGTTAAACTATCATGAAAAATATAATGCAAATTCAAGTCCTTAATGCAAAGTAGGCTTGCATTTCCTTTCAGATCAGCAAATCTTGCAGAACAAATTCAAATCTAACATTAGTAGAGTCATTTACTTGCAAAATTAAATCATTCCTATAATAATCTAGATAGACAGGGCATCTGCAGTCTTTGTCTTGAAATGAACATATTGCGTCCAGTTTTAGATCAAGGGCCATTAGCATTGTAGAATGAATTTGCTTAAGGAAAATGCAAATCAAGAAAGCCCGTTAGTGCTACTAAAAGATTGCCTTCTGATGGTCGGGATTGGCATAAAGCAAGTAAAAATGGCTAATGAATATCTAATTCAAATCAAGACACAAGAAATAGACCTACTCTTATGTTCAACTGAGCAGTCATGTAGTCACAGTGCCTCCTAAATACAGATGCTCACAGTCATACATTAATGGTATATTCTGTGTTATACAGAACGTTTCACAATGCTATTGGTGATGGTAAGTGCAGAAACTCATAACTTGTCTATGTGCAGAGAACAGATGATGGTAGAGTGTTTAGTTGTGAGCAGGAGAGCCATAGCCCTCCCTCTAAGAGTGTAAATGCCAACGTGGGGTACTTATTAAATAAATAGGTGCCTTCTGGTTATGGTACAGCTACTGTAATCATGAATGTGTAATAGCTATACTTATCTGCGTAAGACCTGAACAACATTGGACACATACATATTTCATAATGGAGGGGCCAGGCTTCAGCAGCTTTACCCACACAAGAGAAACTACTGGAAACTGATGGTTGTTTAGGGAGGAGTACCATGTTCTTCTGTGGCATAGCAACAGATATGTTTTCACTCTTGTGCCAAATCAACTCCCTCTCACACTCAGGGCATACTAAACTCTGAGTCACAGGAAAAAAGGAGGTGTGAAATTAGGGGGGAGCTGTTGAGAAGAGTTTCAGTGCAAGAGTGAGGAAAATGAGGGAGAGGAAAGCAGCCTGAAAGTTATTGAAATCCGTTGAATAAATGTATGAAACTATCAAACAATAAAATGAATAAAAGGAAAGAAGCAGTCTCAGTTTCTGAATATATTTGCCAAATGCATAGATTTTACCATACAAATAAGGAGGAAGGCACAGAACTGACATGATCATTTCAATTCACAGGTCTGGTGGATATGTAAAGAGACATGGGAATTCCATAGAGTTAAAACCATGATCAAAAAATTACAAATTTGGTCTGAATTCTGTAAGTCACATGAAAGCAAAATTGACTGTTTTGAGCATAATAATTGTTCATGGAAAATGTATTAAAATGCTATATCCCAGAGAAATTGAGGATGTGATGAGAAGTTGTAGGGACAGAATACTAAAGTAGTTGGCTCTCACTGAGAGAATACAAATGCAGTTAAGTTGTAGGGGCTCCAAATCTCACAGCTTTCAGGAAGGCACCACCATGCTGAAAGAAACTGGAGAGCAATAAATGACATGTGTTCCTGTGATGAAAATTGTGTTTTTAAATTGATAAAATATTCCTTTTGGTATTACCTCAGATGCACTCATATAGCAGGAACAGAATATGAAATGTGGGCAAAACCAAGAGTTTTTTTACCCCTGAGCTATGAAGGTTATTAAAATCCTGGACCCCCAAAAAATGAAGTACTAAAAATATTTTATTCTGTGTATACTTAATAAAAGCCTAACAGAGCAATTCCGAATTATAGACTTGTATGTATTTTTGTCTTGGGTTTATTATCTTTTTCAGGAAAGAATTTCTCCCATAGCTTCTGAAAATTGAGCAGCTGGTTTCAGTTGATTGATGGGTATGTTTTATGAAAACAACCAACTGCAAATGAGCTAGCTTATTGCAGTTGGTTCTGTTTTGTTCACTGTCTCAGGCAAAGGTTCCATCTGGAACACTGTCAGTCATCAAAACTGGAAGTCCTTTGTTGAGCTCTGAGAGATACTACACATTGTCCAGAAGGAGCTTCCTTCAACATTAACTCATTCTTTCCTTATTAATATAAAAGGAATGTAGCATTCTGAAAAGATTCAATAGAGGCACATCATTAAAATGAGCTGGAGATGTCAGGAGGTTTTACACAGTGTCATGGCAAATGCCCTAGAAGTGTAGAAATATTCTATCCTAATGATATTCTTCAATTGTGCTTAAATTCTCAATTCTGACCATCAATTGGAGCCTTAAAATCATCAATTGAAAGACACACAGGAAATTATATAAAATATAGCATGGATATTGCTCTACATCTGAAAAAATAAGGCAATTGAATCAGCAAAACTATGTTTAAAATAATCCCCCAATTCTATAGCATAATATCACATGACTTTACAGTCACGATAAAATGTGTAAGTCAGCAACCTTCTGTGACACTCCATTTTCAGCTGGCTCTATTGATCTCCTAACTTTCTTGTGGTTACACCAGACAAGAAAACAAGTATCCTAGTTTCGTTTGTGCTCATTTTTCTGGCTAACACATCCACCTGCTGTGAATGGTAGTCTTGTAAAATAATCTGTCTTACCTGTGGCCCATGTCAGGATTCTGCAAAAATAGGCCATTTTCTATGAAATGATCTCTTCTTCATGTTCATGTTAAAGCAAGCAAGAAATTCTTAGTTTATGAAATAATTCCCAGGGATTTGATGTCTTAAGAAAATCAATTTCTTTTTTGTCCTTCCCATGCAGGAAGATAGACAAGAGTTAATGCTATGTGGATGTGTACGTTTCAATCAATCCCAATATACCAACTGATAATCAATTTGAAGAGTGACAACTTTGATAATCCCCTATAGAACTTACTACTTGTGTGGAAGCATGGAATTTCCATCCTAGTGTTCATTTGTCACACAAGTACCTAATAATTCAACCTCTCCTACCTCGTAATGAAATATCAGACTTTCACGCATATTTTCAAAATTAAAATATGATTTCATAATTTTCCCCCTCCATTCCCACCAACTCTACTCATGCTCCTCTCACTTTCTCTCAAATTCTGCCTTCTTTTCCTTTAATTATAACTGTTACACATACATGTGTGCACTTATATATGTTTGTGTGTGTACATATATATATATATACATACATATGTATAGATATGAATAACCACAAAATGAAACCTACTGAGCCCATTTAATATTGCTACTGTTTGTATTTGATTAGGACTTACCACATCGTATTGGATAACCAATTAGTGGGCTCATCCATGGTTCCCCTTCCCTAAGCAGCTATTCATTTCCTATAATTCCTGTTCAGGGCTGGCCCCGTGACATTTCCCTTTTTATATTAGCAGTTTTATTGGTGTTATCATGGTTCACGTCTTCTTTAGGAAGCCATATAGCTTGCTTGCCACTTCTAAAACACATAATCTGGCAGCAGACTTCCTCTTCCTCTGGCTGTTACAATTGCTCTGCCTGTTCTTTCTTGATGTTCCGTGAGCCTCATGTGTGAGGGCTATATGATTGATGTATTAATTGTGGATGGGCAACCCATGATCAGTAGACTTCATTTTGACCAGTTTTGGCTTTCTGTAATGGTATACATCTGAAATGAGAAGGTTTCTGTATAAAGGATGAAAAATAGATTTTTTTTGTGGGTATAAGGTTAGATATTTAGAACTGCAGATAGGAATTACATCAGCTTAGTTAATTGGTAATAGTAGATTCTCCTCTAAGATATATGACCTCACTAGCCCCAGATAATTGGGTCAGTTTCCTGTACCACATATAATTTAATATTTTTAAAGTGCACTAATATCAATTAGAGAGCTGTTATTGGTTATTGTTATTGGTGAGCTATAAATGCCACTATTGCACCTTAATGCTGTGGAACAATTTTCTTGTATTCTGTAAAGATTTGTCACTTGTATTGGTTTAATAAAATACTGATTGGCCAGTAGCCAGGCAGGAAGTATAGGCAGGGTGACCAGAGTAGGAGAATTCTGGGAAGAGTAAAGGCTTAGTCTGCAGTCATCACCCAGACCAAGATAAGTAAGATGAGAATGCATCACTGATAAAAGGTACCAAGCCACATGGATAACATAGACAAGAATTATGGGCTAATTTTAGGTTAAGAATTAGTTAATAAGAAATTCTGAGCTACTAGGCCAACCAACCAGTTTATAATTAACGTAGACTTCTGTGTATTTTCTTTGAAATTGAACAGCTGCAGGAATGGGCTGGACAGAAATGTCCACCAACAATTGGCACCGACACAGCCTACTAAATCCACTCAAAACCTGGGAGAGTTTGAGAGGTAATTCTAGAAACAAAAGAACAGAGTTAAGCAATGCTTTTTGGTAACAGCACTTTTTCAGGTGGGCTCTGTTTGTAGGAGGCAAGCATGTCTCATTTAAGATAGGCTTCCTGGTTCAGCTTTAGCTGCACAAACCTTACAACACTTTCAAGAACCCTCACCATGAAACACTTAAATGGTGTTTATGAATAGC
>JAQHUG010000213.1:1114841-1158703 GCA_028555095.1 Dicrostonyx torquatus | reverse complement strand
TTTTTTCCTGTTTTCAGATCGTCTCTCCTAACATTTGTCACAAGAACAAAATAATATTACTGTTATCTGCCTGCCCATCAATGGACACTTTGGTCACTTCCATCTTTAGATTACTGTGAATAGTGTTTATAAAAAAGGGGAGTACACGTATTTTGTATACTGACTTTATTTCTTATTCATATAGGCTCAATATTGTCCCTCAATTGTAGGGACAATTGAACCATGTGGCAGTTTATTTTTAATATTTTGAGAAATTTCTACACAACTTTCCCTGGAGTTGCTCAAACTTTTGTAACATTGTCACCAAAATTACTATGTAACTTTTTAACTACAGTGAGATGAAATATGATTGCTGTACTTTTAATTTGCATTCTTTGAATATTAGTGATTGCAAGCATTTTTTCTTTTCATGCACTTTTGCCCATTTCTGTATCTCTTTTTGAAAATTTTTTCTTAATTATGTACTATATTATGTGAGATCAGTTTTCATATGTAGAAACATGAGTCTAATTCATTAAATGTTAGTGTGTTCCATTCATCAGTGTTTTGTTGAGGTTTAAATACAACCAGTTTCAGGACTGACCACATTGTATCAGAGAACCAGCAGAGTAGCCTAGACCTGAGAGAGGCTAATTCTCCCTCTTTCAGTAGTCACAAGTTGCTTGTAGTTCCTTGTCTAATAATGGGACTCCAGGAAAAGTACCCCCTTGCAGATCTATTGATACAGCCATTGTTCCAGTCTTGTTTATACAAGACAACAGATTTCCTGGTATCTCACAATCTTCCCACTTTTCCTTTCACAATGTTCCATGAGTTATAGATGTAACAATAATAACACAAGAAAAAGAGAAAATCAGTTTTAGAGTAGGAAGCCCTAAAAGGATTGGAAGGTGGGTACGTGTGAGGGACTGGGAGGAGGAAAGGTATGGAGGATGAGTGACATAATTCTATTTTAAATAAGAATGTATCTTTTTAAAAGTCAGTGTTGAAAAGTCTGTTGGTCTACAGTTCTTTTGCTGTTGTTGTACTTTTATTATCTGGCTATGATAACAGAATAACAGTATGTTCATAAAATGAGTTAAGAATTCCTTACCTTCTGATTTTCAGAAAAAATAAGCATTAATTTTATCTCATTTTGAAATGCTTGACAATATCTGAGAAAAACTAGTAGAATATTTTTTTCTTTTTAATCCTGTGTCATTTCCAGTTGGGCACTGGTAAACAACTCTGTGCTCTACAAATACTGCCATAGAAATTTGAATCCTCCAGTGATCGCAAAGCCTGCTTGCTCCTGTAGAAATTTTATAGAAAACTTTGAGAATAGTAGGATAAAATAGGTCATTTATCACTTATAATGATTTAATAGCTGAAGAATAAAAAGCAGAACATTTGAACAGAATTCTCCCAGAATTAAAATTTAAGGGGAAGATTTATCCAAGCTTGCTTGTACTTTTTATGAATACAATTATCAAAACTGTTTGAGTTATATTACCAAGTACAGTTGGTTTCACACACATTTTATTACAGACATAATCTAAAGAACATTCACATGAAGATGTGACCCCTGTATTCTTCTCTATGTCTGGCAAAAATTTCCAAAGATGTTGCATAAGCCATTCCTCTAGCTGAATATTCCATCTGATCCCCAAAAGTGTTGTGTCCTGCTGTATAGTTCAATGACCAAACTCCCAGAGGTAATAATCCTGAATTTTGCAGAGTTTTGTAATCCAGCATTCAGTGCCAGATCCTAGAACAGCCACTTACCAGTAATCAATGGTGACGACAAATCACTCTTATTAAATTTATCCTGGGAATCAGCTGCTTAACATGAAATAAATAATCCCTTCTGAAATAGTCATAGACTGTGTCCACATACTAAAGAGAAATAGAAATTTCAGGCAATTATCTTGACAACTTTAGTTTTCAAAATTTCTCTTGCTTGAATCATGATGGACAGCTGTGCCAAAATGAACTTCAGGCTTTTTGTATTCTAAGACCTATTGACTAGACTGTTGAGAAACAGTTTTGCTTTAGCTCACAGAAGAAAGTAGAAAACTGATAAAAAGAAAACTCACATCATGCGGTATATTTAGTGGAGAATTTAATATACTTTATTGTCCAGTCATGTATCTTAACTCTGATCAATTATTAGTACTAGTCACCATCTGTTTTGTTACAAACAAAATTTGCATTTCATCATTTCTTAGGGTTTGAAATAATTGAAGAATTCTTCTAGGTTCGCATATAAGGGTCTTGTAAGTAGGCCAATTATATTATGCACTATTAAACTCTTTTTTAGTATTAGGAGGTAATGACTAATGTGCTTTCATTACTTTTTATTTTTTGTTACAATTTTATGATTATTATATGACTACCTTGAGTGTATTGAGAAATGCCTAAACTATAATTTGCCTGTGTGTGTGTGTGTGTGTGTGTGTGTGTGTGTGTGTGTGTGTGTCTAGGTAGGTAGGTATTTCAACGCTTCTTAGATCACGATGACTATGACATAATTGGCATAGTCAGGAGATTAACCCCTTGATAGATTCACATAATATGGCTATTGGTGAAAGGTGGGAGATGTTGCTATGTTGGAGGGAGTACCACAACACGTCCTTGGAGCCATAGATTTCCCTGGCCTTGTACTGTTCCCCTTCTTACTCTACTTCCCAACAGTTCTCTTCTAGCATGCCCTCTGAGCTGGGATGGACAGATGCCTGAGAAATAAAGATCCCGCATACTAGTCCCTCTCATTGAGTTATTCTCAGTTCAATTGATGTCCGTGATGAGAAAAAAAATGGCTGACATTTAAAGCCTAGATGGAAGGCTCAAATCAGGTGGTGGGCTGTTGCTGGTAAGATAAGGATGATAAGAACTTCGGGCTCTAACATGATACCACCACAGTGTGAGGCTCATTTCCTACACTCACAAAAATGAGGTTACCCAATCTTGAACTTCAGCCTCCAAATCCATGAAACAAAACCAAGTTTCCCTTCCTCATAAGTAGCCTAAATGTTTTTTTTTAACAAATGAAATTTATAAACTGTTTTTTCCTGATAAAACAGGATCTGTCTAAAAAACTGTTTAGAATTGAGGTTTAACAGAAATTAAAGGAAGGAAAAAAGAATGTATCCTAATTTTCATATGAAAACACCCGGTTATGCTTGTAAAGGTGTAATCTTTTTATTTGATAGAATATATGCAATATGTATCTTTGTTTTGTTTTGCTTTTGTTTTTCAGGACAGGGTTTCTCTCTGTAACAGCCATGGCTGTCCTGAAACTAGCTCTTGTAGACCAGGCTGGTCTTGAACTTACAGAGATCCACCTGCCTCTTTCTCCCGAGTGCTGGGATTAAGGCGTGAACCACCAACACTTGCCGTAATATGTGTTTTTAAAAAGAGTGACATTATTGGTAATAATACAAGGCCTAAGTAAACAACTGAAGATCCTAGTATCTGAGAAGAGAAGGAGTGTGAACTAGGAGAACCTGGCTCTTAGGAGACAGGAGAAAGAAATGAGGAAACGGGAACAGGATTGAGGATAATAAAAAAAAAATAAGTCTCTGAACATGAGAATGTGTAAAAATGTATTTCCTTAGGTTACAAGTATGACCCATCAAAAGAAGTAGCCAGTTTGGAGACGCCACCTAGTTTTAGCCCAGGATCTGTGCCAAGAACAGCAATTGAGAAAGTTTGTCTAACCCACTGTGAGTGGTAGTGAAATAGGATAGAGTGGTTAAACCAAAAGTCCCATGCCAACAAAAGTCAATTGACATGCTCACATGCTGGAAGAGTAAACCCTCTGATTTGTCATCATTTAGAGTATAGCTTTACATCCAATGAATGACTGGTTCTCTGTATATTTTGATAATGGTTAACAAAGAGGTTGTCACGGCAAACGTAAAATTGCCTCTGTTTCTGCTTCCTGCATGAATCAAGAGGTTCTGCATATTAAGGTTGTAAGCAATATAAATGATAGAATTTTATTTCCTTAAATATATATTATTCTATTTTTAATGTTAGCTTACAAAGTATCAAAAACTCATACGGGCCTTTCAGACTTATTTTGTGTTGGTTGATTGTGCCTGCCATCCTCTTCTCCCCTCTCCTAGCTATACCCTTCTACACCAACCTTCTTTGACTTATTGTCCCCACCTTTCCTCCCTTAATGCCTCTTTTATTTGTTACAATCTGATGGCCACTTTTCCAGTTTCCTGTCCCTTTCCCCTTATTCACATCCATCTGGATATGCATATTTAATAATTAGAGGCTAAGCTCTCCAAATGAGAGAGAAAATGTGATATTTTTCTCTCTCAGCTTGGGTTATCTTACTTAATGTAATTTTTCCATTTTCACCAATTTTTCCCCAAATTTCATAATTTTGTTGTTCTCACAGCTAAATAAAATTTCATTCCATATATGTGGCCAGTTTTTATTATTTCTTCATAGTTGAGGGACACCTAAGATGATTCTTTTTCTTAGCTATTGTGACTAAATGAGAGCAGTGATGACCGTGAATGTCAGTATCTTGAATGTAGGGGGGGAAAAAACTTTAAGTAGAGGATTATGAGTGACATAGGTAGGTGGATTGTTTCCTGTACTACTTGCTGTATATAGAAAGTGCAAGCTATATTTATGTCCTGTAGTTATGTTATTTGTTCTTTAAATAACCTCTATGCTTTCATCCACAGTTGCTGTACCAATTTACATTCCCATCATCAGGGGATGAGAGTTTTTCTTTCCTCATCATATCCCCACCAACTTTTGCTGTCATTTGTTTCCTTGATGGTACCCATTGGCTGGGATGAGATGGATTCTAAATTTGCATTTCTCTGGAGGTGAGAAATGTTGAACACTTAAAAGAAGTAATTGTTAGCCATTTGAGTTTCGTCTCTTGAGAATCTATGTTCTGATCATTGTCTACTAATTGATCGCAGTTTTACTTTTTCTGGAGTTTATTTCTTGTAGTTCTTTATTTAGCCTTGACATTAACCCTTTATCTGCAGTATATCTTGCCAAGATGTGTTCCTTTCTGCAGGCTATTCAGTCCGATGACTGTTTCTTCTGCTATCCAGGTACTTTCTAATTTCAAGCAATCTCTTTTGTCAATCCTAGGGCTATTTCCTGTGTTATGTGTTCTGTTTAGAGGTTTGTCTCCTACAACTATGTCCTGGAGTACTTATCTGCAATTCCCTTAGCAGTTTCAATATTGCTTGTTTTGAATTAAGGTCTTTGATCCAGTTGGAACTGGTTTGTGTGGAGGGTGAGAAATGCACTGTAATTTTATTCTCATGCAAGTGAATATCCACATTTGCCAGAACCATTTACTGTAAAAGCTACCTTTCCTCTAGTATAGGTTTTTGACACATTTTTAAAACTTAGATGTCTACAGCAGTGTTCATTGTAATTTCTTCTGTTTTATTCTCCTATCCATCTGTCTGTTTCTGTGTCAGTATTATAGCATATTTGTCACTGTGGAATCATACATATACTAATTCAAGTAATACCCTATGGCTGACTGTGTTCTTTCTGTTTAAAATTGATTTGGCTCTCAGTGGTCCTCTTGCTCTATAAACACTATGTTTTTTCTTTTATTTTATGATGAATATTATTTGGAATTTTGATGAACATTACATTGATTCTATTGATCACTTTTTAAAATACAACATTTTTCTTATTATTAACAATGTATTTCAAAGACTTACAGGGAGCAATTTTTACAAATCTAATCTAAGTACAGCAGAAGATAAAATACTAAAAATCAGCAAAGCAATCAATGAATTTGAAATTAGAGAATAGTAAGAATTAATGAGGAAAATGTTGGTTCTTTTGAAAATGATGTTTTTATTCAGTTTACACCAATAAGCTGTAGTATGAAAACTCTAGCCATAAATTTTTCTATGCTGTTTTCTTGCATTTATTTTTTTGTTCATCCATTTGTCTCCTATCCATGATTTTGAGTGTCTGCTATGTGGCATAATATCTGTTGGTCACTAAGAATATGATGGAGGCAGAGTGTGCCTTAATGTTTCAGATGTACAATTTAAGACACAAAGCAAAGCACCAACAAAGAAACTGGTCATTTCAAAGCTATGAAATTTTTTGTTGGTTTGTTTGAAAAAGCAGAAAGGAAGAAATGAAGGGAGGAGGAGGGAGGAAGTGGGAGTCAAGGTGTATCAGGTCTTACAGTTTATCTGTGACACTATTTCTACTTAAACCCCACTCCCCCTACACCACATCCTTATCCATGTGACTGATTGTGTCTCCAGAAAACAGCCTGACCTGTGCGATTACATGTGAAATCCTGAGCAGGGTTTGGGAATACCTTTCAGTGCTACAGAGCAACAGCTCTCACTGACCTTCATGCCCACATTGCTGCGGATGGGGATTCTCCATCTTTCTCCTTAACCAGATAACTTGATACAGGACCCTAAAAAACACAGATCACTTACTGTTGTTGTTCAAAAATCTTGTATTTTTAAAGATGTTAGATCTACCCTGAGGCTGTTACCTTAGATATAACCAATGAGCCTACAGAGGTCTAAGGTGGGTAATCTTCAAGATTAAATGGGCTGTCTGGATGCTTCTTTTATGAAATGACACCTTGCAGAGAAAAAGTGCTGAAAGGACAGGTCTAGTAATGAACATGGGCATTCTTGTGCTGAGGGTGCTCCTGTGAAATGAGCCTTCTGTTTCTATCCTCCGGTCCTTCCAGGCAATGTGGGAAAAATGCTTTAAAGTTACTGTCAATCCAACGTTTCTCTATGGTCTCTATTACACGTCCTCTATAACACATCCTCTGCTCATTTTATAAGTGGTGGTGTTTCTTATGTTTGCCCAGCTAATCCACCTGTGTGCTTTTGGCAGTGCCGATATTTGTTTAACCATGCTGTGTCAAAAACGAAAACTAGAAACTGGTGAAGAAAATAGAAAAGTGATGGGAAAATGAGGTTAGAGGGATTTGTAGCCTGACCTGTGACGAGCAATGAAGAATTGGACAGGGCAGTGTCATTGGTTTCCTAGGCATGCCACTGACTCCTGGACACTGACAAAACTGGCAGCTCTGGGTTTTCTATGAGTGGGCTGCTAGTTGCATACTAAGTTTGTTGCCTGTCTCTGATGCAATTTTTATCAGACGTCAGACAAAAAGGGCTCTTTGTCTCTTTCTCTCTCTCTCATTGTGTTTATCTCTATTGTATTCCCACATGTGCTGTTAGTAGAGAAAATATAATTATTTATCACTGTAATTTTGCTTCTAGCAAGTTCTAATTAAAGCGCTTCAGCATAGTGAATACCGACAGGATTGCGTGCAGAGCTGCTCACACAAGGGGCTAAGTTACTGGTATTTATCAGCTATTGTATGAAAGTTGAGAAGGGTGGGAGAGGATGAAAATCTCTACAATGAGTCGTTAGTTGAAACAAGGACATGTATTTAATTTTCTTGATTCTTTATTACATAAAGTACCTTTCAGGCTTTATTGCATTTGTTTCAGACTTATATACAAGTATGTCTTTTAAGTAATACTTTAGATTCTGAAATTTTATTATTTCTTTAATAACCCATTATGAAAGTTAAAAGTGTTTATGTTAACATATAGAAATTTTACTCATGGGTTGAATTATGCTGAAGGAAAATCAGCATGATATTTTGCAAATCGTGTTTAATATCTGGTGCTTTAATACACCACTATTTAATACATCACATAAATCATTATGTGTGTAAAATAATTTCTTATAAAAGCTAGGTATTATAATTAATTATTACATGAAATCACATAGTATCTAAGATGGCAACAAATAAACATACCTTAATTATAAAATAATAGCTTAAGACATGATATAAAATATGGAATATTTGAATAAAGTAATTTTCATTTTAGATGTATATTATATGTGTGTCTGTGTGTGTAACTGCAAGTGTGTGTGTGTGTGTGTGTGTGTGTGTGTTAGTAAGCATATGCCTCATGCGTTTCAGTGCCCACTGAGGCCAAAAGGATCTCGGATGCTCTGAAACTATGGTTACAGATAGTTGGAAGCTGCTGAGCATAAAAGATAGGAATCAATTCCAGATCTTCTGTGACAACAGCAAGGGATCTTAACCATAGTCTTCAAATTTAGAAGCTTTAAAGTGAGGCATTACTTGATGACTATCATATTGCTGGAGTTTTATATATTCTTTTTTCTTTTGTTCTGTTTATAAAACTTTTACTTATTCTTGTTATTATAGGTAAATAAAATATATTTATATTATTATTAAGCCTACATTTCCCTTCCTAACAATATGCTTTTATCTCCTCCCGCTTTTTCTTTTTTGCTACCTTCTCTTCTTCATTTCCCTTCTTGTCCCCATCCTCCTTTTTTCCCTCACGAAATCCACTTAGAGTTGCCCATATATTCAGGAGTATAAGATATTATCCAGCAGGAAAATGGAAAGCCAGCCATGGTCACACTCATGAAGAAAATACTCTTTTTCCCCTAGGCGTATCAACAGTGCCTACCTCCTCAGCTAGGTGTAAGGCCTACTGAGCCCCTTCCATCCCAAGGCTCGAGTATTGACTGGCTTGGTCTTGTGCTGCTTTGACTTGGCAATCACAGCTACTATGAGCTCATGAATGCAATGGACCTGTCATGTCCAGAATATATCATTTGACATAATCTGTTCTCTTCTCTTCCATTATGTTCCCTGAGCCTTGTGGGAGGAGAATGTGAACAGATGTCTCATTATGGACTGAGCACTCTTCAATCATTTGTTCTGTGCATTTCAAACAGTTGTCAGTGTCAGTCTCTCTATTAACGCAGATTCAATACATAAAAATGTCTCTTTGATGAGGGGTAAGTTATTAAACATGAGCATAAATATAAGTCTTTAGAATACAGTTTGATACTATGTCCCTGTTACAAAATATTAGAAGGGCCTACAACCTCCCTAGCCATGGATTCTTGGACAGGCTTATTGTACATGAGTTCTTTCCCATGCAGAGGGCCTTATGCCATAGCATATTGCATTGGGACATAAAATGTAAAATTGTAACTTATTTAGGAGGCCTTGAGAGGAGTACGAATGCTAATGAAAGCAAAGCAAGATTTCGTGAAGAGAAATGTGTTGTTACCACAGAGTCTGGAATGGTGGAAGATAAGTCTTCACATTTGGGAGGTTTCTTCATGTCTTTAATTGCTTCATTGTCTCTGTGCTCCCAAGAATCAGGGGTCAGGTCTACAAAGTCTTACGTTTCACACATGTTTACTCCTCCATTTGTTATGTCGATATTGACTTTGCTCAAAACATGCACTTCCTTCTTCCTTTATCTCCACCAGCAGTCTGAATTCATCATTTCATATATATATTATCAGATAAAAGGTAAGGACTTTTGGAATAAGTCTCTGTGCTTATATTAAAATCTAATGTCCAAAGCAAATAATGAACTTCAAATAAATTTGAGTTATATAATGTGTTTCTATGCCACAGCAAGCCCTTTTAAGGTCTCAAATATCAAAATAAAATCCCTCATACTTTCATAAATATTTTATTTGAACTCAGGTTGTAACCTTTTCTTTCCTCTAATATTCTCCAAGAATATTTAGATATCTTTTGGCCTCTTTCCTGCATAACTGGACCAATTGTTTCACACCATTTGGATAATACGAACATCAGAAAATCTTTTATGTATTGTATTGTCAAATGGATACTTCAGAATCCTTAGTGATTTTATTAATCTCATTTCAAAAATGTGTTTATAGTATGGTGATTCAATCTTCTACAATAACCAAACCTAGACTCTTACTTTAACAATGACATGAAGGGAAAAGGAAGAAGTCTTTGGTGTCACAATTGCTCCTATGTGTAATTAAAGAGAGAGCATGCTCAGGAATATGGACTGCACTACCTAGAAAGGCAGCCCAGAAATAAATGAAATCCCCAGTGCTAAGGAAAGTAATAAAGAGCTTGATCCTTCCTAGACATGTGGCAAACTTTGAGCTTACTACTCTTCATGTAATCAAAGTCAAATATCAGGATCATTTGGCTGCTTCTCAAAGATGATACTGAAAAGAGAGTCTTTTACTAGGGCGTTTTCTAGCTAATCATTTCAGTATGCTCTTTGCAGCAGAGTTCACATTGTTAGCACTAAACTGAAAGACCTTGATAGTGTGCAGCTTACAATTAAAAGACTAATCAGATTATCAAGGTTTCAAGCATAATTTCATTTTAGGAGAAAGTACAAAGAAAACAGCCCCCCCCAAAGGAATGCAGAACAATTGCTCTAGGCGAGACAGTGGCAATGTGAGCTCTGTAGAGCAACTCACGATAATATCATGCCCACCCCAGGCTCACACACACGGTGTCCTTACAAGGAAACTGTGCAAGATGGAAAGAACTCATGGTCGAGAAAGTGATACCTCCCAGTAGAGAAAATCACAATTATTATGCATTTTTGAATAACTGTGAAGAATTGATTTTTAGTTTTTAAAGAGATTTGCTTTAGGGATTTTTATTGTTCCCCAAGCTAGCCACATCTCCTGAGGATTGAGGATGGGGTTACTTGAAGAAAAAAAAAAGTATGCTCATGACTGCCAGAAAACATGACAAAACAAACAAATAACAACAAACCCCTCTTTGTTTTTCAGCTAAATAAAGCTACATGTCAAAACTGAATTTAAAATCTATCCAAAATCAATACAAGAAAAGTTCTCTCCTCAGGAGCAGGAATTGGCATCACCACAGAGCAGAAAACTTTAATCAGTGTTATTTAAGGAAACTTTGAGGAGTGTGATGCCAATCTAGACCCAATGCCAAAATCTACATCAGGAATGCGTGTCTCTCACTGGCATCCCTGTGTGGAAAAGTGACAGCTCATCCATCTTGCCTGTTGTCCTATTCTTCAGGGAAAATGTATAAAAAAAATGCCTGGGATAGCCAACAGATTCAAGCCTCCACTCAAAATGTGTAATAGAATATCTAGAATAAGCCAGAGTGAAGGACTAAAATATAGAGATTTTATGAGTTAGTTCATAGTCCATTTTCTACTGGAAAGTGAAAACAGTTTCCCTTTATAATCACGTAACTAGAAGACTTAAAAATGAATTTTATGGTATGTTCTAGACCACACCTAGTATGAAGATGACAGTAGTGTCTGATGTGATGAATAGAGGAAGTCATCTGGCATCTGCATGGTCAGAATAGTCTCATTGCTATTTCTGAATCACACAGAGCATTAAGAAATACTGTGGTCTTCCTCTTGAGTTTTAGGAAACCATTTTGACTCAACGGGTTTCCTGATTTGCATTATGACCCAAGAGTTGCAATTCTGAAGACAGCTTACTAAAACGAATTTGAAACTTTCTCAAAGTGGTTGTCCGGAAATTGGCAGTGTTGCTGGTAACACCTAGGTATAAATAAAGGTCATTATCTCTTAAGGTAAAGACAGCACCCTATATGCATAGTAGAGATATGTTACATTATAGTCTCAACAAAAAGTGGTTCATGTATTACTTGTCCATTAAGGTGTAAACTATATTTGAAATATTAATAGTTACATCAAGAAGCATTTTCCAACTTAATTGCTTACATGTATAACTATTCATATTGATGTTATTTCATAAATGAAATTTAGGAAATAAAATATAACCCCTTTCAGTATGCATGAATAACTCAAAACCTAAAAGAAACTATGTAATCTAGAATAAGAAATGATGGAGAGATAAATTAGATTAAGAAGTGTGGCATTTTTGGAGGTTTTAAACCCATTTATGCTATTTTTATTATCTTTTTGAAAATTTATTTATTTTAAAACTTCAATTTATTCTTGAATCAATAATACTTAAATATTGAGATATAGTTGTATAAATTTGCTACTATGTGATAATAATTTGATGCATCTATATAGTGTGCTATAATATTATCTGAGTAATCCATGACAGTTCAGTTCTCTATCTATCTATCTATCTATCTATCTATCTATCTATCTATCTATCTATCTATCATCTGCCTGCCTATCCTCTTTAACGTCCCTTCTTTCTCACATCTTCACAAATCTTATTAAAATGTAAGACTCTATTATGGGAGGAAAGTAGCTTCCTGTTCTTTTAGTTTTTAGCTGATGTCACAGTTAAATAATTGCAAGGTTTGATCCTTCCTAGAATCGAGCAACTGAAGCCCCTTCTCCCCTAATGTGACTTTGTGGCTTTTTTTTTTATCTAGTCAGTTTTGGAAGAAATTTGGTTATGCCAGTTTGAGCATCTGCTTTTGTTCATTTATATTCCTTGGCGTCTATATAAGTAAGTCACCTAAAAAGATGGAGACGTGGCTTAAATAAAGAGAAATGTGTGGACAGCCTGTAGTTCTCCAAGCAAATACAACTGAGGTTCCAGATTTCCAAGAGTAGAAAGCTGTGACAATCTGGAAAATGTCTGAGCTAAATTCAGCTGAATGAATACCATACAGACATTATTAGGTGAGGCAGAGAATTAACCATTTTTGTTTTGAACCTCTAAATTTTATTTAATGTTACCTGGCAATCCATAAGTAAGACATTTCGTTAAAAGTGAGTGTGATCACACTTTCATCCACTTCTTATTTTCTTCATATTGCCTGCCCTGCTCATAACCCAGATTCGTTTATCCATAGAACTTTTCAGTTTTGGTTTGTTGACTTGTACCATTTTCTTTCATGTTTTAATTGGTAATACTTTATGTGTTTTAGGTATTATAAACAGTGCTTTATGATTTGTAAAATAACTACTAATTTTGTTCACTGAACAGAAGTTAAATAAATAAAAACATTGTGGGTTTTTTATTTTTACTTGTCAGTTTTTAGGCGGTATGGATTCGTAGTAGGAAGAGACAAGAACTATGTGTGATTGGTTGGAATGCATGATCTTAGCCTGTGTAATACTTAAATGAGATTTAAATAGGCACTTTTACATTGGGAATAATGAAAAGTGCGCTTGTCGAAGGATGGAGTTCATGGCTCACCCTCCATTTTAGCCTTAGCCAAGACTTTGAGTTATATGAGATGCTTCCTATACTAGGCAATCTTGAACACACCCTTGGTGCACTAATTTACCAATCACAGTCTATATCATATTTCTCTAAACTATTCTGATAAATTTTATTAAAATAAACTGAAGAGAGATAAAGATTTGTGTTCTTTCTTTGCAACATAAATTTATTTTATGAACTATTTATGGATGAAATAAATAACTCAACACTGGTATGCTTTTCCTATACAAAAATAAACATGGTGAGAATGCTTGCTGTGAAGGGATTGCATTGTGTTATTAATTGCACATACATGAATGTCACAGAATGCTTTTATGAACTATCTTTTTTTGTTTTTTGTTTTGTTTTGTTTTTGAGACAGGGTTTCTCTGTGGCTTTTGAGCCTGTCCTGGAACTAGCTCTTGTAGACCAGGTTGGTTTTGAACTCACAAAGATCCGCCTGGCTCTGCATCCCAACTGCTGGGATTAAAGGCATGCGCCACCACCGCCTGGCATGAACTATCTACATCATTCTAGCTCTCAAACAATTCTATGAAGGATATGACTATACTGGTATATTATCTGTGTTTTAATAAATAAAGCTTGTCAGAGGGCAAAACAGTCACACTAGGCAATCATACAGGCTAAGGAGTAGTGGCACACACCTTTAATCTGAATCGGAGGACTTAGGAGACAGAAGCAGATGGACTTCTGTGAATTCAAGACCACCCTGGGCTACACAAGGTTGATCCAGAATCAGATCCAGGTGATGGTGAATCACATCCTTAATCCCACTGTTTGGGAGTCATCTTTAATCACAGCAGTCTGGAGGCGAAGACATGAGCTATATGACTGGACAGTGAGAGGAATCTAAAGGGGAGGAAACAGGAATTCAAGGGAATGTGGAGTCTGAGGATGCGAGACTGGATCTCTCCCTTTCTGTCTGAAGATGTGGTAGACGTAAAAGGTCTCTCTAGTGGTTGGCTGCTTCATTTATTTATTTATTTTTTTGATCTTCACTTTGAATCTCAATATCTGCCTATGGGTTTTTATTATTCATGCTACGAATGGCAGATAATAAATTCACTAATATGCTAGTCAATGTCTTATTCTTGCAGGTTTTCCAGGGTACTCTGAGGAACATTCTTGAGTGAGTAAGCCAAGTCTACTTATTCCAAACCAAGTAAGATGACATTTTAGTGGTTACAAGATGATTTATCAGGGTTTCAGGGTTTCCTCATGCAAGTCTTCCCTAGTTGGGATGGTGGCGAGGCTCTGAGAACGTTGTCTGGAAATGATGAACTAATTTAATCTTGGAAGCTTCCTCTTCCCACCCAATGTGTTTGTGTAGGATACGCTACAAAATCTGTTGATGTCAGCTACTCATTCAATGTGGGTTCAGCCATGTTTATATTCCAGAGACCTCACAGCGACATCTAATGTCTACAAGCCACAAAATTTGATTATTGTAATTCCCAGCCTTTAGATCCTCCCACTTAAATCTTCTCTTTCTTTGAAGATGGCTTTAAGGTTTATTGCATGCCAATTTCTCATTCATTATCTTTGGAGACTTATTCAGGTTCCTAAAATACCGATGTTGACTTACACAAGACTGTTAAGTATCAATAATGAATAAGAGTCTTCTGTGTAGAATAAGCAATTCCTTTGGAAACAGTTTCTTCCCATGATTAAAATTATGAATTTATGGGTAGAAAAGGATTCCAAAATGTCATTTGGACCAAACCTTCTGGCTTCACTTGAACCACCCAAGACAGACATGATTAATTGTATGGAAATATAGCTTTGCTTTTATAACTGGTAGGCCAAAGGATTTATAATTTTAAATATCTAAAGTGTGATCAGATTTGTTTTTAATTTCCAATTATCATGACTCAGTTCTCAGAAGTTGAACTAAAACTACTGGGTAGTAGAAGTAGAAGTGAAACTACTGGGTAGTCCAAAATGGTGAGTCATGTCTATCTAACAAGTCAGTCTATCTGCTAATGTTTCTAATAAGGTACATTGTTTTTTTCTCTGATAGATAGACTTCCTTAACAGATGTCTTCAGACTCTTAACTGCATGGAAAAGTTTTCCTACTGGTGATGTTCCCTTGATAAGTATGCCAGGATCTATATTAAGAATATTGTTTATTAATGCATTCAGAATTACCAGCTCCTGAGAAATTAGAGCAGGATAGGCTTTGGGGGTGGGCAGGTATTAACATAAACCATTATAAAAAAAGCACTCAGTGAAATCATTGATACCAATAGATCAGTTTTATAGAACAAAAAATATAATAAGTTAAAGTTATTATGTAATAACTATTTTTAGTATTCCTGATTCTCTGTGTGTATCAGGCAATAATTTTTATTTCAACAGTGTTCAATTCTATAGGAAGTACCAGTTAAAAGAAGCAGAAATGCATTTCCTAATATGACTTGTTACATATTCTTGGAGTCTCCTTGCTACAGGGTGACTCAAGATGACTTTGACCTAACAGGGCTATATTAGTCAGGGTACCACATCTTCTAATAGTCAATTCAGGTTTGTTTTGCAAGGGGTAGCACCATAGAAGAAACATATTAGGAAGGCATGCAAATTTTTTTGAGATTTACGGTTGTATATGCACATCCTGACTCTGGTAGCATCTTATTGAGCAAAGGAAGTCAAATACCACTTGGGGTGAGCTCAGAAAGGGAAGGTAAAATTGGAGGGCAAAGAACAGATATATTAAGAAGTCATTAATTCTTAATTGAAAAACAGGCAGTTAATTATTTCACCATATATTATATTGCCCCTGTTTTTACCCCTTGTCCTTTAGTCTTCTTAGCCTTTTAAAAGAACTATACTTGTCAGTAGGTGTATATTAATACTGCTATGAATAACAGTAGTATTAGTACATAGATTGCTACAAGAAGATTGGGGCTATGGAAAAGTCAAACTTGTGATCACATTCTTTATATTCATACACAGCATGTAAAACACACATTAAGTAGTTGATTGTATTTAATGTCAGAACAGCACTTTTGTATCTTCTACTGTATGGAAGCACAGTGTGCCTCAATGTTGAAAGCAATTGTGTTTGGATCTTGGTTCCAACTTTTATTTGTATGTTGAATTTCTATTGTTTTTCTTCTTTGTGCTTCAGGTTTCTTGGCGATTTGAATAGAAATTGCTGTGTTGGAATGTGAGAAAAGTTACCTGCATTTGTATTAAAAATGGATTAGATAGCTCACCCATGCTTCATCCTCTCCCTTGTCTCTCTCATACAACCAGAATTTCTCTTTTTACCATCATATGGCATCCCTTACTCTTTTGACTTTCCTTGTCAGTCTATACACTGTAGGGGTTCTCTGTAAATTCAGTGTTATTTCGGGTGGAAGGGAAGTAGGGAGGGACTTTTCCTCACATTGAAAATTGTTTGACCTGCTTCTCATACTGACTAATGCTACTACCCATTTAAAATACATTACTTCTAACATCCCTTCCTTCACACACATTTGTAAAAATAACTATGAGATTTGCTAAATATATTAAAATTAACACCGGATATAATCTAAGTATAGTAGACTGGTACTACAGTGTTACGTAAAAATGTTCTTGTCTATCTGAGCTTTTCCATCCTTTTTATCACTTCCTGACAATCATATTTCTAGGAATGAGAGATAAACAGTGTCTTTATGTCTGGGTCTGAGATGTAGTAGCTGATTTCTAAACGGTCCACTGTATTCCTATTATTATTATTTTTTACTTTCCATATTTGGATTGAAATATATAAGGGAGGGAAAATCTGGAGGGATTGAGGGAGATGGAAGCATATGATTAAAATATATTGTATGTGGAAAAACAAACCATTATGACCCAGGGAGTAATTGCATTAGGCTGGGAGAGGCTTGGTCTGCCTCAAGTTGGTATCCCAGACCTTGTTGCCTCCCCAAGGAAGACTTTACCCCCTGAGGAGTGCATGGGGAATGGGAACGGGGAAGTGGGAGTGGGACAAGAGGGGGGAGGGGAACTGGAGTTGGTATGTAAAATGAAAAGTAATTTTTAAATAAAAAATATTGAAAAAAACTAATGAAAACAAATACATTATGTATGTAGAGACTAGATAAAGAGAGGTATCAAAGGACATAAACAATAAGCATTGATTGAAGGTATACCTAACAGTAGCACTTTATATGTTTTACACCAAGAAAAAAAATCAATAGATTTTTCAAGAGGATATCTAGATAAAAACAAAGCAGTCTTTTATATCTTTGATCAATAGAACTGATCATTGACATTTCCCCCTTGGTAGATCTGGTAAATACTTTCCCTTTCAATCCATCATAAGTCCATGAAATATTTTGGGAGGGGGTCAGGCTAATTTTCAAATCACTGGAAGGTTCTCTTCGTTTAAAAATCACTGGATTATTTCAACTAGTCATAAACCCTCGTGTAGAGCCCAGAGGGGATCATGTGAACCTCAGGGCTGTGCACTCAACATGAGTATGCACATTGTCAGTCATAGCTTTCATTGCAGACACCTAAAGAGCAAGTGAAATGAAAGATTTTCTAGCATGTTTTAATTAAACAGGTTCTTATAGTTTTGACCAATGATTAAGCAGTATAATTCAATGTATTGCTACTTCCTAAATTTCATACTTGTGTTACTCCTTCCCCATAAGACAGAGGTAAAATGAACATCAAGTTTTTACTCAAACCTCTATTCAATATAGTTTTTAGGAGATGCTCTATTGAAAACTGTACCCCACCTGATTTCTTAAGCATCATCACCTTGCCTCACATTTTCCTCTCTTTGTCCACATTGGGTTTATATGTTTCTAAACGACCACTAAGGTTTAATATATTCATTGTTCTCTATATGTCTTATTTGTACATTTTGCTTTCAAATTTGTTTCCTATCTTAACATTTATTGTCTAAGTTCTTTGAGAAGAGAGGTCTTTGTTATCCTCCCTACTTTACTGATACTTTCCAAAGACCTGGATTGTAGTTGTTTTCTGAGAGAAGACATGGTGACTCTGTTGAAAGATTCATCACCATTGTCTGGACTATAGATATAACAGTAGAGTGGAAGTGTGAAACACTCTTCTTTGTCCTCATCTAAATTAAAAGTGATGTCAAAAATGTCTGTTGACAGAGGTTTCTGTCCTGTCTGATCTCATAGCCGTTCAGTCCCAAAGAAACACACAGAAACTTACATTTATTATAAATTGGCCTATTAGCTCAGGCTTCTTATTAACTCTTATATCTTACATTATCCCATAATTTCTGTCTGTATTAGTACGTGGCTTGGACCTTTATCAGTGAGGCATTATCATCTTACTTCCTCTTGGTCTGGGTAATGATGGCAGATTATGTCTTTATTCTTCTCAGAGTTTTCCTGTTCTTGTAGTCCTGCCTCTACTTCCTGCCTGGCTACTGGTCAATCAATGTTTTACTAAAACAATACAAGTGACAGGGTACAAGACCATTGTCTCACAGCATGAATCCACTTAAGTCCTATGGTTTTTGGGTCTCCCACCTCCTAAGTCTGCCACCTCCTATTAATGTACACATCTCTCTGGTGAAGGGATTTCTCATACCTGGAATGTTTTTGATTTTGTGGTCTGGCCACTTATTGTTTACAATGATCAAATATATGCCTTGTTAAATTTAAGTTTTAAATCTCATTAAATTTCCTTTAATTTATCTAACTTGAGTAGCTTTTTATTGTTTACTTTTTGTAATGAAAATATAATTAAATCATTCCCTCTTTCATTTTCTTATACCAATCCTTTCAACATACCCTCTTGCTACCACTCAAATTTATGACCTCTTTTTCTATAATAGTTATTGCTAAATATCTACTATAACACGTACACACACACACATGCAGACATGCACACACACCTACATATAAATAAAGCCTGTTCAGAATTTATAATGTTAATCGTATGGTTTTGATTTCAGAATCAAAGACTCTTTACTATTGAAAACTTTCTCATCCACTTTCAGCATTCCTTGGCTGACCTTTCGTCTTTATCTCTGAAGCAGACCCCATGAATTTCCTTCTCCCATCTTAACAAGTATTTTGCTATTGTTCTTCTCTGGGTTTTGTTTAGGGTGGCATATTTTTGGAGAAAATGTCCCTGTCATGTCTAGAAGACACAATCTCAGAGCTTTTACACCCTATGCTTCTCTTATCCACAACCTTTTCTTAGGCTTGAGTTTAAGAGTTAAGTTGTATCCAGGTTCTGGCTATTGAAAATAATGCTGCTATAAAAATAGTAGCACAAATGCTTTTATAGTACAGTTGAGCATCTCTTGGGTATATTCCCAAGAGTGGTATTGCTGGATCCTGAGGTAGGTTGATTCCCAGTTTCCTGAGAAACCGCCACACTGATTACCAAAGTGGTTGCACAAGTTTGCATTCCCACCAGCAATGGAGGAGTGTTCCCCTTACTCCACATCCTCTCCAGCATAGGTTATCATTGGTGTTTTTGATTTTAGCCATTCTGACAGGTGTAAGATGGTATCTCAAAGTCATTTTGATTTGCATTTCCCTTATGGCTAAGGAAGTTGAACATGACCTTAAGTATCTTTTGGCCATTCGAACTTCTTCTGTTGAGAATTCTCTGTTCAGATCATTACCCCATTTTTTAATTGGGTAATTTAGAATTTTTATGTCCAGTTTCTTGAGTTCTTTGTATATTTTGGAGATCAGGCCTTTGTCTGATGTGGGGTTAGTGAAGATCTTCTCCCATTCAGTAGGATGCCTTTTTGTCTTAATGACTGTGTCCTTTGCTTTACAGAACCTTCTCAGTTTCAGGAGGTCCAATTTATTTATTGTTGTCCTTATTGTCTGTACCACTGGGGTTTTACTTAGGAAGTGATCTCCTGTGCCCACGTATTGCAGGCTACTTCCCACTTTCTCTTCTATGAGGTTCAGTGTGGTTGGATTTATATTGAGGTCTTTAATCCATTTAGGAAACAACCTAGGTGTCCCTCAATGGAGAAATGGATCCAGAAAGTATGGAATATATACACACTTATATATCCATCCTTAGAGAGATATCCCAAACCCAAAAAGATGAGTGTGGTATGTACTCACTCATTAGTGGACCTTAGCCATTAACAAAGGACATTAAGTGTATAGCTTACACCCTGAAGATGCCAAATAGCAAGGTGAACCCAAAGAAAAACTTATATAGATTTTCCTGGAATTCAGAAGCAAACAAGATAGTCAGACAAAAGTCGGAAGCACGGGTGTGGGGATGGGGGTGGAAGTAGGGATGGGGGGAGGGGGTAAATGAAAGGAAGGGGGTAGAAGGGAGAAAGGAAGAACCGGGGATAGCCTGGGGTTGTGGGAGGGTGGAGATGGAGGAAGGGTGGATATTGGAGAAGGGAATAAGATATCTACATTAACGGGAGTCATTTTAAGATTTGCAAGAGACTTGTCTCTAGAGGGGATCTCAGGTATTCACAGGGAAGTCCTAGCTAGGTACTTGGGCAGCAGAGGAGTGGGTGCCTGAACTGAACTTGTCCCATAGTTACTTTGTTGAATATCTTAATCGTCACCATAGAAATTTCGCATGATGGATGGAGATAGAGCCAGAGACCCACATTCACATCAGAGCAAGGGATTGTGCTACCAAGGTCCAGTGGAAGGGCAGAAGGAGGGAGAAGATGAGCAAGGACGTCAGGACCGTGAGGGACTGGCCCACCAACAGAGACAGAGTATGCTTGATCTATTGGGAGCTCATCAAATCCAGCTGGACCTGGACTGAATGAGCATATGACCTAACCGGACTCTCTGAATGTGACTGCCAATGGGGAATGACTGAGAAGCCAATGATAATGGCACTGGGACCAATTTCTTCTGCATGTATTGGCTCTTTGGGAACTTATTCTATATGGATGCACATCTTCTGAGACCGAGATGGAGGGGGGAGGGCCTTGGGCTTCCCATAGGGCAGGGTATCCTGCCCCATCTTAAGGAAGCAGGGGGGGGGAGGGGGGGAGCGGGAGGTCCGGGAACAAGGGGAGTAAATGTAAATTTTTCTTGTAATAATAACAATAAAATTTTTTTTAAAAAAAAAGAGTTAAGTTGTAGACGTATTAGTTTGACTTGGGCATCTATCACAGGGTCAGTACCTTTTCTCTTTAATACTATGTTCCACACACATACGATGGAGTAGCATATGACAGAGCTGTTCAATGACTTTTCACATCATACAGTCTATACGCTCTGTTGGGCTAATTTCATTCTGCGCAAAACCTTTAAATAGTCTCCACACTATATTCTTGTACGCAAACAGACAAGTTTTTTAAAAAACAATAGAATAAAATTTCAGTTCCTGACAGGAAGTAGATGCACTAAAATGATTTAATGTGATTAGCAATATTACAAAGAATATTAGCCACCCTAGCTAAGGTCATTATTTAACCCTGTATATAATTTTTTTTGCATATTATTTATGTAGCAGCATAATCATGAGCTAGACATTCTCCCTCCCAGGGGCTACAAATCAAAATAAATATAAATATAAGTACATTTATATGCATGTATATATATATATATAATATATATAGAGAATGATGAGAAACTCAGACATTTGAATTCTGTCAATTGATCCCATAAGAACACAGAAGCATGCTAGGTAAAGGAAGAAATGTATAAATTGAACAATGCAGAATTACCAGGGTGGGGAGAAAATACAGAGATGCACTTACAATTTTAAACCAGGACTGTCTCTTAATGTGTGATTCATTCCTGCTGAAAAGGATGGGGGATAAAAACTGGAAGCCTTTAAATTCTACAGCACTGACTTTTCTGTGTAGGAAATTCTTGTCTAAACGTCACTGAGTTGATCGCATATTGTTTCTGCCCACTGCTGTGCTGGCAAATTCATCTGAAAAGCAAGAGCAAATTCACTTGGAATGAATAATAGCGAGGCATAGCTAATTAATGCTGGTTCAATCCAAGCCTCTTAGGCAATCACGACAAATTGTACAGTGTGATCGTGGTTTTTTTTTTTTTTTATGTGTCAGTGTGTATGGGGGATTGATCTGTGAATGTAAAGATGGCCTCAAAATGGCAGAGCCAAACTCACTGCTCAGCATTTATGTCCTCAATGAATTATTGGTTTTTGATCTGGCGAAATTGCCACCAGAGCTAACATTCCTGAAATGCTATCATAAAATGGAATTCTGAAACAACTAGCTCATCTGTCTCTGACATCTTGTCTCAGAATCTGAAACACAGATGCAAATATTTTCTGTCCCTTTAGAGGGAAAAAATCCTGTTTAAATGTTTCACGTGAAACCATAACAGACATTAGGTCTACATGGTCAGGTAAGACTGTCCTATTTTTAAGGCATTCAAATGATAATTGAATGAAATGAACATGAAGTAGACAAACAAAATATTTTCTCCTCATTGTTTGGGTAACAAATTCTGGCTAGCATATATTTTCTCTTTAACAATTCTTAGTTTTTTTCCCTCCCGTATCCAATTTAAGCTATATCTCGTCAGTAAATGTTCTGTTGGTCCTAGAGAAGATGCATTTCATGTTGAATATGCACTTCTTTTGACTCTTGCATATTAATTTCCTTATTTAGATCCTTACTTATCTGAGCATATTTAATCTAAGGAACAATAATATTGTATAATTTTTGCATATTTTAAAATAATTATTCTCCAATGTGTAGGAACGTGTGTAGAGGTGAGAGGAAAGTTTTGTGACATTTCTTTTCTCCTACTTCTATGTGGAATCTGCATTGAATTCAAGACTCTAGGTTTTCCTATCAAGCACCTTTACCCACTTATATTTTTTATATTTTTCTTATATGTGAAGATTATGCCTGAATCATTTAATACAATATACTTTAAAACACATTAATAAAATGGTTATTTTCATATATTATGCCTCATAAAAGTGTTCTTCTCCCATCATTTATAAAACGTCCTACTCCTTGACTGCCACATGAGACCATATTATCATGGACAGATAGCTGAGGGGGTAAGATGACTTACCATACATCCTGAGAACCTCATTCAAAGTCATACAACTCATATAAAAAGCCAGGCATGACTGCTAATTCACTGAACCAACAGTATACCAAAATGGGGAGTTTCCCATCTACTGAGAGATGAGTCAGAGTGACAGAGTAAAGAGTGTCCTACTCTTGTCTACTCATGCAATGTACATATGTTCATAGCTACACATTCACATGTATAAACCACACACACAAGCACACATATGTATGTACCACACACACATCTGATTCATCTTTTTACAAAATGTGTTTGCTCTACCAATATTTTTGTTTTGTTTTCTAATACTCTCTCTCTCTTTCTCGTTATTTATCTATCTATCTATAAAACTTAAACCTTAAGAACAATAATATTGCCCTATAACTTCTGAGTTTATTACTGTATACATTTTTAACCTCAAAATTATCCTTTGGATATTTCATTGTCTTGATCACTTCAGTTTCTTGGTTGTATAAATTCTGTAAAGATTTGCTCACAAGGAATTTTTTCCCATTTCCAAAGCAATAGGAAAATAAATTTTAGTTTGTTTTGCCCATGAGTGGTATTTCGATTTTATGTTCTTTTCTTTGGGAACTCAGCAAACTTGACTCCAATCCACATGAATAGCCTAGATAACACTGAAACTCTATTATTTACTTATGTATTAATTTTTATAGTCGACTTGATATATATGTGTGGGTATGCATATATACATATCCACACATGTATATGTATGTATACATATGCATATATACATATATACATACATATATATATATATATATACGTGCACACAATGCCTTTGGTGTTTTCTTCATCCCTTATAATTCAATAATTTCGGCAGGATATGTTTTTGGTTTTGAATGTTCTCTATTAGCATTTTTGGGAACAAAGTGAACCTTGTCAAAATATCAATTCAGCTATTTTTTTTCATTTCAGAAAGGTATTTTTCTTTCATTTTTTTTCCTACTCTATTTGTTCTGCTTTCTGCATTGGGGAGGCTCCAATTTTCCATATGTTTTCATGCTGGAAATCTAGCATTTATTTTTCAACCCTTTTTTCCTTCTTTCTTTTCCTTTTTTTTTCTTTCTTTTCCTCAGTCCAAGTCATAATCTCAGGCCCAATGTCTGATTACAGAAATTGCTGGCCAGAACACAATCTCTGCGTCCACTCCATCCATGGGTACTGGCACCATTCTTACACTTCCCTAACGACAACTATCTCTCCTATCACCCACTGCCTCCTGGGCTCTCTGGTCATCTACTCTTTGGTCTCCTTCTTATGGAGATCCACTTTATTCCCTCTGTATTTGCTGTGTGTCTTCGTTGTTTCCTGCGGACGTTGGTTAGAATGTTTTCCAAAGCCTCCCTCTGATATTTTTCACCCAGATTGCATTATTCATGCACCCTCTCTTGACTGCTTTCTTTCTTTAATCTCTGAAGCCAAGATGAATTTATAAATTTTCTTTTCTCTTTCCTCTATATCTGGGGAAAGTTTTATTTCAAGCCAGTTTTCAGGAATAGAGTGAGTCATTTCTCTATAAGCCCGTTTACTTGGGTGAACAGACATCGGTGGGGCACATTTTATACTTAACATCCCCAAAAAGGTGGGAGAAGTTTGAACATTTTATACTTTCTTTCCTTTCCTATTTTGAAATAGACTTTTTTTATTTCTAGATCTTTTCATCATCAAGAGATAAAGTCCCCTTTCAGGCCTATCCTACTTGGCAAAGCAGCCTCACCCTCCAGTGCAGGAACCCAACGTAGGAAAGACCCTGGGGAGATTTTCATATAGGTAAGTGATTTCTGTATTTTTACAATATGTGCTAGAACATTCTACCTTTGCCTCTCTCTCTCCCCTCCCTCAATTTCTTCTTTCTCTTCATCTTTCTCACCTTTGTTCCCTATTTTCTTCTGCTTGCTCCTCTTTTTTTTGTCACAGTACCTGAATTTAATCTATAAAAATGAAAAACAAAACTGACTCTTCTGATGTTCATTCACATGTAGAGTTAATGTCCATTTCATATGTGCATGCTGCAGATTGCTTACTGTATATGTGTTTGATAGTAAATCTGAGGCTACATGTGTGTGGCGTGCCCATTATACATGCATGTGGAGTCCAAAGTTTGACCTCAGAGGTCTTGTATATCATTCCCCATCTTATTTTCTAAGAAAAAACTATCTTTTCTCATTTTACATACCAATCTCAGCTCCCACTTCCTTCGCTCCTCCTGTCCTCTCCACCTTCCTCCTCCTCCTCTCACCTCCATCCACTCCTCGGAGAGGGTAAGAAGTCAAAAAGTCTAGCACGTTACTTTGAGGCAGGACCAAGGCCCTCCTCACTACATCTAGCTGAGCAAGTTATCCCTCCAAAGAGAATGGGTTCCAAAAAGCCAGTACAAGCAGTAGGGATAAATCCTGGTGCCACTGCTGTCACCCACTATCAGAGAATCTAGTTTGGTCCTATCCTGGTTCTCTCAGTATCATGCCAGAGTTGCTGAGCTAGCATTTTTTTCAAGAAGAGAAAAATTACCAATCATAAAAATAGAGAAAATGTGAGTTTACCCTCTCACTTGGTAAATAATTCAAACTGTTTGATAACTGAATTTTATATGATTGTATGAACAAGGTTCATTTCAAATGAGTATCTGTAATTATGACCTTATAATCATAAATTACAGTTACTTTACATTTCTTTATACTCATTTCTAATCTCATTTTTTAATTTTGTGTTTAAAGAAATGAACATACTGATTAAGCTCTTCTTCTGCATGTGTACCTCCTTAGCTTTGAATAGGCCATGATTCCTAAAAGTCCTTTGACCTAGCAAGTAATTAATATCTGTGAAGCACTTGCTAACGATAACTCAAAAACTGTATTTTTCTTTTTGTTTGTTTGCATGTAGAGAACAATGGAATCACTCACCCAGGTAACACCGTAAAAATTCTCTGCAACTGCATTCATATTCAGCATGCTAAATCACATAATAAAAGCTAGACATGATCTCCAACTTAATTTGAAGATATAACACCAGACGGCTTCATAAAACATTCCAGAGAAGAGCAGTGACATCCCATTGCCTACAATCCAGACTGATTGTATTTTCTTGGGCTATTGTGATCTTCATTCAGAAGCCACAGGTGTGTCTAAGAGAAAGCTTCATTTTTCTTCTTTTTGTATACAGCACCTGCTAAGGTGTATCTATTTTCCTAAATAGCATAAAATGAATTGAAATAAATGTGAATCCAATGCTATTTCTACCATGTAATGCATGCTTTGTGCTTGAAAAGCCTCCCATAATTTGTGTTCCATTTTTTACAGATGATTTTTATAATGACAGCCTTGTTTCAGATGTGTTTTTGTACATTGTTCTGTGGATGCAAGATTACTGTTTCCCAACATCAGTTTTCCATGGCAATAAATTATGACACAGATACAAGCCAGTGCCAGAATTGATTTTTTTGTGAGTGGAGTTGATCTACAGGCCAGTCAGATTTATGAATATTTGGTATCGTACCTGTTCAATGGACTATCCATCTCACTGTCATAATCGAATATGTTTCAAAGGCTTCGCTGTAGTTAATGAAATGGAATGAAGTGTCACAGTCTTCTAACAAGGTAGCAACCTCTTAATAGATCTCTGAAGAATAATTTTTGTCAGCAACCACATTTTAATTCCTTTAATTATAGTTGATTTGTATTCTTTTAGTTAAATAGCCCAAAATGTGCATATTCTTATTACACTTTTCAACACATTATGAGCATTATTGTTAAACAAAGTCTTCTACTCTCAGGTGCAGGGAGGTAGGACATGGACTTCGGTGGAGTTTGGACACTAATATCTTAGCCATGTGCATAAGCTGTTGCTACACACTTTCATCTTTATTTTTACAAAGAAGGGAGAGTTTATAGGTATCTCATTGTTTTTCTTGATTTGATTTCCTAGCATAATCTTGCTTCATTTGATTTCACTTGACTTGAATGGTACTCAGGTTGAAGTCTGCTTTAAGAGCATGTAGCTGAAGTAGAGCAAAGTGACCAACCTTCTCTGAAACTGATAAGCTTCTTACTTTGTCATTTTCTAGTCCAGACTTATTTTAAAGTTTGTCAAAACAAAAACAATCCTGGTTCAAAATAATTAATACATCTATGTTTTATTTTTTTATAAAAAAATCTATGTTAATAATTTCTACAGTTCCTTCATTAAGTAGAGTAGTTTAGTTTCTCTAGGAATATATATTGAAATTTATGTGAAGTATGGAAGCCAAAAGTTATAAAAATAGTATATAATAACTCACTACATTAGCATAAATGTGTTATAAGTTAGACTGTAGATTCATCCTATGACTTGAATAATCAGTTTTATTTAAGCTGAATATAATGGAGTATATAGGCAAGATCTTTTGTTTTTCTCCACATAAATCTGCAACCTTTATGTCATTAGACACATTTCCACTCACAGCTCACATGTGAGCATTGAAATATAATTATAAAAATATGAAAACAGACACAATAAAAGTAATACTACGTTTCTTAATTTTATTGGCAAATGCTATGTATGGCTTGAAGAAAGCATCAAATTTCAGACTCCTTAGTGAATGTATAGTTTGAATATACATCATCTGCTGTCTTTTTAATAGAATATTATGTTTCAAAAAATTAACATCTGGAATATGTTTGGAACGTCTTCTTATCCATATGGATGCTGATTGGAACACCATCAGCTTCATAAGAAACTTTAGCACAATCCAAACAGCTGCAAGAGAAAAAGAGACTGGCCTTGCCAAAAATGCCATCTCGCAACCTTTCCAATATTTGTAGGGTGCTGTCTGCACTTGGTAACTGAGAATAGAACAAGAGAAAAAAATCCATTTGAATTCATTTTATGAATACAGATATACATGAACATTTCTAATAGTTGCAAGAGCTAATAATTTTCTGTTCCATTTTCTAGGACAGCCTATATTTTATTATAATTGTTTATTTTATTTTTTAATGTTTTAATTTTTAATTCTTTCAGTTAATAATGTTTAAATAGAACCTATTTTAGTTCCTTTACATTGTATTACTCTAAATAGTCATCAGTTTAAGGATCTGATATTTCTTTGGTTTTTCTTCTGCTCATCTCAGAGAGAGCCTTGTGAGTCCTCTATGCTTGTATTAAGTGAAATATAAAAAAATACCAGTTACTCTGTCTTGTCATGTTGTGTCCACTTTACCTGTAGGGATTACAAATAGCCCTGAGTATGGATGTCTTTGTATTGATGGAGAAGGTTGAGAAAGTAAATCAATCCACTTGCTACTGAATTGTGTGTGCACATGTCTTCATTGACTCTAGAAGACAGGAACAAGAGTCCTATGCACAGAGCCTTTGGCATGTGTTTTCTTGAGTCTAAGTTGATGCTAAAACAAAGATAGTAATTTTGAGTCTTTTATTAAGTGGTTTATTTCTATTAACCTTGATTTGCTCTTAGAATTTAAACAGTACTTAGAATTTCAGTAGTACTTTAGTGAATGGTATTGGGATTCTAAATTAATTTTTATTCAAAGATAAAATGTTATTGCTCTAGGAGAAACCTTCCATTATTAACCACTTAGATAATTTTCACTAATGTTAAAGAGAGATTTTACACAAATTGTATATATTTCTGCTATGCTCAGCACACTAGGACCAAGTGGGTGAAATGGGTATTTACATGCTACTGGAAATATGGATTTATAAGTAAAACAATCCCTGCCTAGGACTGCTGGCAGCTTAGTTATAATCTCAGGGCTGCTGTTAAACTGCTGTGAAGACTCCTTTCATTGGGAACCAGCTATGGGTCTTATTGATTTCCATTGCAGAATTGCATATGGTTGTGGTTTTCCTGGACAGTTTCCCAAAATGGTTGACTTAAGTAATATTTCTTGCCGTTTAACTAGTACAAATTCAATTTGACTGTCATGTCTGTGAATTGTGTATTCCATTAGCAGTTTCCTTCTGATTTTGCACTGAGGTCTGCCTTGTTTCCCTGCATTCGATCTGATGCCTTCCAAGCCTGGGTTTTAAACAGGATCCCGCCCTATCTGTTCAGTATGTGGCAGTCAGCTTGGGCAGCATGTCTCTCACTGCTGGAGTTCACTTTCTAGTTTTTGACAGTTTCAGGAGAGTGTACTACTTTCTTTTGACTTGCAATCTGGACTTGGAAAATGTGGCAGATTTGGAGTGATAGAAAAGCCAGTTCCATGTCAGGTAAAAAGAGCTGCGGTAAGACCAGAATACCATTCAGTGTCAAATGTAGTTTCATTGCCATATAATGCTGTCCTTTCACAACTCTTCAGAAAGTCTGAACATGTACTTTGTAGATCCTTTAAAAATTGACATCCTTTAATTAACCTCATTTTCATCTTCAGATACTGGGTTATCAATCTCAAAGGTACTAAACTTCATCCCACATATTCAAGCTCTTCATTCTATTATTTTTATGGCTGTTACTAGTTAATCTTATGTCAACTTGACAAAAGTTAGGGTCATCTGAGAGGAGGGAACCTCAACTGCAATAGAAATATTTCCATAGATGGGGCTGTCAGTTAGCCTGTAGGAATTTTCTGAATTAGCAGTACTCAGAGAGGGTTCAGCCCATTGCAGGTGATGGCATCCCTGGATTGGTGGCCCTAGGTTCTGTAAGAAAGCAGGCTGAGGAAGCTGTGAGGATTAGACTAGTAAACAGCACTCCTCCATGGCCTCTGCATCAGCCCCAGCTTCAACGTTTCTACTTGGTTTGATTTTCTGCATTGCCTTCCCTCAATGGTTCATGAATCAGGATTTGTAAAACAAATAAACCCTTTCCTCACCAAGTAGCTACTTGTCATATTGTTTCATCACAGCAATAAAACAAAACAAAACAAAGCAAAAAACTAAAACTAGGCCCCCTTATTCTGATCATTTATCTCTGACATTTCCAGAAGCCACAAGGAGGAGTCTAGTTACCTGGCCAGCACATGAGTCAGCCAATGTAGTAATTTGAATGTGAAATGTCCTCCATAGGTTCACATATTTGAACACTTCGTCCCAGTTGTAGTGCTGTTTGTGAAAGTTAGGGATTCTTTAGGATGCAGAGTCTCGTTTGAGGACACATGTAACCAGAACAGGCTTTGACATTTTGTAGCCTGGCCTCACTTCCTACATGTAGATGAAATGTGATCACTCTGCTGCCTGAATGGCATGCCTTTACTGCCATAATGGACTGTATTCTATATGGAACTTACAGTCAAAGAAAAACTTTTCTTCTCTAACTATTGTCAGAACATGGCATCACAACAAGAGCAACAAACGAACAATACATAGCACACCGTATATCAGATAATACAAATTTTCAACCATAGAAAGAACTTGAAATGCTCCACTCATCCTTATCCACATAAATAGTTTCATTTGCTAACCTACTGTGTCTTTCCATGTGCAATGAGGAGCATGTGTATGCGTATGTGAGTTAGTGAACATGTATCCCCAGAAATGCATGTGTATCTCTGCCTGTGCATATGATAGTCTAAGTCATCATTGGAAGTTTTCATTCAGTTTTCTCCACCCTATTCATCGAGGCAAGGTCTCTCAGTTGAGCTCAGAGCTCCCACACATGACTACTAGTCAGGCAAGTAAAAAATTCTCTGATCCTCTGTCTCTTTTTTTTGGAGCACTATAAATGCAAGTGGGCCACAACACCACAAGCTGCTTTTTGCATAAGTCATTGATATCTCAATTCTGATCCTCAGAATTGTCTGACATATGTTTATATCACTGAGACATCTCTCCTAACCTAATTTTCTTTTTTTAATATGTTTTTAGAAACTTGGGATTGAGGCTATATATATATATATATTGAGTTCCCAGGGCTCATTGTTTTTGTAGAAAAATAAAATTATTTATTTATTCAGTTGTCAATTAAGAGTACATATTCTGAGGTAATACTCATTTATGGGGATGTTTGACAATAACTATAAACAAATTTGTTTGTTACAAATTAAGGAGATTTCTACCAAAATTTATAAGTGGAAGTCATCGATGACACTAAACATCCTATAATGCATAAAACAGTTTTCCCAACATTATATCATTAGTGCTTAGATTGAAAAAACAATCTACTGAATTATGTGATTATATGTTCAAGAAATAATGTTTTGTTCTGCTATTGCTGACAATATTTATATTTGACAATATTTATAAGTTGGTATAATCAGTTCTATGTCAAGGTGTAAAAAAGTATAGGATAGGATTTTCTGTGTACATAAAAAGCTAAATTTAAACTAGCAAAGACTTCTCATTAGCTAAATGATCTGAGTTCATTACCCAGGAACAAACTCCCACAGTTCATTCTCTGATTTCCACATAGTCCATCCTGCATCCTTCCCCTCCCCCCAAACACACACACACACACATGCACATGAGAAAACAGTCATGTTATATGGATGAAAAAATAGCTCAGGAGAGAAAGTGGTTCTTGTGCAAGAATAAGGATATGAGCTTGAATTCCCAGAATCTACATAAAAAGCCAGAGTTGTTGATGTTCATCTGATCTCTGGACTGAAAACCAGAGATAAGTAAATTCCCCAAACTCAGTAGTCAATAAGTATCTGTGAAAAGACTAGGACAGTTCTGCATAGAGTGAGAGACAGAATCTCAAAAATTAAGGTGTAGAAGTAATTGAAGATGTCAAGTCTATGGCCTCCACATGCTACATGGGTGAATGCACACACATATGTTCATGCATCTCTCTGTCTCCCTATTTCTGTTTCTATGTCTCTTTCTCCTATTCCCCACCTTATTTTCTCTCAAACCCAGAAAACAAAGAAAAGAGAGGGGAAAAAAAGCATACTTCAGAGTCAGAGTTTAAAAATAATTTTCTGTTTGTGGAGTCATTGAATTCTTACTTGGGCCATTAAAAACTAATAGAAAATGAAACTCGTCTAGAGAGTGAGGTAGTAATTATCTGCATTTGAAAAGTTCAGTTTGCTAGAAAAGAATGCAAAAGTTAATGATGGTTCTTAACAACTTCGCTTTACTTGTTATCCAGCCTTTGAAGCTCCCACTCTTATTCCTGACCTGGCTTAAGTGCCATTGATCACAAGAGACAGACATCAAAGAAGGTGGATGGATTCTTTTTCAATCATCACTATTGTAGCATTGGTGACAATGGCAGCTTCCTCTGCCAGCAGGTCAGTCCTTGTGGCTTTATTGTGGAGGGAGAGCTTATGAATTAAGCAGTTGACCTTTGTGCCAGTCAGTCACTCAGCACTGGGTCACCCAGGGCTGCTAGAAACCATTAACTTTGTGCAATGGCTTCTTCAACAAAGCACAAATGCAATATTTATAAACCTTATGTGGCCTTCTTGCCAAAATTTCAATGACATTGCCTATTTTTCATTTTGACCCTGTCCATTAAGTAGTAGAAAATGATAATCAATAGCTTAGAAGTTAAAGGATGCGCAAAATGTGTGCTGTGGTGTATCCATCTCATTCTTTTTGCATCAGGAACAAGTCCAACACCACAAGGTGTTCAATAATGTTTTTTTTCCTGTTCTCTTACACAATGGTCTCAGGAACAAAACAACTGCCTCTAATATCTATGAGTGGTAGACTACTTTGAGTTGTAAGCTTTTATGATCCAGTTAAAAGGTCTCTACCTTTTCTAACAAGTCCTCAGGACTTGTTAGAGATTGCCATGTTTAAGGTTCCTTCTGTGACCTTTTCCAACTCTTAAACTGCAATTTCTTCTGACATAATCACTGCTTATCTGTGGAACACTGTTAGCCTAGCATACTGAAGGGCCAGTGAAGCAGAGATTTAAATATTTTGGAGTTTACAAACAACTGATAATATATTTTAAATAATTGGCTATAAGTTAGGACAACTATGAAAAAGAAAAGATATATTTAAATTGCTATAAAACTTGAGAAAGTCTATCTTGTAGGTGAATGTTGGCAGAGATGTCTCGTTCATTCTTGGCTGCTTAGACCTGCAATAATCAAACAGAAACTACAACTATGCAATAGTGCTTGGCTAATAGCTTAAGTATGTTTCTGGCTATCTATTATATCTTAAATTAACCAATTTCTATTAATATATGTATCTGCATGTGACTATGGCTTACCAGCAATGTTCCAGTGGGCTCCAGCAGAGGTGTCTGTCTCTTGCTGGTGGATACATGGCTTCTTTCTGATTGCCTACTTACTTCCACCATTTAACTTAATTTTCTAGCCTTTATTCTGTCCTACCACAGGTCAAAGCAGCTTCTTTATTCATTAACAGTAAAGGCAATACAAAAACAGAAGGATTTCCTACACTGTTTCCCTTTTTCTGTTTAAATAAAAAGGAAGGTTTTAACTTTAACAATGTAAAACTACATATAACAAGATAGATATCAAGCAAGAATTACAATTACAATATTTATATCTACTTTATCTTTTGTCATAACTAAGTAAAACTGTAACTGTAATAATCTATTCTTCAACTTCATCAAAGACCGCAGATGGATATAATATTACCTAAGTAAACAAGAACTGCATTGTAAGCAACTTTCAAAGCTCTAGAACTTACAGAGACACCTCCCTGCCTGGACCATCACCCAGAGTTTTTCTATAACATTGGGATATCCATCTTCAGCCAACAGGCCCACAGTGTCCTGAAGACTTTTCCATGAAGCAGGAAATTTCAAAGACAGTTACACCTATATTGGCAGTGTGTCAGTTCTTTCTTCTGTATACTGTAGAATGATTGCCAGACTGCTTTATGAAGGACCATCTCACCTTTAGGCAATTTCAGCAATCATTTTTCAATGGATCCTGTAAGTCCATTTAGGCAGTTTAGGCAAGAGCAATGAGGAGCCTCTTCAATGCCCATCATCCTCTTGAGTACATTGGTGCTGCTAGGAGCAGACGTGTCTCATTGTCATGACAAGTCTTAAGTTCTTAAAACATTTTAAATTCCATATTCTGAAGGTTTCTGAAAGATTTGAAGAATGCCTGTCTAACTGAAATATATCTCTATATATCTAGAAAACCTAACTAACATGACTAGAAGGTTGACTATTATAGATGACTCTCTATTAAACTATATGTCTTAATTATACATTACTTTTTTAAATAAGCTGCACAAACACAATACCTTAATCAAGAGCAGACTATCACAAAATTGACCTTAAATTTATATCAATAAACCAAGATTCCTAGAGATACAAAGTATCCATTTCTATAACATATCCCTCTTTAAATGTAAGCAAACAATTATAAACAATATTTGGGAACTTGGGCATAGTTATTTCCAAACTGCTTCCTGCATTTTGTTGGGCAAAATAATTTCAATGGGTATTCAGACCTTTGGGGGGATCTTGGTCCATCAAACTACATTAGTTTGGGAGAGATTCATAGGTTCTCATCCTCTGTGGAAACAAAAGAAGAACCTTAGAACATGAGGGGCAGTTTGTTGGGGTTTCTGTCCTGCCCAGTTCCCACAGCCGGCAAAGAAAATCCCAAAGAAAAATCACACAGAGGTCTCCATTAATCATAAACTGATTGGTCCATTAGCTTGGGCTTCTTATTATCTCGTGTAGCTTATATTAACCCATTATTCTCATCTATGTTAACTACATGGCTCAATACCTTTTTCAGTGTGGAAGGTCACATCCTGCTTCTTTGGTGGTCTGGGCAGGACTGGGAGGAATGGGCTTCCTTCTTCCCAAAATTCTCTTCTCATTCACCTCTACTTCCTATCTGGTTTTCCCACCTATACTTACTGCCTGGCTACTGACCAATCAGCATTTATTTAAAACATAATTGACAGATACAGAATTGTTCTTCTGTACCAGAACCTCTTTTCCAAAACAACAAATGCTTAGACCAAAATTTCGAAGTCAAGATACCTTTAAAATATATATGTTGGCTTAGGTTAGCAACCCATACAATAAAATGTCTTTGTGTACTTTGCTCCTTCAGAGCCAAAAAACTTAAAGAAAACAAAATAATATTCATAATTTAGACTGTCTGTATATTTTCCATCTTTACATAGCTTATTTTTCTTTATCACTTTAACCTATGTCTGTAATCTGTCTCTTTAAAGAAAGACTTTTTTTAAAAAAATCATTTACTTCCTTTTTAACTCTCTATACACTTTTTCCTCTCTCTCCCAAGCCTTTGTATATTTTTTAAAGATTTATTTATTTATTTATTTATTATGTATACAACATTCTGCCTCTATGTATGCCCGCACGCCAGAAGAGGGCACCAGATCTCATTACAGATGTGGTTGCTGGGAATTGAACTCAGGACCTCTGAAAGAGCAGCCAGTACTCTTAACCACTGAGCCATCTCTCCAGACCCCTTTGTACAATTTTTAAACACACTGTGACCCACTTAGAAGTCTTTTTCATATGAATATGTCTTTATTATAATTTTTAAACCAGAACTGCTTCTTAAAATGCAAAGCAGCATGGCTAGGACTAAGGTTGCTTTGCATTTTGCCTATGCCCAGTCCAACAGGGCAGAGGTCCATTTATTGCCTTTGAGACTGCTGGGTGGGAACCATGCTCACCATCTCACCTCTGGTAAATAGATGGCCCATGGTGCCACCAAGTAACTTGCAGCATGCTGCCCACAAACCCCATTCAAGTTCTCAGCCTCCTAAAATAGCCAGAGTTTGTGCTGGCAGCATGGACCAGGAAGCCACCATTTTGAAACTATGTGTTTTTTTTTTTATGTTACTGTTGAATCAGGAAGACCTCTCTTTAAAGGAGCTATGGCACACTGCCAGCAAACAGATCCCATCTGAAAAAAAAAATGCTGGCTACCAAGAAGCCATGCTTAACTCTGTTCTTTTGTGTCTAGAATTCCTTTTCATGTTTTCTTAGGGTTTATGTAGATAGAGTCAGCCCCACGTAGGTGTGCCATTTTGTTGGCAGATGTTTCTGTCCTGCCTGGTCCCACAATAAACACACAGAAACTCTTATTATTTGCAGTATTGTTTGGTCAATTGCTTAAGCATATTTCTGGTTATCTCTTATATCTTAAAGTAACCCATTTCTATTAATCTGTGAATCTCCGTATGGCTGTGGCTTACTGGCAATTTTCCGGGGGGCTCTGGTGGAGGTGTCTGTCTCCTGCAGGTGGCTACATGACTTCTCTCTGGCTCTGCCTACTTTCTCTCAGCATTCAGTTTAGTTTTCCTGCCTAGCTCTATTCTGTCTTATCACAGGCCAAAACAGCTTCTTTATTTATTAACCAATAAAAGCAACACAGAGATAAGACATCACAGACCAGATGAATTTACTATTAAGGTGAGGAAACACACATGTAGTAGATGAAACATCCATCTAGCAGAGGATGCTAATTCTGGCCCTATCTCCAAAAAGTGACTGCAGTCTACCTTCCCCTTTGGAAAGAATTGTGTTCTTTGCATTTCGATTAGGGTTCAGCTCTTATCTTTAATAAATGGTGCTTTTTCCCCCTCAAAGTTAATCTCAAGTGTATTTTCTCATAAATACCATTCAGAAAAGTTTCTATGTCAGAAGTTGGCTTTCTGAGCATCCAAGAAGGAATAATAGATGCTAGAAGGTGTCTGAGAAAGCCAGTCAGGCAGGAACTTTGTTCTTATGTCATTTGCTGTATGACTTGCAATCACTCCACCAGTGGGGAATGGCAAAGTTATAGATTGGTCAAGACTTGAGACTATCAGGCAATCAATAAAGTGTTCTGCTTGCATGGTATAATGATAGAAGAAATGGCTCTGAGTTGGTGTGCGGTGGCATACCAGATGTCTGAGAAAAATGAAGGAAGGGTGGTTACAAATGCATATAGCTGCATGGGGATGTTAGGCATTATTGCCCTAGGAAAATAAAAGGAAACATTCAGAATAAGTAACCAATAACCAAAGCTAATAGAAAAATTTTGGGCACCTACATCATTTGGAGATTTATGGCCAAGACTTGAACCTGGAAGTCACCAGCTTCCAAGATTCTTTAGCTGTTGGCCTAAACAAATTTAGCATGCTTAGACTAAGACACTCTTCAGGAAAGAGGGTGACTTGACATATGGATGGGGACAACTCAGTTCAACTGTGAGCCCTTAAATTCTTAGGAATTCTTGGAGTTGGAAGATGGTTCATTTTTATTCTGTTTACCAATAATATTCCCATAAATCAAGTTGTTCACCAATTCATAAAAGCTCTGGTTGATCTCCAAATAGAAACTGGAATTGATATCAAAGGAAAACAATAATGTTTGTGGTCCCAAGACTAGGTTTAGGTGATTCCTATGAATTCCTATTCAGTTTCATGAATTTATATGAGAAGTTCTTGCATGTTACCACATGATATGGCTGTCTCAGTCTACCTTTAAAATCATTTGGAACAAGCCAAATTAGAAACATTTTTCAGAATTTTCAAGATTAGGTTATATTTCTTATTGTATTCATTTTGCTGATTTTTCACTTTCATCTTTTTTCTTCTTCTGACTTTGAGCCTAATTTTTCTTTCAGTATTTTATAAAGAAAATAGTGGAAATGTTATTTTCAGATTTTTCTTTTTTATTAATACATGTTTCCAATATTATAGGATCCCCTATAAATACTCTAATATGCATATTTTTAAGTAGAGTGTTTTCATTCAAAGTATTTAAGTTTTTAATATTTAAAAACTGTTAACTTATAAGAATTAGTGAATTTCCACACATATTTTTGATTTATTCCCACCATAGGATGAGAATATAGCCTGTGTTATTTCTATTCATTTATATCTAAAAGGGAATGTTACAGGGTTCTGGATGTAGAAAATGCACATTATTATGAAATTAAGTATGCTGTCAGTGTCAAAAACATTCAACTCTGTATCATTCTGTTCTTTCCAGGTTTGTGGATGCTGGAACCTGTCCTTTGTATATATTTCAGCAGTGTGTTTTTTACTCTATCACCATGCAGTTGTGTCACATTGTTTCTTATTAATATATCCCAAATAGAACAGTGACCCACATCGGTTGATGGATATAAATTTGTAGTTGAAAATGTTGATGAGGAAAATTAATTTGTTAACCTCATTAATATTACTTGTTTGTCTGCCTAAGAAAATAGAAGGTGTGCTTCACAGCTGTGGTCAGTTAAAATGTTCTCCCCCAAACGAGTGTCCACATCAAACTTCAAGATGTGATTTTGTTTCAAATAGAAAAACTTGTCCATGTGCACACAAAATAAAGACCTCAACGGCATATCATTTCAGTTGGGGAGAACCCTAAGTCAATGCTTGATGTTCTTACAGGAAAATTGGAAGAAACATATGTGAGGACAGAGGCAGAGAAAAATATGCTACAAAATAAACTGAGGAATTAAAGTGGTTGCCTGTTGTCACGAGCATTATGCAAAGTGCATGAAACTTAATCTCTCTCAGAACCAAAGCAGAAATGAACTGTGCCAACTGTGATTCTGTACCTCTGGCCTCCAGAACTTAGAAGGAAGACAATTTTATTGTTTAAACAACTTTGTTTATTGCAGTTTAGTTAACACACCTAACTAACAAAAGCAAATTTATAATAATTTAATGGATTGTTTAGATAGGTTTTGCAATAAGAGGTGGGGACTTGGGAGCTTGTCTTCCTTCTTTCCTTCCACCCTCCCTACTTTTCCTCCCTCCCTCCCTTTTTCCTCCCCTCCCTTTTCTCCCTTCTTTCTTTCCATTTTGTCTTTCTTTCCTTCTCTCTCTTTTCTTCTTTTAGTTCTTCAAGACAAGGTTTCTCTGTATAACAACCATAGCTTTCCTGAAACTAGCTCTTGTAGAACAAGCTGGCCTTGAACTCACAGAGGTGCACCTACCTCTGTCTCCTGAGTACTGGGATTAAAGATATGCATCACCACCACCCAGCTCTCTTTCTTTCTTTTTTTCTCTCATTCTTTCTTTTGTTCTTTCTGCTTATTTATTTAGTTTGAAGGGATGATTATAACATAACTACATTTATCTATTTCCTTTCTTTCCTCCTAATCTGCCCATAAAGCCCTCCCTACTCTTCTTCAAATCTGTAATTTCTATTTTACTAATTGATATTGCTTTGTATCTGTAGGAATTCCTTCAGCCAATAGCCTTTAAGATAGCAGCCCACTTGGGCATGGCCTCTTATTCTATAAATGCCAATGTAAAGCATGAGCTTGTTCTTTCTTCCTATTGCTGGATTCAGTTCCTGTTCCCTGTTCTTGCAGAGGACTGTAATCTGTGAGTCTACCCCTAAATAAATAACCCTTTATTATATTAAATTCTGGCTAGTGTGGGATTTCTTTTTAGCATCCATCATCATCTGTATATGTCTATTTATATAAAAATGGATATATAAGCATTCTTATATGTGTATTTATAGCTATTCCTACATATGCATCTATGTATAATTATATAGATTACCAAATATAACATGCTTTGTCTATATAATGTTACTTATATATGCATTTTCAGGACTGTTTGGTGCTGGAAAATCAATTCATGTGCTCTTCTCTTGAAACATTTATCTGAAGAATCATTGAGGAAAATAAATTAAAGTGTGTTCATTTGTAAATAAAATATAATGTAGCATGTTCATTTGAAATTTTGGAGAAAAATCCTCCCTTTAAAACTACATTATAATCCATAAAACTTTGTAAAGCAACTATGTCCTAATCCATAAAACAGAAATGAGTATTAGATTCATAATACACAAAATTGGCTCTTATCCCATCTGTGTTGGTTCATTGTCAGTGACCTCCACTGACTTAAGGTCAATAATATTTAGGCAGCATTAGCGATATTCTTTCTGTAACTCAAATAACAAGGCATATCATGGCATATAATAATAAACATAGTTCACAGATCTCATTCAGTTAGATTTGGCTATTTTCTGTGTGCTGTTTCTGTATTGGTGTATTTTAATACATAACACTGTTTTTATAAAAATTTTTCTCTGGCCTTGTGTCCTCAGTGAAAGAGATAAAGCTGAATACAGTTGAACATTTTGACAAAGAATGTTACTCCAGAATTTGGGGGAGTTTAACATTTACTGTTAATATTCATGGAAAATGAATCATTTGTTTGTCCTCATTTCACGCACAGAATTTACCATGACATCAGCGGGAGCTTTTTACAACAATAAATCTGTGCCAAATAATAAATCACATTCTCTCGTATTAAATTAAAATGTGCACATTGTAGAAGCTTAATTTTAAATTTCCATGACAAATGGGAATTTGGACACTGAGAAAACAAGATTGAAATAAGAAGAAACTACCAAAAGCCCATACTGTGGCTCTCTGAAAGCTCTCTCTTTTTCCTCTCTTTGTAAGGTAACAAACCTGTTAACATTGGGTATTTCTATCATTATGCTGCATTTCCTTTCTATAATATTTCTCATTTGAGTAATGAATATTTATATGACTTTCAGAACAATATTTATGGAATGGTTCTTATATATAAACAAAATAAAAAATCTCCTATCATTAATCAAATTACTTTGAGCATTCTCAAAGGCTTCCCTTCGAGGTATGAAAAAAAAACTCAAGAGTCTCAAAACTATTGTGTTTTCTTCTGAATATGGCATGGCATATGAAAAGACTTAGGGCAGCAATTTCTGACATTCTGGAATGCCAGTCATGACTAAACCCACAAATACACTATAAAAATCAGGAATTCTTGAAAATGTGAAAAGCCTTTAGCTATTATTTTATTACCATCACTAACCACCCACTAAGTATAAGAAATGACGTATCTCTGTTCTTCATTTATTGGCATTAGGTTCTCAGGATAATCTTCACAGACAGAGTGCATCATGAAATCAGCATGCTCTCATTTTATCCCTAATAAGAATGGAACACATCAGGTGTTTCTTTAGTCTTACCCCCAGCCACTGCTGTGGGCATCACTGTGATTGATTTCATCCTGCTGTCTTCAGTTTACAGGAAATCCATATAAATCAGTGAGAATATGGAAATTTCATACCTCCCAGGAGTAACAGATTAACTGATTCTATATTAGAGCAAAAAGGAAGGTCAATAGGAAAGCAACTTCAGGCACATAAGAAATGTGCCAGACACTGTACTTTATTGGAAATCTCTGCTATAAATTTATATATATCTCATACTCCAAACTACACATCTGGAGTTTGGCACCACAAATATGGATGTTTGGTGATCAAGAAGGTAACTCTTTGTAGAGAGTCTTTAGCCATTTTAGACTTACAGACTTTTTCATTATAGGAGATAAGCCATAGTTTTTTTTTTTTTTTTCCCCCGGAAACTGTTTTGTTTAGATAGCTGTTCCTCCAAGTGCAGAGAAAATTTTGCTCCTGAATCTGGTCATTATGCATAATCAGAGGAAGACTTGAGACAGAGAAAGTTCAACCAGACAGATGGGGGAGATCAGAAAACCTTGCTCCAAATTTTGCACTATACTTCCTCAAAGCCCAGACTTTAGCCCAGACTCTATCTTACTCTATAGCTTATGTCTGTGTCATAGTGTCTCCCACATGATCCTTTTCTCATAAGTTCTATCTAAGTGTAAATATGGAATACAGCTTCCTAAACACTGTGGATTCAAGAAGCAATTTAATTATGGCATTCCTGGCATGATCTGCTATTGATTTCTCGACTTGGACTTACTGCGCTAAGTGATCAAAAGTAGCCAAGAAGAAAAAGAAGTGGAGGTGAAGAACTCTCTTTATGCACAAAATCACACTTATTTTTTTTGTGAAACTAAAATGGCCACAGAGAAAGTAAATTTTACAAAGATGCTTATGGGAGGGTCCACCAGTATTTCTGTGCTTTGATTGGTTAAATAAAGACTCCACCTGGCTTGTAAGATAGGTCAGCCCTTAGGTGGGTGGAGTAGACAGAAAGGAAGTTCTGGGAAGAGAGAAGGAAGAGAGCCAGACGCCACGAGCCACCATCGCAGATGGATGCAGGTTAGACCTTTCCGGTACGTCACCACGTGGTGACTTACAGACTTTTATAATGGGTTAGTTTATGAGGTGAGGGCTAGCCAAGAAGAGGGTGGTGATGATGGGCCAGGCAGTGTTTAAATGAATAAAGTCTCATGTGATTATTTTGGGCATAAGCAAGCAACCAGTGGCTGAGCGGGCCAGCGGCTGGGGGTTGGGAGCTAGGTGCTGGGAACACAACCTGCACCTCTTCCCCAATTACAACAGATGCTTTCAAAATTAAAAATATATTTAGGGAGTTTATATTTTAACTTGATGTCACTGACAGTATTTTTCAGATTTCATAGAAAAAAAATACTGTCTGATCAGCTAGTATATGAGACCCAATTTATTCTATGTATGTGCATGAACTATACCAATACTTTTAATAAACATATTAAGAAAAAGAAAATGAAGCTCTGTGTCTTTCCATTCTCGAAACTAAAGAATGGGAGCAAATGCAGCACTGACACTAAACATTCACAATTTGGGAAAATGTATACCTTTTCCCCAGAACAGCAGTTCATGATTATTGAATATGCCATGGGCACCAAAGTGTGCTTTCCTGAAAAAAATTAACCATCACAGTCATCCAGGGAGCAATGGTGGATTTACTGTGGTGGTGTGAGCAGAGTACACTTGGTCTTATTACTATCCACATTGCTGCGCACTCACTTCTCCCATAAACTCCACCCTGTAACTAGAAAAGATAAATTCAAAGCAGGGGGCCACCTAAAAGGATGTCTTACTCTCAAGAAATTATAATAAACTGGTCAATAATGCCTTTAATCCATAGACATAAAAGATTTGCGCAGAAAGAATTGTTTTCAACTTTGTGTAGCACCTGTCTAACATGATTTAGAGGACTGTCAGGTGAAAAGAGGATCAATGGGTGGCAAATGCAGAAAGAATACACAAGGCACACATTTGTATTACTCTTTGAAATCAAAGTCAAGATGTAAACCAGAATACTGAAAACGATGTTGATCATGACAAGATTAGCGGTCGGCACTTTTACTCTTTTCTGACAGCTTGGGGATGCAGAATAGATTTATAAGTCCCTTAAGGATGGAAAGGCATAAGCAGCACTTGACATAAGTGTCATGAGCTTCTGATATCACCAGTTCAGATCATAGGACTGAGCCAGGAAATTAGGATTCAAAACTTCATTGAGCCATGTAAATGAAGAAACATGACAGATCTAAAAAATGCATCTAACTATAATTCATCTTTCCAACATTTTGAAAGTTTCTCAGATATAACATGTTTAACATGAGATAATAGTGCAAATACATCTTGCAAAATTGGGTGAATACAGCCAAATATTGCACTAAAGTTGCAGGTTAAGTGGTAAAGATGCCTCTTAATAAAAATGAGCAACTCTGCTCACATGAAGACAAAAGCAGTCCTTCTAACCTCAAGGTAGCAGATGTATTTATACAGTGGAATCCTGCCATTGCCTGACTTACAGCATCAGACTGACAGGCAAGCTGTGTTTGAGCTGTCAGATGCTCAACCGTCTCTGTCAGTTCTGCTCTTGACACATCCGTTATGTCTGTATTTCCAGAAAGGGCAATGACTGATAGTTCCATAATATATTTTGTGACCCATTTTTTTATTTTGCCTTCAGGGGTCACAGAGAGCAACAACTAGGTGACCCATACTTTACTGATGAGTAAAAGAAGAAAATCAGAATTATTACCAGTATTTTTCATCATTACTGTGTTTGGCCTGGGTGACCATTAGACTTAAGAAGGGGGATTTGTTCAAAAGATAAGGACTTTATTTTACGTATTACGTCATGATTTCATTTTCACCACTGTAATTGTGTAGTTCAAATTTAAGGTTCAAATATATTATTAAGATTCTTTCAGAATGATCCATAGAAACATTTCAACTGTATACCAGCTTGTTATTTCTTTTTTTTTTT
>JAQHUG010000213.1:1094597-1109141 GCA_028555095.1 Dicrostonyx torquatus | reverse complement strand
AAAAAATTCCTGCAAAATAGGTGATACCAGAGTTTACATGTGAGCTTACTGTTTTTCCAACATAGCTTTATTTTATCAAAATTAACTGAAATATGATGAATATAAATTTAGTATTTTAACATCATGATACTAAGTAATACTACTAACCTGTAAATACCACCTATTGAATCTACTTAGTTCCAGAAATGGGGTGAGACAAAGTAAATGCAGAACATAAACTACAGGCCAAACTCTTAAAATAAGTTTTAGGAGGATGAGTCTCTCATAGGAAACTCTTTGTTCTGAAACTCTCTTATACTAAAGTTGGAGAGTACATTTGCCTTATTAGCTTTTTAAAGGAAAATATGTGAAATATTTTAGAGTGTTGATGTTCCTTTTACAGTCTTTTATTTTCACTTAAGAAGTGAGAAACTAGTCCTATAAATACAAAACTTAAAAACAGATCTGAAAATAGAACCTTCCTTATATGTCCCAAGAAAATATATCATAGTGAGTGTCTACCTGACATTTCCTCCGAGCATTATGGCCTCAGTGACAGAAAACAAGCATCACAAAATATTAATTATAGTCCAATTTTCCCATCTATTTCTTTGTATTTAAATTCAAATCTAAAATTTTTCATGAGAAATGAATTATGAGAATGCCAGGTACATTTTTCCCTTGTTTTGGGAAATGTTTCAAGTTCTGTTTTGATTCTAAAACCACATTAAGAAGACCAGCAAAAGAACTCACCATGTGCCATGCTGTGGGCCTGTCACTAACCCTGATGACTTTGGTTGTCCTTTAAACTCACATGGTAGAGAGAACCAACTTCTTTATAAATTGTTCTTTTACCTCTATATGTATTCAGGTGTGCGTGTGTGTGTCTGTGTGAAGGCAATATACATACACATGCACAGCATGAAAATAATAAATCACCTTAGGAGATCAAGTGGTACAGTGGTACTCAAAACTTTACTTTCCTGATAACGAAACTCCTGTATCTACCTATAGTTCTTGATTTTTATTGTTATTAATTATTATTAATATTACTATTACTAGATTGGGATTTTGTTTTTATTTTGTTGTGTTGTTTTTTGCTTGTTTGCTTTCTTCAGGTTTTTTTGTTTTTTGTTTTTTTTTTTTTTTGAGAAAGGATTTCTCTGTGTAGTCCTGGCCGTCCTTGAATTTACTCTCAAGACAAGGCTGGCTTCAAAGTCAGTAATCTACCTGCCTCTGCTTCCCAATTTTGTTTTGTTTTGTTTTTTGAGAAAGGATTTCTCTGTGTAGTCCTGGCCGTCCTTGAATTTACTCTCAAGACAAGGCTGGCTTCAAAGTCAGTAATCTACCTGCCTCTGCTTCCCAAGTGTAAGATTAAATGAGCATACTATCATCACCTAGCTTGGTTTGGTTTTTTGAGTGTATGCAGCTATTGATAATTCCATTAACAATATAAGAATTTTTCTCATATCCACATCATAATTTCACAGATATATATTCCTTTAATTTTCATGTTATTTATGGGTGAATTGAGAATTTGTATGTGTTTGCTAACCATCTGAATTAATTTTCAGCAATTTCTCTGTGTTCTTGTCCATTTTTCTCCTTTTTTTCTGTCAACCACTAAAAATATATTATGTTATAGATAGTAGGTGTCATCCAAAACAGAATGGTTTCTTAACAAACTGTGTTAATTTCAGGTAATAGTACATTCTCAGTTCCTACTTTATATCTCATCTCTCTTTCTGGGTAGTCATAAATTTGTAATTTTTTATTGAGCTCTGTAGTAAGAGACATGGGTTGTGTTCCTAATGCCCAGCTAGTTTAACTCCCGAAATAATTACACAGAAACTGTATTAATTTAAACACTGTCTGGCCCATTATTTCTAGACTCCTATTGGCTAACTCACATCTTGATTAACCCCTTTCCATTAATGTGTATCACCACTTGACTGTGGTTTACCAGCATGAGTCTAACCAGAGTCCATCTCAGTCAGGAGAATCATGGCGTCTGCCACACTTCCCTTCTTCTTCCCAGCATTCTGTTCTATCTACTACACCTACCTAAGGGCTGCCCTATCAAAAGGCCAAGGCAGCCTTTTTATTTAACCAATGAAAGCAACATAAATACAGAAGGACCTCCTACACCAGAGCTCTAAATTATTCTCTGCCCTCCTCCCTGCCTCTCCCTTTCCCGCTTTAACCCTCCTCCAAGGTCCCCATGCTGGGGTTATATTTAGGAAGTGGTCTCCTTTGCCAATGCATTCAAATGTACTTCCCACTTTCTCTTCTATAAGGTTCAGTGTGGCTAGATTTATGTGGTGGTGCTCGATTTATTTGGGACTTGAGTTTCGTGTGTGATGATAGATATGGATCTATTTTCATTCTTCTACATGTAGATATCCAGTTATGCCAGCACCACTTGTTAAATGTGATTTATTCTTTCATTTCATATTTTTGTTTCTTTGTCAATAATCAGATTTATATATTAATATCTGTGTCTTGGATTCAGTTCATTGGTTCTCCTTTCTGTTTTTTTTTTTTTTGGTTTTTTGAGACAGGGTTTCTCTGTAGCTTTGGAGCCTGTCCTGGAACTAGCTCTTGTAGCCCAGGCTGGTCTCGAACTCGCAGAGATCTGCCTGCCTCTGCCTCCCGAGTGCTGGGATTAAAGGCGTGTGCCACCACTGCCGCTCCTTTCTGTTATTTTATGCTAAAATCAGGCTGTTTTCTATAGTAGAGTTTGAAATCAGGTATTGTGATATCTTCTTAATTTCTTTCATTGTACAGGATTGTTTTGGCTATCCTGGGTTTTCTATTTTTCCATATGAAGTTGAGTACTGTTCTTTTGAGGTCTGTGACAAATTTTGCTGGGATTTTGATGGGTATTATATTGGATAATCTTAACACTATTGTGCCTTACTGCCTCCCTTTCTTGGTTATGGTTGAAAGTTCTGCTATATTCACTGACTTGACTTTAAAAGGAAGAGTTCTTAAGGTCCACCTGGTTCAAACTTTGCATGCTGTGCACAACTGCTATCAAGGCAATGTGATCCTGGGACACCAGAGGCCCTCCATATTATGCTATTACTGTGGAATAATCTTTTTTGCACACTGGTGGGACAGAGAATGTCTGAAAACACACTGCCTTGATTTTTCTTTCTCTGACCACAAGGAATGCTGAAATTGTACTTGTTTTACAAAGTGTTTACATACAAACACAGAAGAATAAAAGGACATGGAAAATTGTTATGCAAATGTTCTCCAAGTGGTCTTCTTGAACCAGTCCATTATTTGTCTCTGCTATGTTAAATAATGTTACCTTGTGTGTGTAGCAACCTAATTAACTGCTCAAGAAGATAAGTCTTTCATCATAGTGCACTATGTAGAGCAAGTAAGTAGACTTTTATTTATAGCATTATCTTACCACTACAATAAAAAGAAAGAGGAAATACTCAAATTGAGCTTTAGCCTTTTAGAGCATATTTCTTGTGTAAATTCCATTTAGGTGCTAAAACAAAACAAGACATAACGTTTACCTTTTTTTTTTTTTTGTATGTTTGGTTTTGGTTTTTCAAGACAGGGTTTCTCTGTAGCTTTGGAGCCTGTTCTGGAAGTAGCTCTTGTAGACCAGACTGGCCTCAAATTCAGAGAAATCTGCCTGCCTCTGCCTTCTAAGTGCTGGGATTAAAGGTGTGAACTACCATTGTCCAAACAACATTTGCTGTCTTATCCAGACCTGGTACTCTAAAGTAGAGATTATGAAAAGAAACCTAGAGAAATTGAAGACTTCTCCTAAGTTCATATAGTTCCTTCTGTCAATATTTGTTCTGCAGTATAGTTCTTTCTGGCTTGGTTTATATCATTGTCAATTTTTACCAGCCTGTGACATTATTGCAGTCTCCTAGATAAACCCTAGCCTTAGCTATGCCTACAGCTCCTTACTCTCTCATTCTTTTTTTTCTATTTTTTTTGTTTTACATCCCAGTCACAGTTCCCACCACCACCTCTTTGAATATCTCACTCTCATCTCAACCCCTTTGTTGCCACCCCCAAGTCCACACCTCCATTTCTGTTTAAGTAAGGACAGGTTTCCCATGAGTATCAACAAAATATGGCTTATCAGCTGGTAGCAAGACTAAACACTTCCCCATGTTTTAATGTTGGGAAAGGAGACCCCGTATGAGTATTATGATCCCCAAAGCAGTAGAATAGTTGGACATAGCCTCTGTTCCCATGGTCAGGAGTCACACAAGAAGACCAAACTACACAACTTTAACATATATGCAGATTTACTAGGTCAGTCTCATGAAGGTTCCTGGGTGTTGGATTAGTCTCTGTGAATCCCTATGAGCCCACGCTAGTTGAATATGTAAGTTTTCTTGTGGTGTGTTTCACCCCTCTGGCTCTTACAACCCTTTCTCTCTCTTCTGAGGGATTCCCGGAGCTTCAACTAATGTTAGAGTGTGGGTCTCCAGTTATTTCCATCAGTTGTTGGATGAACCCACTGGAAAGCAAATCAGTATAGGTACAAGTCTACATGTATAGGGGAATATTTTATCATTATGCATCATTACATTGACATTTTTTGCTCCAGTCGTGTTTGCTTCTTACTAGGTCTCTGGGTCATCCAGTTCCTCATTACTTCATTCTTTGTCATTTCTTAGAAAAATCTAGCACAGTTACAAAATGTACAGCCTAATGTTAACTTTAACTCTGAAGGAACTAAGCATTGAAGGTATGAGTCCTACTTTTATAAAATGACAATAGCAATAATTACCAGAAAGAACATTCAGATGGAAAACAAACCCATAAGTCATTAGAAGTTGGATTAATGCAGCAAATGTAGTAAGATTCTAATAATAGTTGTTGATTTGATTACTAAACATGTGTATGTGTGTGTGTGAAATTGTGATATGATATGATAATCTTTGAAATGATCATATTATGTCAAGTCATTAACAAAACATATTAACTTTATGAAAGGTATTATTTACATGGGAAATGTGTAAGTGTTTAATATCAAGGCACAAGATAAAGAAAGCTTGTAAGTATTTTACTTTGCATCATAAGAATGCCAAAGACTAATGACTACTTCATTTTACTATATTTAAAACTATGACAGATCCAACTGAATAGGGAACATGGCTTATACTTTTTCTAAACTCCAAGTCTAGTATGGCATTGGAATTAAAGCAATATTTCCTACATGAAGAGAGCATTTTCTCTAGGTGTAAGGCATGTGTGCATGTGTGGGCACACATGCCTGTGTGCATTTGCTGCAGAAGTGGAGCAATGAGAGTCAGAATTACATAAACAGGAGAAAAAGAGGAATAAGGAGACTTGGAATTTATATTCACTTATTAGAAACCATTTGTTCTCTGTAGATCACCTTCCTCCCAACACAGTATGGCACTATTAATACCTGCTGCTGCTGCACCATCAGGAGTTCCATGTTACAGCTATTTGCAAAACATTGAGGTGCATGTGTTTTCATCCATTAGTGCTTACACAGGCATCTTTATGACCAAAGGCATTTACTGATTCCTTAAATAACCAGTTGCAGTCACAGGTGCACTGAATAGAATTTGCAGAGTTAATGGTTAGAGAACATTAAGAAAAGGTTTGGCAAAAACATAAGGACTTGGCAAATGTTAGTAATTATTATTCTCCCTTAAGAAGCCCTATTATTTGCGCAAGAAAAAGTATCTTATCATAACAATAGCAATCATAATATTGTGGTCTAGTTAGCTTGGTACTGCTTTAAACATATCTCTGTGTACATGTAAGTGTGGCATACATATATAACTGACATGGTGACCCATAAGGCATGTACCATTTCAAATAGATTAAAAAGTACTGCACAGATGTATTACAGATAAAGAAAGGTAAGCACAGAAAAAGTATATTTTTAGAACTCAACGAACAGTTAGTTGGTTTATGTCATATTTGCTTTTAAATTTGTATTCATTTAGCTTTTCTGTGCTACAATTTAAGTTTTGTAGACCCATCAATCTCTCATCGAACTATCCTGATTTCTGCACCAAACTCAGCTCACACTCTTCTTCCGTTTACATTTTTTTCTGCATCAGCAGATTCATTTTCCTATTATGTTACTCTACTATTTATCTGGCCATTATTGGATTTACTTCTCCCAATTCACTACTTTGAGATGATTTCCTAGGACTGTCAAAGGCTAGTGGGACTTTGGACTTAGGCGTATTCCTGGCAGAATTGAAAATGCACTGGGCATAGAAGCTGTGGTCTCATTTAGGAAACATATGTCAGAGATATAGTGATGTTCTCAATGTGTTCCTAATCTGTCAAGGCAAAACTCAACCTCTGGAAATCCATCATCAGGCAGTTCTCCTGATCACACACAAAAGTGGCATATACATTTATCTTCATCAGGTTTTCAAAGTGCCTCAGGTGACAGCTCACTGTAAGTGCCTAGGACTTGAGCTGATATAACAGCCCACACTTCATGATGGGCTCATATTCAGGTGTGGTAGTGCAGATATGGAATGCAAGCACCTCCAAGGGGGGTCAGAGGATGAGCAGGAGCTCAAGGCGAGCCTGAGCTACATGAATCCTGGGTTGAACAAAAGCAATATCAAAACCATGACTTGGTCAACATCTTTGCTTATTTCCCTCACAAAATCATGGAAGTGCTTGTTTGTCTTTCCAATGGAGCCTGGAAAATGCACTACATATTCAAGCGGAATCAAGCAATGTTTTATGTGATGGTAATGTTTTTGTTTATGAAAGTCCATCACAATTTTTGCTGCTTTAGGGAGTTTTGTACTTTTCCCCAGGGAGTCAGTGGGTAACTAGACAAAGTTGTGAAAAAAGGATGTCAGAATTCAAATGTGATGGAGGAACAGGAAATTCATTTCTGTTATCTGTTTGGTAGTATTTTGCTTATTTCCTTACGTTTTTGCTTCTTTTGTGAGCCCTCCTGTCGGCAATAACTTCACATATGACATGCCATTTATCCTATTTAAGACACTACAATTGAAACAGCATTACTAACATTCACATCTCTACAGGTGTAGTGCCATATCCATACCAGCTAGTGTGTCACAGCAAGACACCTACATGTGCTTATACAAAGTAAAATTAGGAATCCAGACAGCACTTACAGAGATAGCTGAGTATTTCAAGTGCTTTCCATACAAGTGCTAACAATAGAGCAAATGTGTTGAAAACAGGTGTTTAAAAGCACTGTGCCATATTATGTTATTTATAAATTTGTTCATTGATATTAAAAGCTAAAAATCAAAAATTATAAATCATTTTCTCAAGGATTAATCTCTGTCAGCAATTTCAGGGAAAGGAAATTGACACTTTGAGAAGTAGAAGATGCTAAACTTCATTAAATATCTTGCTATGGATTTTCAAATTAAATGGCTAATGCAGTTAATATAATTCCAGTAAAACAAATTTGATATACCAAACTTGTAATAAACCTTTCATGATAATGGTAATGTTCAAAGGGTACATGTCTCATAAGTAGAATGAGCAAAGCACAAGGAGAGAAACATTAGTAATGTTTTCTTGAACTTCTATCATATCTATAAATCTTCATTTGAGAAAAATATATGTTCCTGTGATTTGTTTCAATGATAATTTCCAACAACTATGACTTATTTCATACACTTAAATATAATATTATTGTGTGGAAGATAACATTAGACAACAATTAGTGTAAAATACTGATTGAGAGTGTATTACATACTGTTCCTGAGGACCAGTTTTCCATACATACTTTCAGAATTGTAGGTCTGTTACATATAGGGATTCCAGAGTTTCACCAATGTAGTTGCATATGTGCCTACTGTCCAAGACACTGGCAAAGTTACAATTCACTGTTCTTCCTTGCTTTTAGAATTCATTGTGGTGCTTGTAATGACACTAATGGTGCCTTGTTTCTGGCTCATAGGGATCTTCAGCTACTGATCTATGTATTAATCACACTCAAGGGAAATCTGGCTACTGCTCAATCCCTTAAATTCTTGCAACTATTGAAAATCATTGAGGTCATTTTCATTTCATTTATTAGCCTAGCCCTTATTGTCAACTGGGAAATATAGTTAGTATGTCCTATATGAATCATGTATGCAATCATTCTTTGTATCATATACCATGAAAAGAACATTTTCATTAACAACATATGAGATATCCATTAAAATAATGTCTATAAAACTGTGATATCAAATATTCATATAAATGAGAAATAAACATATTTCTAAAAGTCATACTGATTTTGTAAGATTTAGAAGGCATATTCAGAAAGAGTGAAGTAATTTTTAACTAAGGCACAGTGTTGAAATTCTAAACACTGTATTTACACATGTACACTCATTCTATATTCTAGTACTTTTTGGCATAAGAAAACACAATACTCAAGTCCTCCATGTAAACAATACAGTGTCTATATGAAGTTTATCTCTATTGACTTTAAATCATGTCTACTGTACTCATATTATTTAAATAATGAAAATTCTCTTTGATTGGCTGTCATCCTGTATGGATTAGGAAAGAAAAGAAAACCAAAAAGGTTTAAGTCCAGACTATTAGAAATGGGTTGAATCAAGATGTAAGAGTTAGCCAATAAGAGACTAGAACTAATGGGCCAGGCAGATTCTAAATGAATAGAGTTTCTGTGTAATTATTTCAGGTGTAACCTAGCTGGGTGCCAGGAATGCAACCTGCTTCCCCTCATTACTACATATCCTTCTTTAAATGTAAAACAATATAAGTAATATTTGAGAATTTGGGTGTAGTTCTTTCCAAACTGATTTCTGGTTTTTGTTGGCCGTAGTAATTTTTTTTTGGGCGGGGGTTCATAGAGACCTTTTGAGAGGGGTCTTTGTCCATTAAACCACATTAGTCTGAAAGGAATCCACAGGTTTCTCATCCTCTGTGGAAATAAAGGCAGTACCTCTTTTCTAAAGCAACATATTCTTAGACCCAAATTTTGAAGTCAAGATACTTTAATATATATATACTGGTTTAGCTTAGTAGCCTGTACAATGAAATGTTACTCTGTACTTAACTCATTCACAGTCAAAAAATTTCAAAAAAACCACACTAATATATCTAATCCAGACTCATTGTGTATATTTCTTCTTCATGTGGCTTCTTTTTCTTTATTCCTTTAATTTATGACTGTTTGTATGTACTCTCTCTCTTTAAAGACTTTGCTTTATTTTTTATTTTATTTTTTCTTCTCTCTCTCAAGCCTGCGTACATTTTTTAAACATACTGTGACGCTGTCTGATCTGTCTTTATTGCATATCTGTAATTATTTCTGACCAGGAGCACTTTAAAATGGAAGCAGTGTGGTTGCAACAGCCCTGGGTGCCGGCTCTGCCTCACTCAAACTTTCAGAATGGTGGGGGTATCTTACCTCCAGCTCTGGGACTGCTGGGTGGGAACCATACTTACCACATCAACTCTGGTAAGTTGTTGTCCCATGCTCCACCAAGTAACTTATAGCATACTGCCCACAAATCCCATCCAGGATCTTGGCCTGCTGAAAGAGCCAGACAGAGCTGTTCCTGCAACTAGCATGAACCAGGTTCCTTCTTAAGGGAGCTGCTTAGTTTTTGCTGCCAAAAAATGGAAAACCCCTCTTAAAGGAGTCACCAGCAAACATAGCCCATCCAAAAAACCATGAATAAATAAATAAAATAAATGTGGCTGCTGAGAAACTGCACTAGGCTCTGTGCTTTTCTGTCTAGAATTCCTATCCAAGCTCTCTCAGGTTTTATGTGATGTAAGTCAGCCTCCTCTGGTGCACCAATCTGTAGATGGAGACTATTCGTTTGGTTCCTGGCTGCTCAGTCCCAAAATATTGACAAAGTTTCTATGTTATTTGCGATATTGTTTGATCAATAGCTTAAGCGTATTTCTAGCTAGCTTTACATCTTAAATTATCCCAATTTATTATTATGACAATTACCACAAGGATCATGGTTAACTGGCAAGGTTCTGAGGAATGTCTGTCTCCTTTAACAGCTATATGGTGTCTCCCTGACTCTGCCTATTCTCTCTCTCTACTTCTGTTTGGATTTCCTGCCTGGCTGTACTCTACTAAGATATTGGTCAGAACAGCTTTATTTGGTAATCAATAAAAGCAGTACATATATAGGACATACCACATCACTTTACTTCTTTAAACTTTATGGAAGAAAAAGAAGTTTTGTTAAATGCTATATAAATATTTTCATTATATACTATTAATGATCCTCATTAGATATATGCAATAATTATACAAAATGTCTTGAAATAATGATACAAAAGATTTCATGACAAAAGTTTTACTGAAAATAATAATTCTGTTTTTTATAGTTTATTGTTTTGACATCAACTGTCATACGATTGTTGAAAATGTCTACCTGCTTCTGGTTATTAAAAATTTTAAGTGTTTCTTTCTATTGGATTAAAATGAACCCTGGCAAATAAGTTTTAATGTAAGATATAATAATATTATGCACAAAAGATATTATAAACATCTGTTGTCTACATTTTGAGATGTTCTTTGGAGGCCTAAGCAGACTTCCCATATTGGTACAGGTTTTCTTCAGATAACAGAGGAGTCCTGCCCTTTGGATTCTTTGGTAACTGAGGGTAAGCCTTGATAGATTTTCATATATGGGGAAGCTTTTCTTGTTATATAATACCCTGACATCTCTAAGAAAGAAAGAATGGCGTCTTGATCCTATTGAGGAAGAAAGAGGCTAAAGTAAAAAGGGGTTTGCCTTCAAGTATCAAAAACTGGTCAGACATCTAGAGCCTCCATAAAATTAACTACCACACATAATAAAGACTGATTATTGTGCTAGTCATGTTCCTAATTCTGAAACAGCTGCCTTTTCCTTCTTTCCAGTTTGTGCTTCAGGTCATTGTCTACAATGTTTCCCTCTATGGGTGACATCCTTCACAACCGTGGACGATTGGAGTAAACGTAGCTGAAGGAGACCATGACTTTGCTCAAATGCTTACCGTTGCTGTTCCCCTGGAATCCGAGTATTTTTATTTTTCTCTTGTTTACATATGAAAGTTTGTAGTCACACATATGTACTTATCAAATACACAGACAATATGCAATTACCTGGCTAACTGGATCATCCATTCCTATCTTGAAAATAAATGTTGTGGGGGTGAGGGGCGCATAAATGTGTACCTGATCGAGTGAGAGGTCCCTGGGGTGTGAACTCCATTTGTATATAATGATGTTCAGTTCCTATCTGGTGCCACTCTGTGTGTTATCAGTCTCAGAAGATAGCCTAGCCTTGCTGCTATCTTCTCTAACAGCTGTCCCATCAGACAAATTATTTTATCTCACCGGCAAAGAAGAAAGGAAGGAAATCACTCTTAGTCCTCTACAATGCCTAAACTGTCTGCTGTAGACAATACTAGGTGGTCAGGATATCTAACTCACTAAAAAATAAATAAAATGCTTTCAAGGAGACCCTTCAGTACAGTTTTGTCAGGAGAAATTAAAATAGATTGTTTATGGAGTGATGCCTAGAATTACATAATGAACACATGAAATTTGGCTTATACCTAGCATTGTATAACATTACTCTTGTTCCTGTAAAAAATGTTTATTAACCTAAAAGCAAATAGCTGACATTTTAATGTCCAACATCAGATTCAAATGACATTTATAATAATACCTAGTAAATCTTTAAAACACTTCACTATGCTAACATAATTAAATTGGAAGGCAGCAACCACGATGTAATACAAGATGCCTACGTGCTTTTTCTAATTAGCCACGAGGAAATTGTTCAATTTAACAAATGGAGCTCAGGAAATATAAATACATATTAAGTACCTTATTAATTTACATGTATTTCCTTATATTATACTACATTTTTGCTAAAGATATATGCAAATATTATTTAATATTCAGAAAGGAATGACACCAAGAAATATAGCTGTTAATTTTCTCTTTCAGAAGCTCCTTGTCTTTAATGATAAAAACATGTTGACTAAAGATGCAAAATGTGCATGGCTTTAAACTAATATTATAAATAGGTTATTATGTTATCTGACAACTTGAATATTCTAATTTTTATAGTTCTTAAATTTTATTCCTGGACTTTTTGCCACACAAAAGAGGTTAGCAGAGAAACATAAAAGGAATCTGTAGTCAATTAAAAGACTTACATTTGTACAGAACAAAAGATACTGCAGAAATGTCAATATAAAATTAATGAATGAATACTGAAGAGTAAACATGTGGGTATTAAAAGTTATACTGAAATATGGCTAGTCAAAATTATCTAGATAATCACATAAAATACAATTTTGGCATTTTTTGCATCTAGATTACACTTATTTCTTAACATCTTCCTAATAGAATCTTATGAGCTTAATTCTAAGCTGACTAAATTTTACTTGAATAACTACATATTATGGAAGATTTGAAGAGAAAATATTAATTCTTCATATACATATGTATATATGACTTGAATTTTAAAACTAGTAAGGTGTTAGCAATAACTTAGGTTAATATATGAATGCATAAAAGATGTAGTGACTCAATCAAGTTATGATTGTTTTTGTTTCTCAATAAGGACTTGAATCTTGTGGCTAGAGTTACTTGCTCTTACAATGTCCAGAAGCTATTTATGTAAACATGTTTAATGTCTGTTTTAGTGTATTTCATTCATCAAGGAAATGAAGTCCAAATAGTCTTCACATATAAATTAATGTTTGTTGAAGTTGTCTGAAATAAATTTGAAGACAGAATGTCCTGACAAGTACACACTGCATTTAGTTACAAAAGCTTAGTACTATTCAAATCATTATTTTGACTTTCATAATATATGTGTGTGCATATATGCTATATGAATACTTAAAATGTATGTATATGTGCACACCACATATCATATGTCTTCTTGATTTAAACAAAAAACATGTACTTTAGAATGCAATTACTTTCCTCATGGATTATGGGTGGGATATAGTCATAAAGAGAAGTAGTTTGTTCAGAACATGAAACTTACAGCTAAGGAAAACAAAAGAAAGATACAAATGTGATCAAAAATAAAAGTGGGAAAGGAAAAGATATGTAAAGGAGAGAAAGAGAGGTAACAAAGGAGAAAGACAAACAACAACAGTTTATAGTTACAAAAGTCATCAGTCAACAGAGCATATCTCGGATGAGCTGGCCACAAGTTATTTGAGCTTTACAATTGTATATGGTTGTCTACATTGCATGGTAGTCATGTAAGATGCATTTTAACAGAGCTGTGTGAAATCCTGTACAAAGAAGTCAATAAGGGTGTCAAGGAGGAAAAAAACAAAGAGAAGAAACTAAAGGAAGAAATACATCAAGAACATAGATAAGAATTTTTAATTATTTCATTTATTCTTGAAATTATAGTTTTATCACCTCCCTTCCCTTTCCTCCCACCAAACCTTACCATATAACCCTCTTTTCTCTCTTTTAAATTATAATTTTTTTCTATTGGCTTTTGTTGGACATGCACACACACACACACATTCCTGAATACTATTACAACATATTCAATGTGTGTAATATTACTTGTATGTATGTTTTCAAGACTGTAGTTGTGTTCTCTTCCCTGGGGAAGACTATTTTTCCTGCTCTTAGACTACCTTTTGCTGAGTAGAATAAGGTTTACTAACATTTCTTTTTTTTAACGAATGATTCTTTTCTGAATTATAATACCAAATGAAATTAATACAGTCCTCTTACCAGAATATCAACACTTATTAATCTCTCTAATGTAACATGAGTTCTAATTGGTCTTAATAATAAAAAAAATACCACAGTCATGATGGGGAAACTCTGTCAACCAATCACATCTAGTTAAGACATGGCTACCTGTAGCCCAGGAAGAAAAACTGGGAGGACCCATGTATGGTCTCTCTCTCTCTCTGTCTCTGTCTCTGTCTCTGTCTCTGTCTGTCTCTGTCTCTGTCTCTCTCTCTCTCTCTTTTCGCAGCTCCCACGGTAATTGTTATCCTTGAGTTGGCCTGGTTAATCAGGAATAAATGCTGAAAGATCAGAGAAGCAGCCAGCCACTAGTTCTTACCTCTACTGAATCCTCTGACTGAATGGGTGATTCTGTCTCTATGCATCCTAAGACTAAATGCCTTCTCTACTAAACCTCAGATTGAATCCTGAGCTCCAGTCTCCTCCCTCCTTATATTACTCTTTCCCTCTGTATGGCCAGATCACTTCCATTCTCTACCTCCACAGTGCTTAGTTTAAAGGTATGTGCCACCACCACTTGCTTGTTTCTCTTTTAGACAGATACAGTCTTGTGTAAACCAGGGTGACCTTGAAGCACAGAGAGTCTTCTGCCTCTGTCTCCAAGTACTGGTATTAAAGGCTTGTTGTGCCATCACTGCCTGGCCTCTATAACTAACTGGTGTGACTACCTCTGTCTTTATTCTTCAGGCAAGCATTATTTGTTAAAGGACAACAAAATATCATCGCACATTGCAACTGTATTAATATTTGAATATAAAAATACAAATCTCATGCTTTTACTCTCATGTGGTTGCAGATTTTTTTTT
>JAQHUG010000213.1:1064847-1088370 GCA_028555095.1 Dicrostonyx torquatus | reverse complement strand
AGTAACTGATGGAAGCAGACAAGCGTGGCACTGAGAATTAAGTGAGGAAGAACAGAAAGAGGGGTTTGCCAGCCAGAGGGGTCATGAAGAGGGGAACCCACAAAAAAAGCTGACCTGAGCTTGCTGGAGCTCATGAACTCTGAACCAACAGTCAGGGAGCCTGAATGGGACCGACCTAGTCCATCTGCATGTGTGTGACAATTATGTAGCTTGATCTTTTAGTAAGGCTTCTGACAGTGAGAGCAGAACTTCTCTCTGGCTCTTAACTGCTTTTGTTACTCTGTTCTTCATGCTGGATTACCTGGTCCAGCCTCGACATAAGGGAAGGAGATCAGTCCTGCCTCAACTTGATAAGCAAGCCCATGAGAGGCCTGGCTCTTTCTGAGTGGAGATGGAGGAGAAGGAGTGGAGGAGGAGGGTGGTAGATGGGAAATGGGAGGGGACAAGAAGAGAGGAGAAAGGGAAAACCGGCTGGTATGTAAAATAAATAAAAAAAATTATTTAAATAAAAAACAATATTTTAAATATTTAAAAAATCTATAAAAAACATTTTCCAGTTCTTTCCATAGCTAACACTTGGACATTCAACGTAGGCATTTTAGTCACAAAATATGAAGCCTTGGGTCTTTTGTTTCCAGGCTGAAACGTATCTCTACTGTTAGTAGATCGCTAAAGATTGTAAAACATATTTATAGGTTAGCTCTCTCCAGCACTAATGTCTGTTCAGTGAAAGCTAGATACATAGTTGAAAGGGGGTTTCTCAGGCTCATGTTCACAGTATATATATGTGGCAGATGTGCATTATGGTGAAGAACGCATGTCTCTTTAAACTTCAATCACACAATAAGGCAGCTTAAATCATCTGTTGATCACTAATACCTATTTATTATTTTATTTCTTCAGTATATAATTAGATTTTTATGATTAATAGTAAAAATTTTCTAGTTTTCCATATTTAAAATGATCAGGGTTGCAAAACTCATGATGAAACTATTCATGCCGCCTGTCAAGTAGTTGTTCACAAGTACCATTTGTCTATATTATTGAAATCTTTTTAAAAAATTGTTAAATTTTAAATTTTTCAAATGGTTAAATCTACTAAAATTCTTAAATTTAAGGAAACAGGGCCCCTTCTTTCATAGCAGGGAGAAAAAAACTTGATGGTATTTGGCAGTAAAAATACTGCCAGATTTCTCTATTTTCCCATTAAAACATATCTCTACAGATAAACATACAGCAATAATGTATGAGTCTTATCGCAGATCCAATATTAAAATGATCAAATAAAGAAAGGGGAGGAGAAAGCCCTTGCAAACTGAACTCATCTGCCATTAATAAACCCCATCTGCCATGTTATGGCAGATACGCAAACTGCTATAAGAAGATGCCAAGACAATTTAGAATTTCCTTCTACAAGGACTGAGCCAGAACTAATTTCATTCAAAGGATAAATGAGCAAAGTATTCCTTTGCCAACTGACAAAACATAATGATTCATGATTAATGGATCCTTGGATTTTTTTTTCTTCTTCAAATACCTCTCCTTTAGGCACGGCGGTACTGTAATCAGTGCAGGGGGAGACCCAGGGACTTTCAATGAGAGGGCAGCATATCTGATCTATATTTTATGGTTAGAAATGGCTCATTATTAGCAAAGAGAATGATTGATGATAGAAAACGCTGTCTTTTGAACCTTGTGGGGAATATGCTACAAATATTTTAGAACATTTATCTGCCCTTGGAAACCGGCTATTGCTGTTAATATACTTCTGCTCTGACAATCAAATCAAAATACTTAAAATACCATTAAGTTTTGATGACTAGATCATTTGTTGCTTTACTTTTTAATTAATCCAATTTCATTTTTAAAAATAGCTAACAGCTATTTTGGGGTGCTGTATGCTAAAATAGTAAGGAGCATATTTACTAATAAATAATTATACAAGTGTACTGAAAAAACAGAAGGTTGTGAGCTTTTCACTAATGATAAAAAGTAAAGGCAAGAAAAGTGATAGCAAAAGTTAACTAACATTCATGTCTTAGCTATGGTTATTATCAAGATGTTGATTATAGTATTGGAATTCATGTACCTTTACTACATCAGGTCAACAAGGAATTGTCATTGCTAACTAGTTTTGGGTTCTCCTAGTGATCTAGGAATTTGCATCATGCCATATCTGCATGTCTGATTATAAGATAAATAACTTCTAAAGATATTGCTTTTATGTGCTGGGATACTTGTAAAACAGAAAATGAATAAAAAATATGAGACTGTGTTGATCACAATGTGAAAGAATGATCATTGATTAAACACAAGTCATATTAAGAGGCAGTGTCAGTAAGCTGATTAAAGTCCAATAAAATCCACACATTACAAAATAGCTCATGAAACCAAATCATAAGCTGTACAAACTTTGCTTAGCAACTGTTACTGCCGTAGTTTTCCATGGTTATAAAATCTGATGTACAGACACACACACACACGCACACACCCCCATACATGTGTGTGTTTGTGCGTCTGTACATATGTGTCTGCCTGTTATATTATTAAATATTATCATGCTTAAAAGTCATAGAAAGCCAGTGTATGCTGTATATTAAGACAAACCATATGAAATCAACTGATACCAACTGTAAAAGTGACCACCTGATTTATGAAAATTATAAAAGGATTAATAAGATTTCCATTATTTCTTTCAAGAAGATTATTTATTCAATAAATGTCAAATCCTCTTAATAATAGATAGTGCAAGATGCATACTGACTTTTATTATCTTACCATTATGATCATCATCAAAGATTCAATAAGATCATGCCACAGCACCCCTCTAGAGAGAGACTTGGGGTGGAAAAAATAGAAAAAAACAAACGAACAAATGAAACCCTCCACTTGGTGGGGAAAAAAATATTAGCCACATACCATAGCTTCTGGAAGAAACACAGAAATGGCAAGTTTAGGCAACCTCAGTAGTGTTTACTCTTGAGTTTCTCACACAGATAAATGAAGATTATATATAAAGTTTTTCAAAGCAGCATTGGGCTTGCAATAAAATCTAAGAAAGGTGACTAAGAAATTTTTCTCAACAAAAGCATCTTTTACCAGTGATATTCAGTAAATTTCCTTTTATCCCAGGACACAAATCTTCTCTGTTTTTATTTACAAATGACAGAAAAAAATTATTTGAATTTTCTTTTTGCTAAAAACAATTTTAGTAGAGAAAATTGTTAAAGGAATTTTTTTAGATCTTACAATTTCACCTGAATTTGCAAGCATTAATAATCATCTTTATACTTATCGTAGCAGGTATTTAAAAAAAAAACTTTGTTAAAATTTACAAGGCAAAATAGGCTTAATGGGAAGATGAGACCAATCAAATTAATCTTGTAGCTGTGACTGAATAGAATAGTTAGAACTTTTAGCTGGAATGGGGAAAACTGCGTCCTTGATACTTGGTTTCAGATGTTAGTGCAAATCAAACTCTTATGTTCTACCAAAGGTGTTGTTGCTATTGTCCATTTAAAATACCTAAAAAAAAACAAGTTATCATTTTGCAATTTAGCAGGGTATACTTGGTACCTCATAATGCAAACCACAGGAGCACAGACAACAGCTATGTTTTGGATAGAGGCTTGCATTAGACAGCAAAACCTTGTCTCTTTCCATTTCTCTTTCTATCCTTCACTGACTTCCTCCACTTCAATTTTAATACAAAAGAAACAATACGTTTCTAATATATAATTGAAACTCTTCCAGAAACCTCTAAGAGAACTAGTAATAATAACTTAGACAAGTTGTTGAATTCACTACATTTTCAATATTCTGTCTTAAATTTCTCCCATTTTCAGTGGGTTTCTGTAAGTTTTGAGGATCATGATATGGGGTAATGTGTTTCTTTTGAGCTTGAGAAGAACAGCAAGGAAGTGCTAACACATTAACCTGAACATTACATTTGAGCACCAAATGTCATTTTATATACTTCCATTTAATTCATGATGTAAACAAATGAAATCAGCCCTTCAGCACTGAATGTATTTGTTGACTGAGGATCTATTTAGATACATTAGCTATAACAGTAATTCACTATACTTCAGAGTCAATTCTGTTTTTCCAATTTTGAGTAGAATATACATCAACTGTGTTATCCAGTAAACAAATATTCCTCTTCCTGAGTAGGCAATGCTATTTTGCTTTCTAGTGGTTCAACTTTAGAATTTTTACATAAGATTTTGAATTAAAGATATTTTATGATTTCATTTCTATGATAGTTCTTCATCTTTTTATTATTTTCAATAATTTTGAAATACAAAATAAGTGTATTTTCCCATTTCTTTCCACAACTGGGGATAAAAGAAGAACGTGGCTGGCACTGTGCATGCTTAAGACATTTCATGAAAGATGTCATGCCTTGTAGCTGGGCCCTGATTCCTGTGAAAATACAATAAATTATTATATATGAGAAAAGCAACCAACCTGTCCCTATGAACTCCTGGTTAAATAACAATCCTAGTACATCTTCCCCTTAAAACTTTTTTGCTTCCCATAAAATGCTTCCAACATGTGTTCATAAGAAAGTCTCCCCAGGGACTCTTCTTTCCCACAGACATCAAAAATATACAAAACTTTCTTTAATAAGAAGTTCTGGGGTTGGGACTAATGCACTCTGAAAAGGAAGGATGGAGAGATTAAGAAGAAAAGAATCTCTGCAAAGAGTGTGGGGGCACCAACCCATTTAGTAATACCCACAAGGCCCTCACAGTCATCTTCTTGCTTTATTCCCCAAACTATTCTCTTTTTTCCTGTGTGATTCCCATCAGAAACCCTTCCTCTCTTCTGAGAATGTCCCTTTGGTTCACATGCGTGGCTGATCACGTAACGGAGATTGAAGCTGAAGCCCTGTGACACTGTCAGGAGTACCGATTTTCCACCTTCGCTTCCCAGCCTCTCTTGTCAGTTCTTTGAGATTTGAAGACTTGGTCGGGGAAATAAATTTCTCTCAACACTTAATTATTTTATTGTTCATATGAAAGAAAAACTACAAAGTTTTTGGAGAAGAACTTATCATAGATGTAAGATTAAACACAATAAATTTAATCTGAAGATAAATTTAATCTGTACCAAGCCTAAGTGGAGATTTTATGGGTTCTTATTCCTTAGCATTTGATTTTGTGGTTGTACTACATGCAAAAAGACTTTCGTTACTTCTTAAGGTATACATTAAACCTCGTTGCAGAAAAAATAGTACTCAACAAGCAGTTGGTTATCAAAATTTAATACCCATTATTATGAATACCAAAGTTACTTACTATAATTTAATGAACAATAAGCCAATTATTATTAATGCAAATAGGGATTTTTGTTTGTTTCAAAAAAATTACCTCACCAAAACACTTATATAGATTTAGATCTTTAAAATAGCTCTCTCTGAAGCTTTGGAGAGACCATTTTTACTTTTAAAATTAATTTGGACTAAAAACCAAAGCATTCACTAAGCAAGTTTTTGAGAAATAATAAAAATTATATTAAATATTTACATTTTATTAACCATTTATTCACTCAATAGATATGTGTAGTCACTGAATGCATGTATTGTGCTTCAGAATTCTATCATAGGATAGTGAGGTTTATTTATAGTAGTCAAGAATGATACAAATCGTCTCTCCTTATTCAGTACAGGTTAGGAGAAGAATTATGACTACATGAAATTCAGAAAGTTGACGATGATGTTACGTCTAGTAACTTGATCACACTTGTGAACCAGGGTCTTGAAATCTGTGTTTGTCAATCAAACATTCAATATCATGCCAAATAGATAAAAATTCATTATTTCCACTAAGGTCACAAGCAAAACATGGATATTCCCCTTCTTCACCCCTATTTAATACAATGCTTATAGTCTTAGCTGGAGCAATAGGATAGGTTATAAAAATAGGTATAATATTATGAAAGTAGGTCAAAATATCCCCACTTATATATGAGAATAATCTATGCATAAGAGACTTTAAAGATGCCTGCAAAAATAATTCTTAGCGCTGATAAAAACACTTTCAACAAAGTAGTAGGATACAAATTTGAAAAAAAAATCCAGTAGTTTTCCTATATTACAATGAGAAAAACAACTTTGGAAAGAAAAAAATATTAAAGAATCAATATTATTCACAACAGACATGTCTTTTTTAAAAAAAGTGACAATTAACTTGATCAATTAAATGAAAGACCTCTGCAATGAAGGCTTTAAGACACCTAATAAAGAAATTGAGGAAGACCCTAGGAGATACCAAAACTTTTCATTGGAGAAAGTACAGCAGCTGCATCACCGGAAAATCTGGAAACCAATATCAAAAGAGTGGGATTAGATTCTTAACTTTCAGCTTGCACAAAACACAGATCCAAATGGATAAAGGAAATCAAATAAGAATTTATACTCTGATCTTGTAACTAATTTTGGTAATTTACAGGCATTATATATTTGGCCCTTTTGATTATTTGATGCCCAAGGCTAACACATAATGTATAGCTAGAGCAGACAGCTCTGAAGCTGTGTTAAAGAAGAGCCACATAGGCTAATAGTAAAGCCTTATTGAAATATATCTTTTCAAATGTTAGCTGATGATAATATTGATTTTTACATACATTGTAGTTTATATCTCTAATTTAATAATTCAGATGGAGATGATAGGTAGATGATAGATGATGGTAATGATGATGAAAATAGATGATTACATAATGGTAGATGATAGATAATTAGTGAATAATAAATAAATAAATATGGTGATATAGATGATTCAATAATGGATATACATTTTCTAGAATAAAGCCTGGAACATAGAAAATACTCTGCATAGGAAGCTGGATAGATGTCACATAGGTTACGAACACTAGCTCACTGGCTGCTCTTTCAGAGGGCCTGCGTTCAGTTTCCAGTACTCCAAATGTTAACCCTGACTCCAGTTACGGGGATCTGATCTCTTCTTCTAGTCAAAAGACATATATGTGTTGTACAGACAAACATGCACACAAAACATCTATATGAATGATGTACAGATAAAATACATTTTCAAAAAAGAAAGAAAAATAGCTCTGCAGATATTTTTGGGAGAAAACACTGAAAAAACCTAATTATGAGCTTTAGTGTATTTTTAGGTGATATTGTATATCATCAGTTATTTATTAAAAAACCTACATGGACTAAAATCACTGAATTATTTTCTACTTTTTCACTAATATTGGTACTCAAAATAATACCATCATATCTATAAGGTCATATAATGTCCTTGTAATGAAACAAAGTCAATTCATTAGGTCTTTTAATAACATATGTCTTTTAATCAGCATGCTGATTCCCAATGTTTACATAAGTTATGTTCTTAACTTTCTTCTACCCAAATTATTTTATTTAATTATTTCTTTACATAATGAACTATTCGTTCTTTAGTACAAGAAATTAACCCTGAGAATTGTGTCACCAAATACTAGGAAAAGAATCATGGAGGTTAATTAGCTTAATTTACTTTCTTTAGCAATGTGGAGGTGTTTTGTGTGTGTGTGTGTGTGTGTGTGTGTGTGTGTGACTGTGTCTGTGTCTGTGTTTATGCATGAAGACATATGCTAGCATATATGCATTCCTTTTACAATTGACCAATTTTGAAATTTGTTTATGCTTTAAAGTATTATAGGGGGGTATTTTTATTTACTTTGATCTCCAAACAAAGTGCATTTTATTTTTTTAAGCGAAAATTCAAAGCAAATGTAACTAGAATACTATTTCAGTCAGAAAGGTCTAACAACATACCAACAAGGCTAGCATTCAGTTTTCACCTACATATTCACCTTTTTACATCCATTACTTTCTCTTGCATGGTTTTCCTCGATACAATATTAAATACATTTATAAAAAAGCCTCCTAACCTCAATTCCTTCTTCCCTTAAAATAAAAATATATCCATGTCAATATTATGCTTGGAAGTTTAATATATTCTTATGTGACACACAAATTTGCAAACAATTTTGTGATCGTTCTTGTCTTTTAGAAATATATGATCTATCTATTCCTATTTTTAATGTAAATAGATTAATTTCTTTATGACTGAATTATTAGAATTGTAAGTAGTTGGTGTTGTCATATATCCAAAGACTTAGGGATTCTTTAGTATCTTTTATTATGACACTTTATTTTTCTTTGTATTTTGGATAGTCTTCTAGAAGCTGAAGACTTGCTCAGAGTTAATTTGTAAAGCTGTTGTAAAGCATGTTAGAATCTTAATATATATTTGATGTAATTATTTTGGGGCTAAAATAGGTAATATTTAAAAGAAATGAACTTAATATGTATATCTAGATCAGTAACTGTAGAAATGGTGGCTCCTTTCTAAGCAATTGTCCACAGTTCTGAGTTTGCCCATTAGTCAGCTCCTACTAACCTGTATTTCCACATTTTGCTCTCACGTCCACAAAACTACAGAGATCCTTCATCACTCTGTGCTCCAGAAATGTGGGCCACTTGAAACAGGATCTTTGTAATTCTGATCTCTTAATTCTACTGAGTATGGCTGACTTACTAGATGAATGAAATATGGCTGCATCCCCCTTCCTGTTCAGTTCTCAGGCTCCACAATGCTCAGCAGGAAGTAGTCAATTTAGTAAGGTTTTGTCCATCACAACTGAAAAGATGCGAGCCATTGCCTCAATGAATGGAAGATAAATCATGAGAGGGTTATTCATTCAGGCAAAGCTGAATGACACCGACAGAGCCCTGCGTGAAAGCTCATTTTGTGTTTGCCCATACAATATCTCATTTGTCGTGAGCTTCACTTGCCAATGATATCGGTGGCTTCCCCTGTGTGGAGCCTTCTCTCTTTATTCCCTTCAACAAGTCACCCAGTTGGTAAAATGAAAGAGCCACCAAGGAGAGAAAATACTATTATGCTCTGAAATTTTCAAGTTCAGAAATACATCTCACCTTTTATCTTTGCTACAACAAAAATTAAATGCCGGGTTTTGGTAGCGTTCTGTGAGAACAGAAGAAGAAGCCAGCATCAATAATAGGTTTAAAAATATTAATGGGGCCAGAAAGGGGCATTCTCACACTAAGCCTTAAAATATTCTCTAGCATAGGATTCAATTTGATGTTGCACTATATGGGACTGACATAGAAGAGTCTCTTAAATATCTGGAATGCTTGGATATCTAAGAGAAATATATTATTCTTTTATAGTTCATGACAGATATTAAATATTGAAAATCAGTGGATGTTCTGCATAGTCGATGATCTGACATTTGAACACTAAAACTCATGTTCAAATCCAAACCACTTTTATACAGATAGTCTAATGCAGAGCTAAAGTCTTCATACGTCATGATACAGACATTTGTAAGGACCCCACAAAAGATAGCTAAGTAGCTCAGGCTAAACACACGCTTGATCTATTTTCCATGTTCCTGATATAATCAGAGGATCCCAAATCGTCAAATGACATAAAATAGCTGATTCCAACCTCTTCTACTCCTTACTGCCATAAATGGAAAATATGAAGTCTCTGTTATTTGTTTTGATTTTTTTTTGCTTACTCTAGTAAATTAACAAGAATAACATACTCTAAACCTTTTATGAATTAAAAATCTATGCCTTCTTATAGGTGCTATTTTTATTCTAAGATCTGATGCAGTGACAAAAACATTTAAGATATATAGATAATATTCTGGAGTAAATTTGGAAGGTGAGGATTTAAGGTGAACTTTAGGATTCCTGTTGTAAGACAGAAAGTGAAAGGTTTAAAATAAAAGACATAAGGCTAACTGACATTTTCCTGCTTATTTTTCTCTTGTAAACAACATATCCAATCAGAAAGTTATGTTTAATATCTTTATAGCTAAGGGGAATATAATATATATGATAATTTAGATGGCACTGCAAACATAGTAAGATGTATTTAAATAATATTTTTCTCTGAGTGGGTGGTGCAAGGTGAAAAAAATAAAATACACCCCTTGAGCTTCATTGTGAAACATCCCATAAATTAATTAAATATGAATAGTTTAAATTCCAGGTTTATACTGACTTTGGCAGTATTTCTTTACATGCAGTACCCTGAATAAAGGCTTTAGAATGGTAGCTTTCAGATGGTCTCAGAAAAATATAAAGTTAAAGGACAGAAACCACTAAAGGTACAGTTTGCTTTCCAGATGACGGAGTGTCTTTCTTTTGGAAATCTTCAGGCGAGTCTGTCCTTCTCATACTTAGCTATTCCCATAATGTCATCAACTTAGTTGTCATGCGAAGACTACTCTCTACGGCACCTTGGACAGTCTGTGCTATGATTGTGAAAATGTTATATCCTCTAATATAGCAGATCAGAAGTACCATCCATTTTGAAGGCAAAGACACATGAAGGAATGCTGAGAACATCTTCTGTTAGCATGTAGCAACCTCTATCTGCATTCGTGTTTTCAAACTGAGCACATTTAAAGGTTTCACTTTCTTAGTTTTAAAATATTAGTTAACATGCTGGCTTGTATCCATTACTAACAATGGCCATCTACTTAAAGACACGTTTATTTTTGCTCTAGTCAAGTAACTTGGCATTTTTAATATACTAAAATAATATATTTATAAGTACCTTTTCATTGCACTTATTAATTCAGAAAATTTTTATCTCTGTGTATGTAATACATAACAAACATAATTTTATATTTGCAACCTTAGAAACACAGTTTGCAAGATAAGTATTTGATTTCAATGTCCATATTCTCATTCATAAACTGGTATTTCCCTCAATTTTCTCTGTATACACTTCAATATAGGAACGCATGGCTTATGAAATATGATAAGTGATACCCTCTGTTGGTATTTCTTAGAGGCAGTCTTTATACCCTATCTTTAGTTTATATGCTTTTTCTTCACATAAGTGTATTATTAAAGCACTGAAAGGCTTGCTTTTGCCACCTTCAACCAAAGTTTTCCCCTTGACATAGCAAATTGCTTTAATAAGTTGTTAGGAGGTAACACATGTACATATACACAAAAATATGTGTAGCTGTAAGACTGTTAATCTATCAATTGTTTTGCATTCGGATTTATAATGTATATGAATATTAAAAAATCAAATTGTATACCTTAAACTCAAATATTTTTTTAATTTGGCAATTATACTTTAATAAAGCTGAAAAGAGGCATCACTAAACTAACAACAGAAGGCTTTCTGTATGTGTTATAGTGTAGAAGATTATGGCTGCAGAAATAGAACTACAGCTGGTCAGAAAGTGGACTGTCTTTGGTTTTCTGTCCACCTTTCTCCCCACCTCTCAGCCACACCTGTTCTAGCAGACACCAGCCTTTATTAGCTTCTGTCCCCTTTAAGCCTGTGACTCCTGTCTGTCTCTTTCATTTCTACTTTCCCTTTCTTTGCATGTTTGCTTTATTTTTCCTGTGAAATGCCACAAAGGTATACACAGGCCCTCCTCATGGTACCAGGAAAACTCGTGATTCACATTAGCACAGAAGTCAGGTGGCTTATTTTAAGTAATCATTTCGACTAAAGAAAGTTGTAGGACGTTTGTGCTCTAAGATAAAAAAATGTCATAAAACACACATACATATAAAACACAAATGAAGAAAATCAAATTCTTTACTCATCTATTTGGCTTAGTATACTCTGTTATGTTTTTTGTGTGTTTACATATTTTTAGTGTATTAAAAATGTTTATCACATTATAATATAAGATACTTCCTGTATATAGCATATAAAGTTATAAATGAGAGATTTGTTTTACTTCTTTTATTTCCCTAATCATATAACAGAGGAAATGTAAGCTTACCCTCAAAGTACACTATCCTTTTCACAATAAATAGAGTGATTCACAGCACATCAGTCAAACTCCAAGGTAGGTGTCAACAAAGAGGAGTCATCCTAGACTAACATTATGTATGGTCACCTTCTTGTAGTACTCAAAGAAATTTTAAATCGATGAAACTGATATTATTGTGTCAAACCACAGCAGATTTAATTTGAAGCTAGCGTCACGAACAAGTCATAAAAGAGACAACCTGAGCTTTGACAGGAAGATTTGCTTGTTGAATGGCAGCTTTCCACAGGGAGAAAATGTTTTCAAGCTATCTGTTGGCTCTCAAGACAGAAAGATCTCCCAGTGCTCCTTAGCATGGAGTAGTTAAGTCTCCACAATATTTTGTTTGGCACCAAGAGTACATGTTTAGGAAACCAAGGATGTTCGTGATTATAGTTGATTGGGATTAGGGAACCAAGCTGAATAAAATCTAAGGCGGATTTTAAATATTGCAGCACCATTTTTCTGTTTTAGTGAATAATTGGTAACACGAGATTACATGATTTGCAAAGCCCCCAAGTTGCTGTATTTTCATAGGGAAAAGGTCCCTTTCTTTCAGGCTTAATAAGCTTGGGCTACATCAGCTTTTCTCACATCAGCCCAAGTGTCACATTTGGGCTGGGCGAAGCTTGTTAGCAGTAATTACCAGCAGTAGGTTCTATTATTTGCCAAAGTAATTTTCACTGCTAAGTACCACCAAAACTGCCTCAAGCCCTTATTTTTTTTCCCTTCCTCTTGCCTTCCTTGGCATTCTTTTAAGTTAGTGTATTTTCCCATGATACTGCTCTCTGTAGTGTGGGACAAGGCACAGGCGAGGTGCTGGGTATCAATGTGCTCCTGAGACATGGGGTCAGGCCTAGCGAAAGCCTTTCACAAACAGGGCTTGAACTCTATTACAGATGCAAATCCACTCTGTGAGTGAGGATTGTTTCAGCCACATAATGGGGACCTCGGGATACCACCGCAGCTCCCTTTCAGCATGGGCCCTTTGTCTGCGTCTTAGCAAATTTCAGCAGCCTGTTTAAACTCCATCTATTGTCCCCTTGGCTTCATTGATTTCTCTGCCTGCCACCATCTTACAATGGGCTGATATGAACATCTTTGTTACTGCTTTTGTACTGTATATCAGAGTAATGTTGCAGCAGATTGAGGCCTAGGAGGAAGAATTAAACCCGCGGTACACGGAGCATGGTGAATTGCAGGATTTACATATCATTTTGAGACTTCAGGGATGAGACTCACTGCTGAATGCTGTTGTGTCTCAAAAGATGCTGTCCAAAGACAGACTGGCAGAAAAGGAAGTGATTTAGATAGTCCCTGACAGCTTAATACACAACATACAGACAAACTGGAGATTCACAGGAACCCAACCCTTTTCACGCACACAGCATATTTAACTATAAATCTCAGGATGGTTCATGTGATTATCTAACTTTACTATGTCAGAACTTAAGGGGACGAAGACATGTCATGGATGGGTGTCTTGGACTCCATTAGTAGTAACGGACATAAAATCTCCCATTATCTGTGAATTCCACGCTGTATGGATGGTGTCAGTGTCTACAACAGTGGTTCTCAGCCTCCTGTGTGACAATTTCAGTTCCTCATACAGTGGTGACCCCAAGCATGAAGTTTTTGTTGCTACTTCTTTCTTTGTAATTTTGCTACTCTTGTGAATCATACTGTGATATCTGATATGCAGGACATGGCATCTGTGACTACCTGGGGTCAAGACCCACAGGTTGAAAACTTCTGCCCTATAATGATATTTGCTTCTGAAGTGTATCACCTTTCCGTTAAAGCAACTGATCCTAATTCAGTATTAATATATAGTTTTTCCAAGATACGCTTAGCTTTCTGTAAATGTTGGAATTATTTTTCTATCAGTACTGAAAATAATCATAAAGATAATCAAAGAACATTTTATGTTCTTTCACATGAAGAACAATGATTGCGTTGAATCTGCAGAGTTCCAGGGTACTTTGTACCATTATCGATTTCAAGTTGCCAATCAGGTCACTGAACACAGAGTTAGGAAAAAAAATGAGCCCAAACTGGTTTCTATGAGGCATAAAACTGAGACTGATTGATTTCTTTTATGCCATTTTGGTATGAAGCAGAAGCCATCCCAACAAAAGCATGAACTTAGGTAAAGGATGCGATAGAAATGCATGCACAGCAGACAAAGATGCAGAACACATTGTAATTACAGTAAGCTATCAACTCAGAAATGTCATTTGTATGACTGACATAGTTTGTACGTTAACTATGTTGGTTTTGTTTTCCTTTATTTTTCTAACAGGGTCTCTGGGTTCTATATGGCATATGATTGGCATCAAAATGAAGGGGTAGAAGCAAGTGTGAATAGACCCATTCCATAAGTCTCTAAAGAAGGGGCAGTTGGAGCAGAAAGGCTTTTTTTTATTATGATCATTTCTTGCTTAAAAAAGAAGAATTGCTTAATTATATTTAAAGAATATTATTACATCCATTGATATGCACATTGAGATAAGTCTTCACATGGGTGTGTTTTTACAAGGCATTATATGGTTATTTTTTTAATATGCTGTCACTTAAGTTCTAAACATTACTGAATTGAATTGGCTCTGACTCTGACTACACAGGGCAGTTTCACACTTCCTTCCCACTACATCTGCTGTCTTTTCTGCCTCAAATTCTTTTCTGTGACATGTGTAAATTCATAAAGGAGTAGTAACATTTTTTTAAAGAAAATTGTACTTTGACATATATTGTACGTTATTTGAACACATTTTATTACCAAATAGGAGAAATCCAATGTACTATTGAGATTCTATTGTCAAAGAACGGCAAACTATCTTATCAAATACTGAATAAACTAAAGTTATCTGGCCTTAGAGCCTAGACAGCATCTTCCTTTGTCTGGGATATTGTAACTTGTGTAACAAGTTGTGGCTTTATATAAGACTCTTTTTATCCTTGTGTGTTCAATAAACATTGACACCAGTCAATACACTGTCAAAGTGCTATTGTCTGAATGAACGGGACAAAACCCTGAATTTTTCTCAGCAGTGATTCCAAATTTGTGAATTTTCCTTTTTAAACATGGTTTTCTGTATCTGAAAATGTATTATCTTGAGCAAAGTTTAACAACCATAAATATAATATGTCCACATATACATACATTAGAAATACTCTCATAACACAGCTTAAATAATAAAAATATAGGATGAAAACACTAAGAATCTGTGGTAGCATCTAAATCAAATGGTGCTAATATCAACACACCATGATGTGAAGCTGCTTGCAAAAAAAAGTTGCAGCTGTGGCATGGGAGATCAGTGGCCTTGGGTATACTGACTCCTATCCAGAGCATGCACGCAGGCAAACATGTCTATGAACATAAAGGACAGAAAAGCACAGACCCCTCAGACCTGGAGTTGAGGGTATTTTTAGGCAATCAGGTTTGTTACTCAGGCGCTGAAATTTGATCTCTGGTGCCCACAACTTGTGATGTGAGCACTCTTGACTACTGAGCTATCGCCCCAGTTCCTAATTGTGTCAGTGTTAATTTCTTTTACAGAGAAACGGCCTGCTCTCAGTGCCTATCAAAGAAGTTTTCCTAATGTCCCCATTGTATTGTCCTTAATCATGCCATTCATTTATGTGTTATTTTAAATTCACTGTTAACAATTCTGTGTATATTGTTCAGTTTAAAATATACAAGAGAGAATATGCAAAAGAGATACATTTTTGTTTAAAGCAAATTGCTATTTTTATCTTCTTTTGACTTGTAACAAAGTTTATTAAATGAAGGAAATGGTGTAAACCCCACAGTTCATAAATGCATAAATTCAGAAATTTCATCTTCTAACACATTCTGTCCATGCTTAGCTACGGAAAGAACTAGGCAAGGTTCTTATAACCAAGTTTCAGTAATATTATAGTCAGTTTATTTATCTCCTCAATTACCTGTTAGAAGATCCTTCGTAAATCTTTGAGTTGCTAGCTATATTCTATCATATGCTATTTACAGTTCATCCTCAAAAGAAATCTAGAAACACCTTATACATTAAACAAAAACTACTACCAATTCTCAGATGTAAAGGCTATCAATCATTTAAGAAAAAACTTAAGAGATGATCTACATTGCCCTGGGTATGGGGATGAGTTCCTAGATACAACATTGAAATACTTATCCAGGAAATTAAAACTAGATGTTAGACTCTATTAAAATTTAAAGCTTATGTTGAGACAAACTTTTGTTAAAATAATAAAAAGATTAACTACCAACAAATGAAAGCAAAATCTGTCGAGGGTATTTTCATGTGACATAAACAAAGAATCCTTAAAACTCAAAAAGCAAATAAATAAATTGTTAAAATGCGTAAACTTTCTAAAGGAAATACTGTCATGGCGTATAAGCATGCAAACACACCAGCATTTATGATTAGGAAAAAATAAATTAAGGTACAACAAAATGATAGTCCCTCTACTTATACATACTTTTAAAATCCTAATGATGATAATGGCCACAGAAATCACAAGTCACTAGTGAGGGAGTATAGTGACAGGGACACTCCTTCATTGTTGGAGAAAATACAAAATGACACACTCACTTTGTAAAACAATAAGTCAGTTTCTTTTACAGGCCTGACTTTGCCTTTTCATGCACATTAACAAGGACACAACTATATAATTACCATCTCATTTAAAAATTCATATGCATGCATGCACTCACACACATATAGAATATGAAAGCTACACAATATATATTCATCATATATATATATCTTGTATATCATATATCTATATGATAGTTCCAAACTGGAAGCAAGTAATATATATTTAACAAATGTGTGTAAGTAAATTAATAAAAGAATAATACTAAGAAAACTATATTATCTAAAATATATAGCACTAAGTAATAAATCCACTGCAATTTCAGTTCAATGAATAATGCATAATTGATAAATATATAACACATATATAGATTAATGTAAGTAAACAGTTAATACAAACATAATCACATGACACTACAATAAAATACTATTAAGTCATAAAATGAATGACCTCTCCATTCAGGTGAGAACATAAATGAATTAAAAATGCATTCTGTACTGGTAGACACAACTCTAAAAAGGCTGAAGTTTCATGAACATAATTGTATGACATTCTTAAAAGATAAAACCTAAAAGAGACTGACAGTCTTTCTACTTACATATGCAGGAATTTAGGGGTTGTGAAAGACTATACAAATGTGACAATAGCCATTTTCAGGTAATGAGAAATTCCCATTGGTAACTGGAGAGTCCAATAATAAGTCCAAGAAAAATGTTTTGTTTCAAACCCATTCATTTGTTCTGGACATGTAAAGCTAATAGAAGATAAGGTAAAGAAATTCCTTATTTTTCATAATTTTATATATAAAGAGAATGCCTTGTGATCACAACACAAAGCATGACCCAATTCACTTGCCTTCCTCCCTCTCCTGCTGACTTCTTTTTTCTCAATTAGTCCCACCCCTAGTTCCTATTTGTTGTGTGAGTGTCAATGTTTTTTGTAGACAGATGCATCTGTTGAGTATGCATAATCATGACAACTGTACTGTATCCAGAAGGATGTTTTCCGTAATTCTCTTATCCATCATCTGGCTCTTACAAATTCTGTCCTGTCTCTAGTGCCATTGTGTGGGTTAGAACCATAGCAGTCACTTATTTTTTGCTCCTTTTTTTGGCCATTTATAATCATCTGCATTTGATGAAGTCTCACTATATAGCTCAGGCTGGCATCGAGTTCAGAATTCTCGTAGCTTTGCTTTCAAAATTAGGATGACAGATGCAAATCACAATGCCTCAAATGAATACAACAAAAATATTTTTATCATAAACAAATTAATGTTTATAAAATCAGATAAAATAGAACTACATGGTATTATGATTACTCTTAATATTCATTAGATCTAAATATTTCTACATGATTTTTTTCTATGGAAGATGTAGCTTCCTAAATATTTGTTTGTACCTTCATTTTGGGTAATACCCATGTGGATAACCAGCTGATGATTATGAGATAGAAACAGCATATATGAAATGTGCTGTGATTACATAAATGATGGATTTTAGAACATAAGATGAAAAATTATATGTATTTGAAATAGAGTGTGATTTGCAAGCATATTCTTCTCATGGAGTGAGAAAAGGAAGTTACTCATTCCCTTGGGTTTCATGTCACATTAAATAGTGTGAATGACCTGCAAAACTTAACTATGCAGATACTGAAAATGTTTGCCTTGCTTAATGTTTTAATGTAAATCTCTCCATTCTTTGTCTTTGAGTTTCTTCTCTCCACAGTTCGCATTCCCCAAAGCTGCCTATTTAGCAGCGTTTTATGTGACTGTCTTGGCACCTAATCAGAATAGGAAGGCATAAAATTCATATAACTTTCTAGCCTTGTTCTCATTCCACTGACAGATCTCCCCTTAAGGACCAATTTCTGAGAATCCTGACACCTGTTTCCTTGAAAAGTAACCTAGAGAACTCCTAATCGCCTCTTAGTATTCACATAAAAATGCAATGTGGTTTTAAACTTTAAAATTGACATCAGCATTAGTATTCTTTATATTCCAATATATATGATGTATATCATACATTTGAGATATTTAGGAGCTAGAAATTTAGTTCAGTTCATGCATGCCATGAAAATTAGAGGACTTGAGTCTGAGCTTAAGCACCCATGTGAAAATACAAGCATAATGCTACATGTTTATCGTCCCTGTGATTGGGAGGCACGGACAGGCAAATTCTTGGGGATTCTAGCCACTTAGTCTAGCCTTTAAATGACCTCCAGGTTCAGTGAAATACCCTGTCTCAGAAAATGTGGTTGACTGGCTAGAGAAACCTGTGACTTACCTGTGACTTCAGCACGCATATTCACCTGCACACATATGTGCATCCACATATAACCTAGACATTTTAGTGGGGTACTCAGTGGGATTTTGGAACTTGTAATGCAAATTCTGCCTTACACCAAGCTTAGAACTTTTAAGTTGCTTCTACTTTACAACAAAATAGTTTGTGTGCTACATAGGTTTATATTAAATAACTTTGTAAACTACATCACAGAATTATGACTCCAACATATACAGAGAAGCTCATTCATGTCAGAAACTAAGAGACATGAGTATTGCTGTTCACATTATAATCAAAATGACTAAAATAAAGAGGTCATCTAGGACATTTTCTCAAAGTATGCCAAGTAAAACATCTATAAAAGAACTTTGCAACTCTTTGCAATTTGAAAGTGAATATACTTCATAATAGATTAAAATAAAATAAGCTTTGGGGTTTTATATGTTAAAACTTTACAGAATGGCAAATAATTTTCTCTCAGTAAATAATTATCCCTGTTTGGGATATGTTCCTCTATGACTTCTGATCTATTGTTCTTAAATTGAAAATATATAAAATTTGAACAGAATTCTAAGTCTTGATACTGTTTGATTTATCATAAATCATTTCTGTAATAATTTCTCCCACACCTTCCTCACAACCTTTACAGGGATAAAATAAGTCAATGTGAAAAACTTCTGTAGTCCAAAACATCAATGCAGATTTTGATTATCATATTGTAATTGATTTTATTTAAGGCAAAGTGAAAAGTTCGAGATAATTCGAATTCTGAGATTTTTTTAACCTCAGAGTCCTATCCGACATTTGTCTATTCAGAACTGTCAAGCATCTTCTTAACAGTGAGGCGGAGAACTCAATGTCAAATTTTAAAGCAGGTGAACTGGCTTTGCTTTACACATGAGCACATTATCGTTGTGTTTTCCTTTCCTTAAATTAATGCCTTTCCTTTAATTCTTAGTACAATGAGTGATTAAGTTATAATTTCTAAATATCTGTTAGCTCCTCAGATGACCACTGTTGAATTGTGGGCACTCTTACAGTAATTAGCATAATCATAATCATATTGTAATTATATAAAGGGTCAAATAACAAAGAATCAACTATTTTAAATGCAAGACATTTAAATCTATTGAATCCATTGTGAATAATATTCATCAACTATTCTAGCCTTCCTCAATGAGGGTCACTTTCAATTACAGACATGAATATATTTATTCATCAGTTCACAAAATCTTCCAGAGAGGTTAAGCAAAAAATGACACTTCCTTTCTTGCACTATGTAAGTAAGCCTCTTACAGAAAGACTACTCAAGCCTCTATGATGAATTCCCTTGTCATCTTACAGCTGTATCATCATCTTTTTGTGAAATTGATGTATGTACATTACACTACTATTGAAGACTCATTCTTCGTCATGACAGTTATCAGATAAGTCGGCTTTATTCATTTTATAGCAATAGAATTTTCACTTTAGAATTCTCAAATAAAGAAAATGTATGTCCTGGTAAATAATGTATAGGGAAATAGTTCTTATGCATTATATTGAAAACTCAGACAAAACATAATGATCATTATGACCCACAGAAATGAAATCTTGAAAAACACTCCCTTTACTGTGTAACATACAATGTACTCAGACAAGAAAATCCAACATTTTGTTAAATGCAATAAAACATATAACATATATATGTATGCTTTTATTTTATTTATATATTATACATTATATTTATTTATATTATATATGTCCACAGTATTTATATGAATTTCTTCTCTCATTCACTTATTATCTGATTCTAACTTATATGTGACTAATGTGCTCATTTAATCTGTACACTAAGGTGAAAATTCTAACCAATTAAATTATATCTCATGAATGCAATTGTCTAAGTCCTTAAGCCCAAACTATACCAAATTAATTATTGTCTCTTTCAATACTCCTTTTAATTTCTCATTTAATCATTGCCATCTAATAAGGGCATTCTCTTATATATTCATCTCCTAGACAAAGGACATTGAAATGAGAAATATTTTTGACATTGGATTGTATCCTCTTTGTCTTATAAAGTCCATGATTAGATTTACACAAAATTTTCTCATTTCTCTTATCTTCTTAATTCAAAATGTATAAGAAAAGCATTTTACACACATCTAATAACCTAAAAGACTTGTTTGTAGTTTTATCTTACCAAAACATAAACAATCCAAAGAATGCTTTATATAAAGTCAGATATGATATTTTAATAGATTTGTGAACTTCAGTAATTTTATTTTGATTATTATTCATGAATACTTTCTAATTTTAAGCTGAATATAATGTGTAGTAACAAATAGTTTATTCACCAATTTTGAAAGTAGAATATATACCTAACTATCATATAATGAGAAAATAACATCTCAAAATTGGACACATTTTATATTTTATCAGTACATTAAACAGGAAGGGGCATCATTGTAGCTGATGCTTCTTTATAGAAATATAACATTTGCTTATTAATAGATGCTCTTCTTTAAGAAAGGAAGTACTCTTAATTCAATCTATGAAACCGTGAATGAACCTATAAGAGTAGTAGGAACTCTGGATAGAAAAGTTACCTACCATGCTGTTGGCAGACAATGAAAGGGTTTTTCAAAAGGCTGAGTGGGCAACTTTCAGCTGACCCTGCCAAGGTATACCACAAAGGGAACAGGCAACACTCAACAGAGTTAGTGAAAGAGGGAAGGGCCATCTCAGCATGGGGACATAAAAATAGCAGGCAGGCAGAGAGAACAGACAAGAAGAGAGGCAAGAGATGAGAAAGGCAAGAGAGGCAAGAGACAGAACAGCAACTGGCAGACACATTTAAAGGGGTGCCTGTGATGTCATAACTGTCTCAGTGGCCAAGGCAGGCATGGCATGGACTAACAGGTAATATATCTAAGAGAAAGTTTATTCATACCTATTACATAGGCTGGAAGCAGCCAAGGACCTAGGTCTAACTTAGTGGCTATATTCTTAATAGTAGATAATCAAGACAAGGTTTATATTTGTCTCATATAACTGTCCTTTAGTCAACACCTATATTTCTTAGCCAAGTGACAATGCCTTGGTACAAAATAATCTTATGTATGGTAACTAAATTTAAATGTAGTGTTATTTCGTTTGTATTTTAATAAACACAGCTTGCCTGAAGATCAGAAAGTAAAACAGCCACACTGGTCGGCCCATAGAGACTAGACAGTGGTAACATACCTCTTTAATCCCAGGAGCCACATTAGCTAGCCATAGAAGCTGGGTGGCAGTGGTGCATGCCTTCAATCCCAGCACTAGATAGAAATATAAGATGGGAGAAGACAGGTCTTAGGTTAGTCTCATTCTGAGGATTCTTGGAGGCAGGATAGGTCCAAGGTAGAGATAAGATCCAGTGGCTGTTTGCTTTGCTTTTCTGATCTTCAGGTTGAGTCCCAACATCTGTCGCTGGGTTTTTATTACTTGTGCTACAGTGTAGGCCTTTGCTCCTGATTTTACAAATCTATAAATAGTGTGTGCTATATGTTTGTGAGGCTCAGCAGAAAATGTACAAGCGAACTTTAAAAGTTGGAAATCAATTTCTTCTTGCTTATTTCTCTTTAATTATTTTTAATTAGGCCAAGGAGATGGCTTAGCAGACAAAAGCACTTGCTGTCAAGCTTCACTACTTGAGTACAGTTCCAGAACCACCTCCTGGAAGCAGTTCTCTGGACTCATACCCTAAGATCTCTTATATGTCCGCACACAGAGAAAATGTAATTTTTAAATGTTTACATTTTGATGCATTTATACAACTAATTTTAGTGACTTTCATCTCCATTCCGTTCTCTCTTTCCTCTTCTTATCCACTTTGAAACTGTTCTATCCCTTATGCCCCTTTGTAACATGCATCTCCTTTTTATGAGTGACCCATAGAGTTTCTTGTCTTTGCCTGAGCAGGAAGTCATCTACTGGAGCAAGGGCAACTTACAAATGTTTACAACACTGTAGAAAATGGCATCCCTTCCCCAGCTGCCATTGACAGCATCAGGGAGAGGACAGATCTCTTGTACCTTCTTTGTCAATGAGGAAATGTTGATGGGCACAGTAGTATGCATGTCTTGTGCTGATAATAAGAGCTACAGTGATTTTCTGAGCGCAATCACTATACCATGTCTAGAAGACATCATTTGCTGCACACCTCACCCTGTCATAATCCATTTATTTGTAGCTCAGAATTAGTTTCTTCTAGGCATAGGGATTAATGAGTCTTTTGTTTAATTTTTTACTCTCACAAGTTCATCTCTAAAATATAGTCTATAGGAAAACATAAATCAAGCTAATTAAAATGAGAATTCTGAGTTTTACCTGTATTTGAAAGTCTAAGTTAGCAAATAGATCTGTGGTTTATAGTTTTGGTATATTTCTTTTAACTGACACATTGCTTCCCTGGCAGGTATTTCTGGCATTCGCTAGTTAGGGATAAAGAGTATCAGAATTTCATCTCAGAAGACTAGCTTGAGCCACTTGTAGAGATCACGCTAATCTCCAATTGGTCAAATGATTGGGTCATTCTACATTATAAATCATGTCACACAACTTTCTTGTATAAAGAAACCCAGTGACTTTTCATATTACAAAAAATATTTATATTATAATTGAAAATAGATTCAGTTGGGCATGGTGGCATACACCTTTAATCACAATACCCTGGAGGCAGAGACAGGAGGACCTCTGTGAGTTTGTAAACAACCTGTTATACAAAGTAGTTTCTAGACAGCCAGGATTGTTAAGCAGAGAAACCCAGTCT
>JAQHUG010000213.1:1021658-1036564 GCA_028555095.1 Dicrostonyx torquatus | reverse complement strand
ACATTTTCTCAGTAAGGCATTCTTACTTTGCTTCCTCTGCATCTTCTAACTGGTGACTGCCTTTCCTCTTCTCAGAATTTTCCTAGTCTTGTTGTACCACCTATTCTTCCTTCATGGTTACTCACTAATCAGCATTTTACTAAAGGAATATCAGTGACAAATGTTTACAGTGTACCAGAGCATTATCCGACAGCAATCCTCCTAATTGTCATCAGTTGCTAATAGCTACTCAGATAGATGTAGGACTTGAAGATCATCTTTCTGTTCCATTAAAGGATTTTGTCTAGCTTGATCTTACATAGGTCTCTGCATGCTGTCATGACCTCTGAGAGTTCATATGTTCAACCATGATGTTGTGTCTGGAAAACAATTTCACTGCAGTCATCCACAGTCTTTGACTCTTATAATTTCTTCACCCTTTCTTCCATGATTATACTTGAGACTTGGAAAGAGTAATGTGATATAGATACCCCAAATAAGTTGGTCACTTCAGAGACTTCTATTCTCCATTTGACTACTTTTAAATCTTTGTAATAGTTGCCTTCTACCCTAAGAAGATGTTTCTATGAATAGTGTTGAGAAATCTCTATTCATTTATTTTGTTATATTGTGATTTTAATGATTTTATTTTAATTTAGAATCTGTCAGATCCACACATATAATAAGTGGAAGCAGACTCCAAGGTTAGACTAAAAACATCCTTGGTATACATTATTTCAAAGAGAAAAAATGATAGTCATTCAATCAGCATTTACCATTGCAGTTAAGCTACATTCTGACTAGGGTTCAATTCTTGTTGCTGTGTTCATAGGAAGGACAACAGTCAGATTGAAAAGGTCAGGCAAAATGACAGTAACTAATTCAGAAACGAGATGTCAAGAATTGGAATTATAAAGCCAAGATTAACCTATAAGCAATTCAAGTAGATTTATGCAGAGAGACACATATGCACATAGACACAGAAGCTAGTTAGAGCAGTATTCAAATTGAATTGACAAGGTCACCAAAACAAGCAAACTATGTGAGCTTCAAAGTAAACTTCTAAAAAAAAGGGAAAGTGAATGTGAATTGTAAGACTGCAGGTATACATGATATATTGATGCTATGCACAGCATAACTGAGCTGTATTTGGAGAAATAAACATTTCTGTAATTAATATAAATTGAAGAACATATTAATTATATAAATAATTTATTGTTTCTTATTCTAGCTATGGTAATTACAGTTTTGAGTATTTGAATATGTTATAAGTAAATATTTTAGATAACAGTCATCACACTGCAAACATGGTTTACAATATTGTCAATATCTTAAGAACATCTAAGTAAATGTTTTAAGATTTGATAAAGAGCTGAAAATAAAGTCAGAGTGCTGTATCTTCAAGTAATTGTCACCAGTCACAATGAATTAGTCATCATCTCAGCACTGCAATTCATATCAACTCTTATCTCTTGAAATTTGATATTTGCTCCTCAGTACTATCTCCATCTTCTATTTACACATAAAAGAGCTAAGGCCTGTAATGTAGCTCAATGTTACATCTTTTTAAATGTTGTATTTGATATTCTAGTGTAAGAGGGTCCTTCTTTATTTCTGTTGCTTTCATTGGTTAATAAAGAAGCTGCCTTGGCCTATAAGATAGGACACAGCCCTTAGGTGGATGGAGTAGAGAGAACAGAAGGCTGAGGGAGAAGGAAGTGAGTGAGATGCCATGATTCTTCCACCCAAGATGGACATACCTTAAAATTGTCCGGTAAGTAACCACCTCATGGTGACATACAGACTTTTATAATGGGTTAGTTTAGATGTGAGAGCTAGCCAAGAAAAGGCTAGAGATAATGGGCAAGACAGTATTGAAATGAATATAATTGTTGTGTGGGAGCCAGGCGCAGGGAACAAACGGCCACATTTCTCTCAGGTGCTGGGAACAGCAGCTGCACCTTTTTACAACAATTGGCACCCCACATTGGGTGCCAGATAATGACACAAGACAATCTTACACCAGTTTGATTAAAAAGGGGGTCATTTATTGGAGGTGATATAACTTACAGATCAATGTCCCAAACCACAGTCCTCTGTTCACAAACAGGAAACAGAGTCTAGCAGTCAGAACAGGAGCCAGAAGCAAGAGAGCAAGCAGAGAGCTGCCACCACTTTTTTGAAAATGAAACCACGCCCCAGTGGGCTGGTATCTCAAAAGCCATTGTCTGAAGGAGAGAGCGAAACAGCTCCCGCAGCATTCTAGCCCATTTACTAAGTTTTGTACCATATCCCGAACACTGATAAGACAATAAGAATTATGTAATCTGGTCTGCTACCTAAATCAAGAACTCACCAAACTGGAAAAACTTTTCATGAGACAGATTCTTATAACTCCCATTCCTAATAATGACCAAAATTAATAATAAATATCTTAACTAAATATATGTTCTGCCAAATTTATAAATCCAAAGTGCATCCTCACAAAGAGCTTGGAAGTTATCATTCATATTTGTGGCCACTTGTGAAGGAAATTTTATGTAACTGTGCCCCTAAGACAATCTCATGCTCTTTTAAAGTTTTAGTGCACATGTGTCATTCTTTGATATATCTATAATCACTTTTCTATCTGGATATCTGTTGAAATGTAAGTACCATGATCAAATGCACTTAGCAGAGGAAAGGGTTTGCTTAGCCAGCAAATTCTAATCACAGTTCAACTTAGAAGAATGCCAGGGAAAGAACTGAAGCAGGAACATTGAGGCAGAAACTGAAACACAGATCATGGAGGAATGCGGCTTCTGACTTGATCCCCATGACTTGCTCAACGTGTTTTCTTATACACTCCAAAACCACCTGCCACAGTTTCAGCCTTCTCCAATAACAAACATGTATCCAGAACATACCCCACAATCATGTCTACAGGCAAATCCAATGGATGTGTTTCCTAATCTGAGCTTCCTTCTTCCAATGTAATTTGTGGCAAGTTGCAAAGGGCTTCCTAACAAAGTCATTAAACAGCTGTTTTATGGACATGCAACTACTATACACAGGAAGACATGTATGAATAGATATGATATAGCAACCACAAACTAAGTTTTGTCATATGTGTTTTCTATATAATATTTCTTAAATGATCTGATACTGATTCTATATTGTCATTTTATTGTATAGAATGAAAGGTTATCATTAACAAAATCTGGGTTACTGTGGAGTGTTGCCAGAAATCCAAAGTTTTTTTTTTTCCTTCAGCAGCAAGCAAACATTGTTTGACTTCTTTGATTTACTTCTGCAGCGCCTGATGTTTGGGCACTGAATGTTCTCTGACTCTCTGTGGGTACTTCACACAGCCCACGAAGATCTTGGAGAGGGTCAAGACACTGTAAATTTTGAATTCAGCTTCTCAACATCCCATTGTCTACTTTAAGTTCTGGCTAGAGTCTTAAAGTATTAGAGTAGAAAAGCAATCTTTACTAAGTATGCATGTTTTTAAAGATCAATAAGTGGCTTTGATTTCAAGCCATTTATTTTGTATTTCCCTTGCTACTTGCCCTAAGGTAAAAATGCTTATTCAACTGTATGAGTTTTTTTTCTTTTTAAACTAAGTCTGATAATAATAATAATAATAATAATAATAATAATAATAATCACAAGAGTATTAGGTATTTGAAAACTAACACTTCAGTATCAAAAAGGAAGAGGACAATTTTTTTTCTTTTTAAACTAAGTCTGATAATAATAATAATCAAATTATTAAATAAGAGTATTAAGTATTTGAAAGCTAACACTTCAATATCAAAAAGTAAGAGGACAATTAGACACAATAGTTGTTCAAGAAATTCTAAATAGTTTGAGCTATTAGGTTTGAATCTCCTTGCTAACTAAAACTCACCATACTGAACCATATAATATTCTTTTTTATTGACTTTTAGATAACATGACAATTAACTTAGAGAAGTTTAAATCATACAAAACCAGATTTTTTTACAAATCAACAAATTACTATGTAGTGTTTAATAAATGTATATGTGACATGTTTATGTAGAGTTAAACACATTCTCTCTTCAAATACTTGTTTATACAGAAGACTTTCAAAACCCCTTGTTGCAGGTTTGTAATAGTTTATAATTTATGATTATGATCTGTGTTCCTGTCAACACATTACTCTGGTTTCTTGTTGTTATCACTTCCCCACTTCTCCTCAGACTCTGTCAAATCACCACTCCATCTACAACATTTTTGAGATTAGCATCTTAAGATTCTACATTGAATGAAATAATGTAGGACTTGCCTTCCAATGTCTGACCTGTTTCACTTAAAGTACTAATATCTAGAGGTGGTGTATAGAAAGAAAATGGCCCCCAAGGACAGTTTTGCAATTAGGAGGGGTAGCTTTGTTGGAGGAATTTCATCACTATGGAGGCAAGCTTTGAGGTCTCTTTCCATCAGTATGATGGTCGGTTGACTTCCTGCGGGCCCTGAGTCAACATGTAGGACTCTCAGCTCCAGCATCACATGCTTGCATGCCACTATGCTCTCTTTCATGATCATTAAGGACTGAGCCTCTGAAATTATAAGTGAGCCACCTCAATTAAATATTTTTATTTATGAGTTGCCATGATCATGGTGTCTCCTTGCAGCAATAGTAAATCCTAAGAGACAACCTCTCACTTTTTAGTCAGTCCAGGATCCTCCAGCATTTAATCACCCAATCAGTGGGCTGGTGGTGCAGGAGACTTGTCTGTATTCTGTCAATCATGTTTTAAATAAATGCTGATTGGCCATGTAGGAAGTATAGGCGGGTCAACCAGACAGGAAGTAGAGGCAGGGCAAGGAGAACGTCTGGGAAGCAGGAAGCTCCCTTGGCATTCCTGTGCAGACCACCAAGGAAGCAGGATGTGTCCCTGTCCCAACTGAGAAAAGGTACTGGCCATGTGGCTGACAACAGGTTAATATAAGTTATGGGAGCTGGTAGGAAGACTGAGCTAATGGGCCAATCAGTTTATAACCTAATGTAGACTCTCTGTGTGGTTTTCTTTGCGGCTTGTTGGCTGTGGGGTACTGGGCAGGATAGTAACCCCAACAAGCAGGCCCTCATGTTACAGGCTGGCACCACCCACATTTGGGGTTTATCTTCCCTGCTCAGTTAAGTCTTTCTTGACACACATTCACTCACACACCCAAAACTCTACTTCTCTGGTGGTTCTTTTTTTTATATTAATTATGAAAGCTTGGCCTTATCTTAGGCATGCTCCCAACTAATTCTTATTACTTAAATTAATCCATTTATACTAGTCTACATTCTGCCACATGGCTCATTATCTCTCCTCCATACTGTACCTCTGATTCCCTCTAAGTCCCTGTGTCTTAATTCCACAAGCCTCAGATTCTTCCCTAGTTCCCCTCTCCCCAGAAGTCTCACCTGTTCCTTCCTTCAGTTTGACAATAAAGATTAACCATCAGGGAGATTTTGAATCTTACAGTTTTACTTAATTCATTTATACATCTTAATAGTTTAGAGGCACTTTTAAGGCTCTTATATATAAAACCATGTCTTGTGCAAACATGGGCAAGATTTTATTTTCTAATTTAGTCTCTATTTCTCTTTCTTCTTGGCAGTGACTAAGACTTCTGGAGCTCTATTTGTTAGAGGCAGTGTACACGAACAGTTTTGTTTTGCTCCACATTGTAAAGAGAAAGCTTTCATGTTTTGTCCATAGAGTATATGAGCTATTGACTTTTTTTTTTGGATGTGACTTCTTTTATTCAAGTCAACCTATTCTAAAATAATGGATCACACATGGCTTTGTATAAGAGGTTTAAAACAAAAGTTATTTTGCGTCGTTATTAATATACAGCTATAAAAATTTGCATACAACTTCATAAACATATTATTATTTCATTCTACTTGAAATCTTTAACAATATATTTATTCATTACAGATAAAAATTTATGAGCCTTTTTTAAAAAATTTATTAGATTATTTTTAAAAATAAAAATCCAAGTTTCTACTCCCTCCCCTCTCTCCATTTCCTCCATACACCCTCCCACCCCACCCCACCCCACATAATCTTCAGAGAGGGTAAGGCATGTGGCTTTGTGAAAGGTCCAAGACACTCCCTACTATATCTAGGCTGAGCAAGGTATACATCCAAAGAGAATAGGATCCCAAATGCCAGTACATGCAGTAGGGATAAATCTGGTGCCACTGCCAGTGACCCCTCTGTCTGCCCAATCGCCCAATCATGCAACTCTCAACAACATTCAGAGGAACTAGTTTGGTCCTATGCTGGTTCCTTCCCAGTCCTGCTGGATTTGGTGAGTTCCTATTAGCTCAGGTAAACTGTTGCAGTGAGTGAATGAATAATGGCGTTGGCCTCTTTGCTCATATTTTCATTCCTTCCACTCTTAGTGGACATTGGGAGCTTAGTCCTGTGCTTCAATGTGGATCTCTACCTCTGTTTCCATCAGTAGCTGGATGAAGTTTCTTTTTTTTCCTTTTCTTTTTTTTATTGTTAAAATAAAAATTTACATTTACTCCCCTTGTCCCAGGCCCTCCCATTCCTCCACTACCCTACCGCCCTCCCCCTGCTTCCTTAAGATGGGATAGAGTACTCTGCCCTGTGGAAAGCCCAAGGCCCTCCCTCCCCCTTCCATCTTGGTCTAAGAAGGTGTGCATCCATATTGAATAGGTTCCCAAAAAGCCAATACCTGCAGAAGAGTTAGATAGGTCTCTGTGCCATTATCATTGGCTTCTCAGTCAGTCCCCATTGGCAGCCACATTCAGAGTCTGGTTTGGTCATATGCTCATTCAGTCCTAGTCAAGCTGGATTTGATGCACTCCCAATAGATCAAGCACACTGTCTCAGCTGGTGGGCCAGTCCCTTACGGTCCTGACTTCTTTGCTCCTCTTCTCCCTCCTTCTGCTCTTCCACTGGACCTTGGTGGCTCAGTCCCTTGCTCTGATGTGAATGTGGATCTCTGGCTCTATCTCCATCCATCATGCAAAATTTCTATGGTGACGATCAAGATATTCAACAATGTAACTATGGAACAAGGTCAGTTCAGGCACCCTCTCCTTTGCTGCCCAAGTACCTAGCTGGGGACATCCCTGTGAACACCTGGGATCCCCTCTAGAGACAAGTCTTTTGCCAATCTTAAAAGCTATTGACTTTTATAATGGGCCTTACTATGTTGTACAATATACTCCCTGTATGCCTAATTGCTTAGAATGTTTATCATGAAAGTGACATTGCATTTTATTGAATATCTTTACTGTTACCATTGAAATAAATCTATTTTTCCTTCATTCTGCTGATATAATACATCACATTTATAAATACACATTATTAAAATTTCTTTGCATCTTTGTCATGTATCACAATTGATTCTAGGTGAATGGGTAATGTTTGCTGAAGACTGCATTGTCTCTGCACAATAAGGATATTGGCCTGTCAGTTTTATCTATCAAGTCCTTATCTGTTTTAGATAGCAGAATAATGCTGTATTAGAAGAATATATTTGGAAGAAATCCTTTATCATCTCTAAAGAGTAATATCTGGAGAGCTAAGATTAGCTCTTTTCTGTAGTTTTTAAGAACTTAGCAGTCCAACTATTTGGTTTCAGGCTTTTCTTTGTTAGGAGAAGTTTGCTGCTCATTCTCTGTCATTGGTGATGGTTTTGTCTCTAGGTCTTCTTTGTGTTTGTGATTGAGTTTTGTAAAAATTTTGATCATATTTTTTTTCCATTTCTCTAGATTGAAATTTATTGACACATTGTTGTTCACATTACGTTCAGTAGATTTCTCTGTTGTCACTTTAATGTTTCCCTTATCCCAATTGTAAATCTTATCCCTACATTCTTGCATAGGAATGAGGGTTCACTCCTTTATTATCTTGAAGAATCAGTTTGTTGTTCACTTGATCTTTTATGCATTTTCATTTTTATTTCATGTCTATCAACACTGAGTCATTATCATTCTCTTTCTTCTCCTAATTTGGGCTTCAGTTTCTCCTTGTTTGTCTACTTATTTTTGGTGCAATGGTAAATTGTTGTCTTTCAACCTTTCAATTTCAACATTGATATGAGAGTCCCTCTTACAGGATCCTAGAGGTTTTGGCATATTGTCTTTACCTTTATATATGTTTTAGGAATATTTGTGTTGTGGGGTATTTTGAGACACAGCTTCAGTTTAGCTTTAGAGCCTGTCCTGGAACGAACTCTCATAATCCTGGCTGGTCTCGAACTCACAGAGATCCACCAATCTCTGCCTCTTGAGCACATGCACCAACAACACCCGGCTATCATGTGTTTAAGGAAGTTCTTTTTTAATTTTCTTCATTTCTTCTTTCATTAGTTGGTTGTTCAAATAAAATTTGATTAATTTTGATATATTTTATAACTTCCAAAATTTTTCTTTTTATAAATATTTTTTACTATATCAAGTGAGTAAAGACAGTAAATAAAATTTCAATTTTTAAGCACATGTTAAAATTTGTAGAGCCTGGTATGGTGATACAAACCTTTAATCACGGAACTTGGCAGACACAGGTAGGCCAAACTCCCTGAGTTCCAGGAAAGCCTGGCTTACATGCCAACAACTGGCCAACCAAAGATATATAGCAAGAACTTGTCTAGAAGGAGCAAAAAATAGATCATCTATTGAATAACCTATCCTGGGGCCTATCTTATGTACTTATGAGGAAAAAATATATGTTGTATAAAACTGATAAAATAAAAGGATATATTTTTTAATTTACTTAAAAAATAAAAAAGAGAGGACATAGATATGCTTTTAAAAAGGTAGATTATTAAGACTACTTTTAAAAAAGCAATTACTAGTTTTAAATGTTTTACATTAAATTGGATTTTGTTTATGGTATATAAACATTATATATTTATACAAATTTGAGATTAATTTTGTTAGAACATACTGTACATACATTTTTACTTTTGTTCAAAGTGTTATACCCATACAACTCATTTAAAATGTAATGCAAACTAGTCCTTGAAAATTATTATTACCAACTTTTTAGGATAATAAGTAAACTCAGGTTAGTAATTAGTCACCTATTAAAATCTAACTGTAGTCACATTGGTTATGCTTTCAAGGTCAAACAGAGGCATGTTTTAAATAGACAGGTCATCTTCAAACACTTTAGAGATCTACATGACATTTAAGATGTCCTAATAACATAGGTCCTTTTTTCTTTTTCTATGACAATGACACATGTCTTCTCCTGGCAGAACCAATCTTCTTCAGAGAGACAATGATGGGCATCAAAGAAACTCCACATGGAATTTGCTTTCTCTGTGGTAAAAGTAAGTCACTGGGCAAGAAAGTGTCCTTGGCTGACAGTATGCTGTCTTACAGGGACAAGCAAAACACAAAAGAGACTGACTGTCAAAACTTGCCCAGACAAAGTGGAATAGTCCTTCAAAAACCCTGCTTCATAGAAAAGTCTGTCTCAAATTCTAGGCCTGTAGGCCAAAGATGGATATCCCAGCATTCCAGAGGAACTTTGGGGAACTGTACAGGCAGCCATCTGTTTCTGCCACAACTCACATTTCTTGGAAGTACCTTTCTCACATTTCCTGATTCCTGAGTTAATATTATTTCTTTCTTGTGTCTCTGAGGCAGTTGAAGATGAGATATAGTTTACAAGACTCAGAATAGATTTCACTAATGTATAAAAGGTTGAGAGGATGCAAGTTATGATAGAAAGTAAATTAGATATACAACTTTGGATGCACCAAGATAGGATAGATATGGAGCCATTTCTCTTAATTTGTCAAATGCAAATGCTCTAGACATTGTTGATGTATTTATTGCGTATTAATATTATATATGGTTATTGTGCTTATTGTATATAGTTTTCTTATATTAGTTATAACCATATTTTCTATATTTTAGACAAAAAATGGAAAATGTAGTGATATTTTGTTTGTATTTTAATAAATAAAGCTTGCATGAAGGTCGAGAGTAAACCAGCTCCACCAGTCAGCCTTACAGGCCAGGTGGGACACACACCTTTAATCCCAGTAGCCACACTAGTTAGCTATAGAAGCCAGGTATTGATGATATACCCTTTTAATCCCTGAAATAGAGAGGAATATAAGATGGGAAGAGAAAGGTCTCAGTTTTAGATCATTCTGAGGATATGCAGACGCAGGATCACCAATTTGGGTCTGAGGTAAAAAGGCCCAGCTGACTGAGTGTGATGTCTTTTTCAGGCAAGTGGTCCCATGCTGGATAAGAAACAAACCTGATCAAGCCTGAGGAAACAGCCAGTAAGCAGTGTTCCCCTGCGGTATGAGCTTCAAACTCCTGACTTGAGTTCCTTCTTGGCTTCTCCTAATAATGAGCTATAACCTGCTTTTATTCAGAATATTTTACCACAGCAGAAGAAAACCAACTAGAATACCAAATACTAATTGTACAAAGTAAATGGTTTCATTGCAGGAATTTAATTTCTGTACATGATGTTGTTCAGTCATGGTCACCCTCCTCCCTCATTTTCCTCTGTTCTTCCCTTCCTTTTCTACCGGCTCTCTCCTTTCTTTATTGAGTTCTAAGTGTTGTCAGGGTTTTACTCCCAGTTGCTATTGATTATGTAAAGCTCTCCCATTTCGTTAGCCAATAATTTCACCAACCAAAGTCTTATGTTTCCCAGAGTTAGTAGCCTATATTTTTCCATCATTGTCTGTTTTCCCTACTGACCACTAGAGACCTTTATTCACCATCTACCACTCTTTACCCCACTACTCACCTTATTTCCCTGTCTATCTTAGCAAACATTGTATCCAGTATGTTTATATTTCTCCTTTTCTGCCCAAGGATGATGCTTTCAGCCATTTGCCCATGTACCCTCCGCACCAACCTGACAAAGGTTGAAAATGATTTTTCGTGCACATTATCATCTACCCTTGAAAGGGTAAGTCTCTCAATTGCCATAATCTGATTTGTTCAAATCTTCCTCTCCACAAAAATCTTTGAATGTTGACTATTATCTCTGAGGCTGTAGTCAATAAGTGATTTCTGCACTGCATAGTGACAGGGTCTGAACTTGTCAATAGTACCCTATTGTTTTATTGTCACTGTTTCATCATTTGGTGATTTTCTGTCTGGATTAGGCTGCTGTGGCTTCCCATTAACTTTAATCCCTGGGCATGGTAGCACCAAGAGAAGCCTTAAAGGATCTCTTGTACTCCAGACATAATCCTTATTACATCCACTGTGGAGAAGCAATCCAATTTTCCCATGTTAATATAGATCTATAGCTCCTCCTAATGCTGTTATCCCATCCTTTTTAAAGGGCATTAAAATCCCAAAATGATGAGGGGGGTGTCTGAGTTTTCAATTCAATGGAATGTTTGCTATAGCTCCATTCAGGAGCATTCCCCTCCTCTGGAGCCAAAACTTCTAAGCCAGCAGAAAACAGGAAGCAAATAATTTCCAAATGGGTCACTAGAGGTGATAGCAAGTGGAACTACCCCCTTTTCTACCCCTGTGAATTCTAGCTATAGCAGAAACTGTATCATATATTGGATCCTTCCGGAGAACCCTGGCCCAGCCCTCCATGGTACTGCCACCCAATTAGTATGGTAATAATGTATTCAACAGGCGATTCTATCATTCTATCAGGCCAGCAGCTTCAGGATGGTGGAAAACATGGTAAGATCAGTGGATTCCTTGATTGTGTGTTCACTGTTGCATTTTTCTGGCTCTGAAGTGAGTACCTGGTCCGAAGCAAACTGTGGGGAATGCCGTGTCAGTGGATCATGCATTCTGAGAGTCCATGGATTGTGGTTTTGGCAGAAGCATTACTTGCATGGAAGGCAAATCCAAAGCCAGAATAAGTAGCTACTACAGGAAAAAGCATTGTCCATTCCACAGAGGAAGTGGTTCCCATGTAGTCAACCTCCCACCAGATTGCTGGCTGGTCACTTGGGGAAATGGTGCCATATCTGGGGCTCAGTGTTAATCTATGCTCTTCACATATCTGGCACGCAGCAGCAGCAATAGCAGGATCAATCTTGGTGAGTGGAAGTCCATATTGTTGAACCCATGTATAATCCCCATTTTTGCCACAATGGCCACTTCATTCATGAGCCCATGGGAGAATGACAGGGATGGCTGGGGAAAAAAGCTGACTATCCACAGAATGAGTCATCCTATCTACTTGAATTGCTCCTCAGCAGAAGTCACCCTTTGATGAGTGAACGTGTACCTACAACATGTGTATTCATATCTTTTGCCCATTTAGAGAGATCTTTCCATTATCTTCCCAATTGTCTTTCTCACCAATTTTCCAATCATTCTCTTTTCAAGTCCCTGACCATCCAGCAGTCACACATCTGGCCATTTCTCCTTCCAAACAAACTTTATAACCATGTGTACTGCCTGAAGTTCTGCCTACTGTGAAGATTTCCCTTCAACAGTATCTTTCAGGGTTGTCCCTGAAAGGCATGTAATGATGCAGCTGCCAACTTCTGGGTGGTGGATACTCATACACTCTGTAATATTAAGAATTACCAGCAAACAATGCCCTGGTCTTCTCTTCTTCATTCAACTAATCATAGGAAACACCATATGAAGCTATAGGTGAATGTTTGGTATCAGATGGCATTGTAATAGGAGTAGAAACCGCAGGCACTTGGGAAAATTCTTCATGTAGCTTACTTGTGCCTTCAAAACCTGCTCAGGTAAGGTCTTTTAATATACCACTTTATCACTTCCATTTGATAAAAGATTGCTGATGTGCACATCCTCATTTTTGACTTGGTGGGTCCGATAACACCCAGTTTGTGATGGGCAGTTCGGATCACATGGTAACTTGTCTCTACTAAGGCTCAATAACAGGCCAAGAGCAATCTTTCAAAGGGAGAATAGCTGTCTGCAGATGATGGCAGAGCCTTGCTACAAAACCTCGATGGTCTCTTCTATGATTTACCAAGCAATATTTCTGTCTGCCACTGACATCTCAAGTGCCATAGGATCTTCTGCATCATATGATCCAAGTGGTAGAGCAGTTTGCACAACAAACTGAACCTTTTGAAGAGCCTTCTCCTGTCCCAGGCCACATACAAATCCAGCAGTTTTCTGTGTTACTTGGTATATGGGGTGGAATAACACACTCAAGTGAAGAATGTGCAGTCGGCAGAATCCCAATTAGGCCCACTAGATGTTGTGTATCTTTCTTGGTTGTGGGAAAGGCCTGTCTTAGTTAGGGTTTCTATTGCTTTGAAAAGACACTATCGTCACAACACTTATAAAGGAAAACAATTATCTTAGGTGGCTCACTTACAGTTCAGAAGTTCAGTCATGGCCAGGAAGCATGGCAACTGGGATTATGGTTGTGTGTAGTCAGATATGGTGCTGGAGAGGTATCTGAGAGTTCTACACCATGCCAGCAGATAGGAAGTGAGCTGAGTATCCCCACTGAGCCATGTTGAAGGTATATAGTTTTCCTTAAAGTTTAACTCCATGGTGATACACTTCCTCTAACAAGGCCATACCTACTCTAACAATGGCATATATGCCAATAGGGCCACTCTCTTTGGGGACTATTTTCATTCAAACCATCACAAATATACTTCTAGAAGAAGATAACTGTAGACACTCTTTGAAAGACCCTAACCACACTCACCAGCGATTCAGGTAGGTCATCTTCATTCTCCCCCTTGTCCTTCAATTCCAACCCCAAAGTCAAACACTTGATATTCCCTCTCCTTTTTCTCTGTTCCCATTCCCAGGGATCTACTCAGATTGTGGCGGTTCATATATTATTCCTAGGTCTTGTAGAAACAGTCAACTCCACCTTCCCCCACTCACACACTTTTAGCTCATCCTTAATCCTTAGTGCCAGATCCCAATACATAGAAACACCTTCTACCTGGGACCCATAGTGAACACATGGCAGGAAATAGAAGCATTCCCTACAAGGCATCTCATAGCAACCACACTCTCCTAAGAACAAGAAAGAGCAACAGGAACCACTGAATGGAAAAGAGATCCAAAAAGACAATGTATCAACACCTAGAATTTCAACCATCCCACACCTAGATGCCTAGATGCCAACATAAGAACACAAACAGTGAGAGCAAGATGTCTCCACTAAAGTCAAGTAACCCTACTATAGTAATCCCTGAGAAATGCAATGTAACTGAAGTGAAAAAGAGAATTTCAAGTTATCAAGTATTAATATGCTGAAGAACTTTAAAGAGTATGTAAGTTAATACATTAATAAAATCTGTGAAAACACAAATCAATTCTGTAATGAAATGAAGAATACAAATAATATAAAAAACTAAGCTAAGTCCCAATATCAAATAAATGGATGCATCAGAAAAAACAAATAAGCCTTGCAGAATATCATCCATAATGTAGGTAAAAAGGTTATTAAATTCTTGGATGGTAATATAGTTTGCAATCATATAACTTTCAAATTTATTGATTTATTTATTAATCAAATGGACTTAATTCCATTAGGAGATTTCAATAAACTGTTTTCTGGAGACACAAACCAGAAGCTGTGTAAGTCACCATGTGGCCAGGAAAGCTGCAGTAGGGACAAATGATTGCAAACTGGGGAAATTGCCAAGTTGCCACATGGTAGACCCACAAAGGGGTAGCTCCACTAAGGCATGATTTTGGCAAAATCCACTTACTAGGAAAAATAAAGCAGGATGCCGAGGGGTGGGAGGTCTTCGGCAAGAAACCTTTTGAGCAGGCCCTCATAGGCATGGAGTTAGGATCCACGTGAATTTATATTCCAAAATATTTGGCACCAAATGAAGCATGATTAATAAAAACTCAGGGACAGAAATTGGGGTTTAACCTAAAGATCCAAAAAGAAAAACAGCCAGGCCCTGGCTCTTACATTTACCTCCGACTGAAATGGCACTACTGCCTCCAGAAATCTTAG
>JAQHUG010000213.1:1006625-1018358 GCA_028555095.1 Dicrostonyx torquatus | reverse complement strand
TCTGCCCTATGAACAGGCCAAGGCAGTTCCTTATTCACCAGTGGTCCTCACAGCATACAGAAGGAAATCCCACATCAGCTATGCAGCCTGTAATTGGTGCTACTTTTAATGTACAATACTGGCCATTGTTCAGAACACTTGATAGGTGGTTTATAAGCTAGTCTCATACATACAAGAACTGGATAGTTTCAAAAGTATCCTTTCACCTACATAGCCAATATGCAAGTTCATCTTAATTAGAGTACATATACAAAGCCCTATCTTTGGTCTGATGATTTCTGTGTTAAAGGGAACTGTAGCACAGCTAGTAGAGACAGTATGTTGGCTGCCAAGCTCTCAGCAAATGATTATAACTGAGTTTCTTAGCTTCAGGAAACTCTAAGTCTTAGTAAAGGGGCAGAATGCCTTGAGAAAATAGTGCAAAGATGAAAATGGTATGGTTTTAAACTTAAATCCGTTCTTCAGATGCACATCTCTTTGTCTAGTTAATACTGGAGCTGAATAAGAGCTCTGTCTGTAGATGTCTACTAGACTGTGAGTTTATACTAACTGCTTGGTTGTGCCACTGCAGATCGTACTCTGAACTGTAAGAAAAAGCCTATGGCAGCTTTCACCCGCTGCCCTCCCCGGGGTGGAGACCTCTTTCTGCCTTCTAAGGTTAATAGAGATTTGATGTTGGAGGCCATCTTTGTTACCTGTTAGCTACAGGGGCTCAGTTTGCAGATTGCTAGTCAGGGTCTTGAGGTACTTGGATTCAAGTACAAAGTCTACATGTAATTCTCCCTCCCTGCCACAGATAGAAGGCACCTTCAAGCTGGATTACTAATAATTGCATAAGGATATCACAAGGAAAGAACATATCTCTTTCTAGTCTTTTTTACAGCACCTTTTGTTTTGTTAGGTCAAAAGCAAGCTCCTTGTTTTTGGCAGTTCTACTGCTGATAGTGTCATGTATGATTGTTTGGTTCAGCAATAGCTCTAGAGAGAGATCTTCAGAGGATTCTATTCAGCCATCACATTGCTCCAGTCTTCTGAGAAATCTAAGACATACAATTTCTAAAGCTCTGCTAAGGTAAGATATTATTAATTCAATATGAGACTAAGTAAATAAAGAATTAAACACACCTAAATAACAAAAATGGTCATGCTTAGCAGTTGGAAGTTATTTGTAGGGTTTATATTCGCATTCATAATTTAATCCTGCATCTTTTACTTCTTTCTTCCATCATTTCTTTTACTAATTCTCAGTACTTTAAAATTCAAAATAAAGGTGTTATTTGGAGACAAAATGTTTAGTCAGTTGTTTTCTTTGTTGTTGCTTTGTTTTAATTTTGATTTTTCTTTGCCATTTCTTCAGGTACCTATTTAAAAACACTCCACTTCTTTGCATATGAAAATCTAGTATTACAACAGTTAATTCCCAAAACAAAACAAAACAAAAGCATATTTCTTAAAGCAATTCATAAGCTTGTATTAGAAGCAATTTTCTTTATAATTTTAGATTCTAGGTGGGAAATATCTTCTTCTGTGATCTCTATTTCACGCTGCAAGAGAACCTCAATTCCCATACCATCCTGTTAGAAGATAAGCAGACAACCCTCCTGCTGTAAGTAACATCTGGAAGTCATTGAAAGACTGCTATTAGTTAATCATTTGAAGATCGCTGCTAGGAAAGAGAGAGAACACTTTCTACTACCAATCTAAGCATTCTGTCCAAACCTACAGGAACAATGAGGTAAATCTTTAATAATGAGAAACAGGTCATTATATTTCTGAAAGGTTGTTTAATTTAATTGAACATACTTATAAATAAAGAAGCAAGCTCCCTCTTCACTTGACTTTTTGTTCAACAAAACATAAATGCTAATAATTAGTAGTATTTGAAACACACAAATTGCCTGGTACTCAGTAAATAATATACTGGTTTTAGAGTTAAATTCTGATAGCAGAAAAGCAATAGTAAGAAATTCAGTTGATAGTTATAAGCATAATGATAAAAAATAAACTTAATTATTTTAACTCTAAGTTTCATAGAGCAAGTGTGTATTGATTTGATCCTTGTTTCTAGCTAATGAGACATGGTGTGATTGCTACGAATTTGTGGTTTTGCCAGTGACTCATAAATCATAACCATCAATCTTTTGATAATGTTTGCTTCCATTTTTTTAGTATTGACTATTTTATTAAACTTTAAAACTTACTATGAGAGTTGAAGCTTCACATCCTAAGTAGGTCAGAGCAAAAAATGTTGACCACAGACACATTATGTTTGTCTGTTCCTCAAATACGAGTATGCGTGTCCTGTAATAAAGTTTCTAGAATCCATTTTTCATACGCTCTAAGGAAGTACAAGTTTTTACATGTGAGAAGTGGGAAATTGCCTCACTTAACTAAATGTAAAGTAAAGCATCTGATTTATAATGACTGATTTGTAAAACAATGACATGGAGGACACATAAATATTTTGACATTGTGACCATTTTAATATAAGTGTCAGAATGGCGAACTATAAGATTTTCCACCTTTTAAGCTGAAATATTACAGCATAAAGCTTATATCTGGAAGAGAATTCATTTTTTACATACTAAGCATGCTGATAGACATTTGTAATATGCCATAACTCATACAACCACAAGAAAAAAGCCAAATGAAAAAAGTTTGAAAAGCAGCCAAGTAGTCATTAAGCTAAATGATCAAAGTAGACTATTTAACATAATGCTCATTCTTATAATCTTCAGACATTATTTAGGGTGCAAATAATTGTTTAAAAGCTACTTTCTGGTAACTGGCATGCTTATTTAATACCACTAGGAGCACATTTACTGTACAGTTAATAGGAGTGATTGCTTTGGAAGTAACTACTGAATGATGGTTTAGAAAGATAACCAGCAAGGAGATCGGGATTTCATTACATGATGTCTAGAATAGGCTGATTACAAATGTATTGCACAAGCATGAACATGCCCATTTGTGTAGGTATATGTTCTTTCCAAGGAATTTTCTTTTGTCTCTTTCACTCTCATCAAAATGAAGTGTTTCTTCCCCCATTCAATTAACAGGCTTTTTGTTTAGTTATGTTTGTTTGCTTTGTTTTGTTTGCTCTTTCTTCTGGCTTTTAACTTGGTTACTTCGTTCTAACATCATTGGGATAAGTGAGCAAAGTTCAGAGCACCCTACTTTGCATTGCATTCAGTCCTGCCATGTGCAGTGCCTCATAGAAATTGTGGTGCCATGTCACTTACAAAGTTGTTCCTTGAGTCTCTGCAAATATTATACAAAAATGAATGATGTAGGAAGTCCTTCTGTAAGTGTTGCTTTTATTGTTTAATGAATAAAGAAGCTGTGTTGGCCAATGTCTTAATAGAGTAAAGCCAGGCAGGAAATCTAAACTGAGATGAAGAGAAACAGTAGGCGGAGTCAGTGATATGATAGGCAGCCACTGGAGAAAAAGACAGATGCCCAGGAACTTTACCAGTAAACCATGAACGTCTTGGTAAAATATAAAATCATAGAAATATGATCATTTAAGATATGAGAGCTAGCTAGAAATATGCTTAAGCTATTGGCCAAACAATATTACAAATAATATAGTTTCTGTGTGGTTATTTTGGGTCCAGACAGCCTGGAACAAATGAATAGCCTCTGTCAGCAGAATAATTAAAGTTGACTCTGCATTATGTTTAAAAACCATCCCAGAGAACCTAGACAACAATGAGGACCTTAAGAGAGAAATACATAAATCTAATCTACAGGGGAATAGAAAAAGACAAGATCTCCTGAGTAAATTAGGAACATGGGGACTTTGGAATAGGGTTGAAGTGGGGGGGGTGAGGTAGGGAGGGGAGCAGAGAAAAATGTAGAGCTCAATAAAAATCAATAATAAAATTAACTCTGCAAATGGACAACTTCATCATTACCTAATTAGATCATCACCATACCCCTATTGACAAAGCCTCTGTAAATTCTTCCTGGCTTTGTTTGGTGGTTTCTTTGAAAATTCATGTTCATACTGATTTATATTCCTTCTAGCCATTTCAGCAGGGTGGAGTGCAGTTTCAACACTCTAACTCCAGAACCTCACAAAATTTCCTGCTTTATATTTATAACAAGCTTTAGAATTCACATTGTTGGTTTTTACCTGGACTTGAAACTCAAGTATTTTTCCTTTGCTTATGTTCTTTTCCCTTTGAACTTTCTTGTTTCACCAGTTTGGAATCAATAAATTGAAACATTTTCCACCCAGTTGCCTGAGTAATTCAGTTAAATGTTCTTATTAATTTCTTTCTGGTCTTTGTTTTCTACTTACCATGACTTTACAATGTCTCTCAACTATGCATTGGAAATGCATTCTTAAAACCCATCTTTTCTTTTCTATTGCTATTCTTCATCTTTGAACAAAGTATAGAAATAAATGCATATGTTTCCCCTTAGTTTCTCTTTCTAAATTGTGGTCAATGTATTTCAACATAGATATTTTATTTACCATTAGCCTTAGTAACATATTATTTTTTTGTCTTTCTAAATACCAAGTTACAGAATCACAAGTATATCAAGTGGTTATGGAAGCTCCTAGATCTGATTTAAGGATAAAATACGTGATTTAAAAAAAAAATCTTTCTGAAATATTTTTCCTACTATGAATATAACTATTTTATACCTTAATTGATAGACTAAATAAATTCAATTTTCATGTAAAAAATTCTTTAATGGAGTGATTCCACATGGTTTATATACTTCTTTGATAAGTTGTCACCTTTGTATAGCTGGTAGGAGTAAATTTGTTTAGACTTAAGGACAGATGCAAAACTTGGTCTACTTTTAGAATGAAAATTTCTGGACACTGAAAGAAGTTCTGTTTTCTTCTAAAGAACTAATATTTGTTTCAACATTAAAGCAATATGTGTTTGTTTGAACCCAGTTTAATTTAATTAAATTCATTGAACCATTTATCAAACTCCAGGAATCTTGTTTTTTTAAAGATATTCCCCAGTTGACGTCAATGAGCATTTCACTGAAAATGAAGTATTTGAGTTCATCTTTAGAATGTGTCAGTTAGACTAATAAGTATGTGGAAAAGACATTTTGTAATTTTAAGAAAGTTGAAACGGGACAGCATAATTCTCCAAAACACATAAAGTAGTACCAAACAACTTAGTGAGAAGTTAAAACAAAAATGTCAAAGCCAGGCAAAGTGACTGATGCTTATAATTTAAACACCTAGGTGGCTAAGAGAAGAAGACTGTTACCAGTGCAAGGTTTTCTTGTGCTACATAGTAAGTCTTCATCTAGCCAGGGCTACAGAAAGAGACTGTGTGATAAAGCTATTTCTTTCAAATTGAAATATCTATTCCTGGAGAGGAATATTTTAAGATTTGAAAGTAAATAACATGTACAAGGTTTAGGAAATAAACCTTAGGAGGATTTAGAAGCTCCTGAAAGTTACAAGATTTCTAAAGACCCTTCAAAGGGTTAAAGAAGCAATTTTACTGGGGAGAAGACACTAGCTGACCAGCAGAGCTACTCTGGAGTTGTGCAAAAGGTTCCAGAGATGCAAATTCTGTGAGATGACACCCATGCTTGAGTGAGCTTTTAAGGGGTACAGATGTTTTTTTGTTTTTTTTCATCACCTATGACCATATAAGTAAACCATACAAAGTCACCAATTCCCTAATCTAGACTTGGGTAGAATCATTTTTCTCATCACCTTATCTGGGGTTTGGGTGGTTCAAAAGAAAATAGCTCCCAAAATGAGTGACACTAATGGGACTTGTGGCCTTGTTGGAAGAAGTGTGTCATTGTACGGAGTGGGCTTTGAGTCTTCTGTGCTCAAGCATGCAGTAAGATAGTTCATTACTTGCAATATTTGAATCAAAATGTAAGGTTACTCAGTTCCAGCACTATGTCTGTTTAAAATGATTAAAGGTTGCCTTGTTTCCCACTATGACAAAAATGGATTAGATTTTTGAACAGTAAGCTACTTTGATTAAATGTTTTTACTTATAAGAGCTGCCACAGTCATGGTGTCCCTTCACATCAAGAGAAATCCTAAGATAGGAGTGCATAGTTCTAAGATATAAGTAGATTGTTGAGAAAAAAATCAAATAACTTCCTGTTTAATGAAATAAAACCAGAAAACAAAAAAATTTAATATTTCTCTTGTTAGGAAACAAGAGAAAGGGGAGCTTTGATAAGAAGATGTACTAAGAACACATTCCAACACAGCAGCTTCCAGTTTCCTCCTCTCTGTATTTCATGATCCATTCAGGAGACACACTGTTTCTAAAATTTACTGATTTCATTCTATTGAAAAAATTTCTTCCTCCTCTGTCCTTCAAAACCAACTATAACAGGAACCATGCATTCCTCCATCATTAAGTAAACACTCATCACTGTGGTACTTACTATGCCTAGCAATATATTAAAAGGAGTCAGGGGTATGTTGAGTTCTTAGAATCTGGTTTGTCTTCAAAAAGCATACAGAATATAAAAATGCATTCTTGTGGAACTTGTTCCACAAAGAGAAAAGCAAATTAATGCATCAAAATTCTATAAATTCATGTAGATTTTTTCAAGACAAACATCTCCTGTGATAAATTTTTTGATATCTATATTTACATGTGATTTGTTAGCATTGATACTATTTTATAATCTGGATTCTGCAAGCAAAAGGCAAAGCTAAGCCTATATTTTCCCTGTATTGCACAGATCCCATGGGAAATTATACATATATTACACATAAAAAAGAGATTTTGCTTAGAGAGGTCAAGTAATAGTGAAAAACACTGGAGACTGAACACAAGAGAAGACATAAGGAGTGGTGAGCATGGCCAGTGACACTTTGAGTCAAGAGCTACTCATGTCTATGAGACTAGAAAGTCTACAACAAAGAAGATGTTTATCTATAACCAGACACAAGCCCTATTATAACTTGTGCTATTATAGGAAAGAATCACAGTAATTTCCACAGCACTTAAAGCAAAAATGCAGATAGGAACATGGTGTAGGAGTTCTTTCTGCATTTGTGTGGCTTTCATTGGTTAGTAAAGAGACTGCCTTGGCCTTTTGATAAGGCAGCTTTTAGGTGGGTATAGTAGACAGAACAGAATGCTGTGAAAGAGAAGACAGGCACAGAAAGCCACCACCATGAAATGGCCAGAGTCAGACATGCTAAAATCTTTCCCAGCAAGCCACCATCTTGTGGTAAACACAGATTAATAGAAATGTGTTAGTTTAAGATGTGAGAGTTGGCCAAGAAGAGGCTAGTTATAATGGGCCAGGCAGTAATTAAATGAATACAACTTCTCTGTAATGATTTTGGGACTTAAGCTAGCCGGACACTGGGAATGAGGCCTACTCTAGCCTCATTACAACAGGAACACACTCAAACTCTCCAGTAAGAAATATAATTAAGATGAAAGAAAAAAAATAAGAACACAGCAAAGAGTGTAGCAAAATGATAAAGCTATTAAGCAATTTGGTGATACATTAAACATAAAACCTACATAAACACACAATGTATAATTAGTTAAAAAGCATTATAGAAAACACATACTGCAACAAATAAAACATTCAACCAAGAGAACAAGACAATTTGCTGATAAAAACAAACTTTGGTCCAGGGAATAGCTAAAAGAAAAGCTTTCTCCAATGGGACAGAAGATTCCTACACCATAGGAGTGAGTGTGTGTTGTGGGACAATAGTCTTTTATCCTGCCACTTATATTATTTTTTAAAAAGTGCTGATTGGCTACTAGCCAGGCAGGAAGTAAAGGCGGAGTGTCTGGGCAGGAAGTAGAGGTGGGGCAATGAGAACAGGAGAATTCTGGGAAGAGGAAAGATCAGTCTGAAGTTGTCATCCAGACACAGAGAAAGCAAGATCAGAACATCTCACTGAAAAATGTACCAATGTCACGTGGCTAACATAACACGACTAATGGGCTAATTTAAGATGTAAGAAAGGGTTAATAAGAAGCCTGAGCTAATAGGCCAATCAGTTTATAATTAATTTAAGCCTCTGTGTTTCTTTGGGGCTGAATAGGTGCGGGATCAGGTAGGAAAGACACCTTTGTCCAGAAGTGTGCTCATCACACACTGAACATTTACCTGTGTACGTACGTGCATACACATGTTGTTCTGTGCTGAATTCAGCTGCTTTATGTGGCTTTGGTTTGTTTGTTACTTTATACTTTACATAACTATGTTTTTTTTGTGGAAAAAGCAACACAGAAACAAATACAAAATCTGAAGTTTATTCAAACTGTTTCTTAATATTGTAATTTTCTCTTGGAAAACATTCCAGCTCTTACAACAAGCATAATAGGAGAATGAACTGTGGGAGGTAAGAAAGCCTGGTGACTTTGGCAGTGGAATGAATAACTACGAAGGATGGAAATATCAACAGAATGAGGAGAGTCTGTGTTTAGGAAGCCAAACTAAAAAGCTGGTGATTGATAAGGTTTTAAAATAATCTGTCTAGAGCAATTTGAGTTCTATCAAACATGGAAAACGTGAAATGGAGAAATCACGTTGTGTGGAGGGCTTGTAAAAGACATAGAAGAGAAGGAGGATGAGATATCAAAGTTTCCCAGGTCCTACCATCCAGGTCTCCTAAATGCATGTGTCAGAATAAAGGTGATAAACTTACCCACACAAATACACATGCACACATATCACACACACAAATACCATGGAAAAAACAGTGAAATTTTTTATTCAAATTTCCTCCTAATTATCTTTCTGGAAATGGTTATTTTCTGACATTTTCTTCTCTCATCTTTTGTCAATGGTGTTCCAAATTGAAGGTTAGGATATTCTTTTCACCCAGGGTTAGTTAATGAATGTTTTCTGATCTGTTCTATCCAGAAAATCCTGTTTTCCTTTCCACACTTAGGACTCTCCTGAGTTCTCTTTTAACAGAGAAGATCTTGAATCTATCTAGAAAAAAATCTAAGTGAAGTTTGAGAAACTCTTTCCTAAAACATTGCTATTCACCAGAAATTCATTAGTAGCATTTTCTTCTTACAAAGGCCAAATTCAAACATTTTTTTTTGTTTTTGTTTACACTCCCATAGGAATGTGTCTGCCTGGTAATAAGGAACACAAGAAAAGCAGGCTTACTGATGAATATTGTCTGATGAACTTTCTTGAGTGACCTCTCAAGTACATATTTTGAGTTGCAAGCATAATAAAGAACAGATCTCTGGCTTAAGCTAATGGGGCCATTGTTCCTCTTATTAAAAAGTATCTTCTTTAAAAAAATGCCACTCAGGGAAAGGTTCAAGGTACGCGCTGAGAGGAGAGCAAGATCTTTATGAAGGACAAATGTCCAATCTGGCAGATATAATGTTTTCAAAATGAATAATGGTACAGAGATGCATTCTTAAAATCATGTTGCATAGCAAGGACTTTCTAACCATGCTTTCTCCTCCTCTGATCCCACACAGGAAGTTTCTGTTGCGCATAGCTTCAATGTTGTGCTGAGCACCACTAGAAATGGCTGGAAAATCTCAGACCCCCTCTGATTTTGTTTATGAGGTTTGGTTTTCTCAAGGAAAGCCGCCAAAAATCTCACCTTGTTCAGTTTTCTATACTCACTAAGACAAGGAAGGGGTAGATAGTCTTCCTTTCACATCACGTGTGACTTTATTCTTTCTTCTATATTGAATATTCCAGTGTCCAGATTGATTTAGGAGTCTTTTGGCATGTAAAGACACACAGACACACACCTTAATACACATATATATACAGCAACATGAGACATTCACACACACTGACATATGCACATGTACACATTCATACATGACACACATGCACCCCCAAACACACATACATACAATGCACACTTATGTACACCAACACACACACACACAAACACACATGCACACATAATGCACTGACACACACATCAACACACACACATACATACATTGACATACATACACAGGCACCAGCACACACATATAAAAATACGCAAAGACACACAGAGTATTGTGATATTTTTCTATCAGTAGAAAATATGTAAGTTAATCACATAATCAGAGAATCATTACATCACATTCAGTTATACAAAGGCAAGGTTCTGCCCTTATAAAATTTAGCAGAGCCTTGGTCAGGCAGATTTTTATACCGAAGTCCCTTGGCAATGTAATTCAATTGCCATTTGAGTTATTAGAAATGAACTTGGGTAAACGCTTATCAGTTTATGTTAAAAATCTCCTGCATTGATAGTCCTTTCAGTAAATGTTTAATTTTAGATCACCATAAATTGCATATGGAATATATCTTGTGGTCTATTGAAATAATGACAGAATAGGAAAAGTATGCAAAGTAAGATTTTACATAAATTGACAAACATCATAGATGATATTTTTTCCAAATGAAATGAAATGTATCTTTACTGGGACCCCTACATTTGTTTCATTGTTTTTTATAAACCTCATCATATTTTGTAAAAAACAAAACAAACTAATTTTGCACTTTTGAGTAACTGTTGCTGATTCAAAAACATTAGTTTTAGACAATCTTTTTAAATATAAAACTAAGCTAACTGTTTCTTATGAATCACTAAGAGAAGCAAGGTGCTCATCTTGTACAGATGATAAAAATGTAACAATTGTACTTATTTTTAAATTACTGGGACTCAATTCTGGAATCCATATAATAAAAGTGATCAAATGAAATTAAGAATATAACTTCTAAAGGCTTATTGTAAGATTATTATATCTTGTCCCAAAAAAGTTTAGAGTTGACCTGCTTCACATAGAAACATTCTTTTCAGTTTTTTATGCATAATACTTTATATGCACAGGAAAAGTTAGGTCATGTTATGCTACTATCTAAATAGCTACATTGGATTGCTAATGGACCCAGTTCTATTCTGTGGTGTAGTAAACATTTTTATGAACACCCAAGTAGGAAAAAAAACTGGAGTAGAAAAAGTTATGTGTAGAATAGAAACTGAGACTTAATCCACAAACCACCATGGTTCCTCCACATTTTATGTATATTTCAAGGGAAATTTAATTCAGATGTTTCTGATTAATGTACACTTGGCTCTTCGAATTTGTTGTGCAAAAGTTATTTGATTTGCAGGAAGCCTTTGTCCTTGTGAGACATTTCCCTCTGATCATGAATGTCAAGTTTTCCTCATCTAGAGGCTGTGCCAACTGGAAAGAAACCTTCTATTGCTATTTAACTACACATACGAGTACATAGTTTTTAATTGTGGATTTTTACATGAAATTACATTCTTGTCTTAATGAAAAGATAAAAGTAAGCAAGTAATTATCTATAAACAACTTAATCAAGCTCCTGTAATTAGAAACATCATCTAGCTGGGTCATCCTTTTAGATTCCTGGAAGATTCTCTTGTACAGGGCTTTTACCTGACCCCAAAATGCCTGGGCTTTCCAGTAGTATCCTTAGGACTCTCCTCCTCCACCCATCCCAAACTGATCCCTCAAGTTCCTATCCCCACCTGTCCCCAGTCCACCCAGGAGATCTCTCAGGGAGATCCATTCGTAACCCTCCTCCAGCCCTCCTTGTTACCTAGCTTGTCTGGATCTGAGGACTGAAGCATGGTTATCCTTTACTTTCTAGTTATTATCCACTTATGTATGAATACATAGCATTTTTGTCTTTCTTGGTCTTGATTACCTCACTCAATCTATTTGTCTTCAAATTTCATGGTATCCATGTTTTTAACATCTGGGTAATAATCCATTGCATAAATGT
>JAQHUG010000213.1:972324-989939 GCA_028555095.1 Dicrostonyx torquatus | reverse complement strand
AGGCATTCTCATCTTGCTTTCTCTGCTTTTTGCCAGCATCTGTGTATCTGCTTTTTATTTTCCCATAATTCTCTTTGTATTGTTGTCCTGCCTATACTATTTTCCTGGCTACCTGACCCTCCAGCATTATTAAACTTGTATGAGTGACAAATCTTTCAGCGTACAAGAGCATTATCCAGGCTACACAGCAGAAATACTGTTAACTGTTTACCAAAAACAAGCAAACAAAACTATAATACATGCAGTTCAGTGTGTGTGTACATATATAATTTTATTGTGCTAATAATTTTAATGAACTTTTCTCATCTAGGCCAGTGATACTCACTGCAAGAGCGAAAGACTGCTTCATGGGAAACCCCAATACTTGACACAAAGAGCTTTTTTTTTTCTTTTTGAGTTGTTGATCAGGAATATCTAAGAAATTCTCTAAACATACAGCCTATTACTATTACCTTTGGTTACTCCAGATGTGGAAGGTGTGTGTATGGCTGTTAGAATGTGCTGTGTAGTTGTAATTAATGAGGTCAGGTCCAATCAAACCCTGAGCGCACTGCACTAAGACTAATTTAATGAGCAAGTTGCTCTGATGATCTCTTGTCTCAGTATGTAAATATAGACAAGCCAGCATTCCCACTCAGAACCTTCATGTATGCAGGGTATCAGAACTCCAGCTGTCAGTCTTCCGTGGCAACCTCTTTAGCCACTGAGATCTACCTTGACTGTTTCCAAGGATGTAATAACATTTTCTATTTCAGTGATAACAGTTTCAGTGATACATGTATCTATGACATTGCTTTTGTTCCACTCAGATATTCTCCAGTTTTAGAAGTAACTTCTTAGTTGTAAATATGAATTAATGTTAAGACTATTTTATATTTAACATAAAAGTAAAGCATAAAGTTTTCAGAAATTTTGACACCGTCTTTTTGGTTTGTTTTCTTTAGGTACATTCTAACTATGCTTTCTTTAATTTATTTTATTTATATTTAATTCAATTATGATCAAAGAATATATTTATTTAGATTTCTGTACTTTGAAATAGCATTTGCTTTAATGAACACATTCATCATATTGTCTTGTAATTGTTAAGATAGTTCATCCCACATTCATCCTCCTCTTGTTTTTACGTTTATCATGTGTCCATTGAAGAGTATGTTTCTACAACAAATAACTGTGGCATCTACCACATCTCATTAGGTCCAGTAGTATATGTGGTGCTTGGACAGGTAGTGGCCCTTTAGAGAAAGTAACTGCTTGGTTTCCAAGAGAACAAATAGCATAGATCATTTAGATGGAATCTTCAACCTTGGTACAGAGTCACCTCATGCAAGGTCATTCCTTCCCTGGGGAAGTGCGTATTTAGTCGTGAGGAGGGATTCTGGAAGAAAAGCTGCTGACTCAGGCTGATGTGAACAGTCTGACAGGAAACATTTTCTTCAAAGCTGCTTGCTGGGCTGCTCTCCTGTCCTTTCTCAACTCAGCACCTTCTTTTTTCAGATGTTCATCCCCAATGTTTTCTTGCAATTCAGGCTCATGCTTGTGGCTCACTTTATTCTGGACTTTAATTTTTTCACTTTTATTTGATCAGCATTTCTATATGGATTTTGAAATTTTGTTAAGGAATACATATTTAGTATTACATTTTCCTGATTAAATTATGCCTGCAATCATCATTCTTTCTGATACACACACACACACACACTTCCTCTCTTGAACCCTTACTGCTTGCCTCTTCACTAAATACGTCCCTTGAATTCCACTTGGGAGCTTGTATTCCTTATTTTGTGTGTGTGTGTGTGTGTGTGTGTGTGTGTCTGTGTGTGTGTTTTAATCGCTTTCAAGTTGTAGTAATTGACCCAAAGCTTCATGATAGGAAAGTGTTGTAACAGGTACAGTACATCCACAGCCACAATTATAATTAATTAGCGGCATAATTGGTTCAACCCTATTATTTTGTTATTGTTTTTCTACTTGATTCTGTCCTCATCTTTTTCTGACTTCTCTTTGGAAGTGGAACATACGTCAGCATTCCATTTTATTAAGTCTTTTTTTCTTAAGGTTCTAAACATTCTTCTCATATTGATGGCCATAGAATTTAGAGTATTTGTTCTTCACATTTCATTGAGAATCAAAATGAACCAGAACACTGGGTTGAAGATTTCCAGAGAAAATGCAGAGAGACACAAAATAATACAACTGTATTATAAATGGGATGAAAAATTCATAGAAGTGCTTGCGGTGTGACCATAAGTAATTTTAGGATGAAGTAAACAAAAAAACAATACTGATAAACACTGGCTTCTAATTGAAAAAAAATTATATTTCCTTGATATAGGTTTGCATTTCTATATTGCGCTACTGTTATACTAGGGATGAACAAATAAAGCAGTGGTCAAAAATGTGAGCTACTCAGTCAGTTCAGGAGAGAAAAGTAAGACACAGGCATAAAGGAAAGACTATAATGACGCAGACAGTGCTGGAATGGAGTCAGAACCCACAATATTAACCTCTGGTTAATTTATTAGATGCAGGTGGATTCTTGGGAAAGCAATTATAGATAAATGTGCTTCCAGGTGTTAATGTGCACATACACTTCCAAGATCTAGACTGCTGAGAGTTAAGTACTGTCAGAGTGGGAGGAAAGAATATACTGAGAGCCGAGATTTTGGTTTCTAATACTAGTTTCCCATAAATGAAACCAGCTTCCTTGGGGAAATGACTAACAATGAAGGGAAGAAAGAAAGTAAATGAGATGAGCTGGATTCACCTGTAGTGCCTGAAAGTAAGGGAACTCTCACAAAAAAAACAAGGAGGCAACTACAATAAATACAGAAAATGATAATGTGTAGGGGTTATGAGGGTGAGCCATAGATTAATTAGCAATGATAACCTATTGGGATATGTACAACTGTGAATACAAAATATCACTTGTTGAAAAAATTAACAAACGAGATAAAGAGTATCTTGTTTAGCACATAATAAATATTCTGAACTTTAGGAGGTCACCTTTTCCAAAGTGAACAACACAAGATACAAGATGAAAAATGGAGGGGATGTCCCAGAAAACACAGGGAGGCATTCAATCAGTGAGGTGGAGGAGGGGTCACTTGTCAGTGTAAGCTGTGTTGGTGATACCATTTTGGAGAGGCATTTAATATCATGTGATGAAAATTCACTTTTACCTTTGTGTTCTTCCCCTGCAGAATCTAAAACCTCAATCTAAATGTGAAGGAAACTCCAAAATAATCACAGCTAAAGAAATTTCTGCAAAATGCCAACTCAGTATTACTCAAGTGTCAAGGTCATCTAAAGAGGACTTGATAGTCCCAAAGAAGCTAAGTGGGCATGATAAGGAAATGAGGCTTGGTGTCCCAGATAGGATGCTGGAACAGAAAACAGATGTTTAATGGAAAACAACATAAAAATAAGATTAAGAAAGCAACTGTTGATAGCAACCTGTAAAAGGTGACTAATTAGTTTTGAAAAATAATGCAAAGTATGGAAAACTTGGTGTGCGAGATCAGAGAATTCTGGGCACCATTTTCTGGAAAAGGTGAACTTGCATTCTGCAGAGATGCTACACTTTCACGACTTGCAAGAGCACATCATATCTGACACTTCACACCTAATGTGTACTATAGCAAAATTGTATTAACCTCATGACAGTATAATTATGCTTCTCAGTCCTATGGCACGTGCTATCATCAAAATATTTCTACCTTGATGCATATTGTAGGTCCCATTATATGGGACTTTCAATTAGCTCATTATTTCAAATAAGATGATTGGCTAGTTTGCTCCCAGGATAGGACTGGTTCCATTTCCCAGTTTTGGATTACAGCCACATGCAGCTATGCCTGACTTTTTATGTGTGTGTTCGAGATTTGAACTTAACTATTGAATGAATAATAACAAGGAAGAGATTTAGAATTCGTGTTTTTAATGTTTACCTTTAGATTGAGTTGGATATTCTGCTAGATTATTCCTAATTTCCTCAGTTATAATCTTTTGTTAAGTTGGGAGTTCCTGATTGATTATTTCAAGAATAACATATAATTTCTTAGTCATTGCAAGTGTTTGTATAGTCAGTATTATGTTTTTATTTTATACATTTTTGTAAAGAACATACCTGCATTTCAGTTTCTTGTGCAGTTGAAGAAAATTTATATATATATGTGTGTATATATATATATACATATATATACATATGTTTAATTGCCTATTCTTTCTTAATAAAGGCATTGTGGGTGGGTCATTAAAGATGCTACTCATGCTGAGAAAATCAGGAAACAGATCACATGCCTCTGTCTGGCTAGTAGAGTTGCCGCAGCATAGAGAGCATGTATGGTATTTTTAGGTGTGTGAGCTCGAAAGAGCGTCAAAGCACCTCAGGCTTCACAGACAGTCCAAGATAACACTCTTGCCTGATGTTAAAGACGATCTGTTCTTGCTTTCTCCCCACTGCACATATAATTCATGCACGCCTAAGTATCTGTTTGAGATATTCAAAGCAAAAAGTCTCATATTTAGTAAATTCATATAGCAATAGGAAAGTTTTTACATTAGGAAGCCACGTTAATGACAATTCCTCCCATTCACTTCCATAACAAATTTAAAGTTTAATTGTTCAAAATCTCTTTTGGAAATTACATCATTTGAAAGATTTATAAAGGCATATAGAATTGCCAGCAGGAAGGAACACCAGGCCTCATTAGTCAGTTCCTCAAATTCTAGGCAGCACTGGATCCTAGCCGACTCCAACATATGGACAGCCTTAGGAGAGAAAGCACCTCCGATCATTCCCATACCTGGGTTCATGTTTGAAATGTTGTGTTGTTTATTGTAAAAAAAAAAAAAAAAAAAAAAAAAACAAAAAACCATTGGAAGTTACAAAGTCTGACTTCAGGCTTCATGCACTTATTTTCTCCTTGTTACTAGGCCTATATATTTCTCTTTATTTACATTTTCTAAGATGGCAACAGTGGAGCACTGTCTTCTAAAAAATTCCTCTGAAAAAGAATGAGTTTTGAAAGCTGAGATTGTGTCCCATCTCTCTGAAGCATCACTCTGAAACTTATATATAATCTGCAATTAATGTAGGATGCTATGATATATATACATATATATAATCTATAAATAGCTTTTAAATAATTCTGCTTAATATTCAAATTGTAAAATAATTATCTACAATTACAGATTCTAAGATTGAAAAGTAAGTTGAAAATGTAGATAAGTGTTGTGGGACAATGGTCTATACCCTGTCAATTGTCTTTTAATAAATGCTGTTTGACCAGTAGCCAGGCAGGAGGTACAGGTGGGACAGCCAGACAGGAACTAGAGGTGGGTCAATGAGAACAGGAGAATTCTGGGAAGAAGGAAGTCCTAGTCTGCAGTCGTGACTCAGTCACAGAAGAAGCAAGATGTGATGGCCTCTTATAAGAGTTAATAAGAAGCCTGAGCTAATGGGCCAATCAGTTTATAATTAATGTAAACCTCTGTGTGATTTCTTTGGGACTTAATGACTGTGGGAACTGCACAGGACAGAAAATATCAGTCAACAAATAAACGTCTTCTCCTTTTAAGAATGGATTCTAGATACTTAGGAAGAAAGGATTTGTCAATCTTAGAAGTAACAAACCAACATATTCATATTTTTGTTAGTGCATAACTCTTCAAGGAATAACAAAACAACTGTTTTTAGAAAAAATAAATTGACTGTTTTGCATTATGTCCAATTCTGTAAATGTAGTAAAGAGCATGTGGCTATTGAGGCCATGGATCTTAGAGAAAGACCTACTATTGTCTTGTCACTTTGCTAAACTAGTGTAATCACTAAACTGCACTGTAAACACTTGACAGATAAACATAGTTCTCCATCCTCACTGATATATCATCTTTTTGCAACAGAAAGAGGCCATTCCAGAATACCACAAGTAGTCAAAATTCAGAGAATAACTGACCATGGCATGCCCAGGCTCAGCTGATGCATCTACAGCCCAAGTCTAGTGATGTAAAGCTCAGTGATCTGGGCACAAAGCAGGAGGTGGGAGCCAGAGGACCAGGAAAGCTGCTCCGAGGTTGTGTAACTTAGAAATGACAGGAAGCCACACCTAGGAAATTTCAGCAGAATGGCTACCTAAACAAGACTTGGACAATTCCAATATCATTTGGCATTGTAACATAGATGGGAGAACTCTCAAGGGCCCTACTCCATGCCTAGATGAACAGCTCTAGGCAGTTAACTTCAAAGAAAGAGAGAATTTATTTCCCTGAACTTCTGGAGTAGATAGATATACAATAGAGAGTGGTCTGCCCAAGAAACATGCATATACAGGCAATTGAATGGACTCTGCAGATTGCTCTCTGCAGAGTAGACTCTATACATTGATATGTGTGTGTGTGTGTGTGTGTATGTGTGAGTATAGGTGTGTGTGTGTATGTGTGAGTGTTAGGTGTGTGTGTGTGTTTGTATAACAACAATGGTTAAAAAGTGAAAGCTGTGAGCTTGGAAGATTAGACATAGAAGGGGTAGAAGCAAGTAGAGGGGGAGATAAATTTAACATGGGAGGTCCAGAAATTCAGGTCCCTAATGAAGTAGTACTTCCCCAACACTTGCACACTAATAATTTAGAAGTCTTGCTGCTAACATTAAGTTTGGGAAATGTGGCTCATCTTCTACAAATCCATGATGTGTGTACCTGTGGACTTTGACCACAGGACATTGTAGAATACTTGCTATAGATTTTGTTTGATTCTGTTTCCCAGATTATGTCGGTCTTTCATTGTCAAAATTCTCTAATAATGGAACTTTAGAAGCTGCATTTGTCATAGCCCCGTTCTGTACCATCACAGTGAGTTTGGGAATGTGTGTGGAAATATCGTGAATGAATGTTATGTATTAAGCAGAGATAGTAGGTTTATTCTATTTACAGTAGTTTGAGAATTACATTGCTTTGAGAAAGCAGTGAACACATTTATGAAATTCAGTTAAATTCAATGTCCTGAACACTGCTTTGTCTTTCTGTGACATATCAGCCCTGACATTTCTCTTTTGGATTCATGGGCAGCGCCATGTTATGAAACCTAGGTTAGCCTGGAATGCCATACATTCCATTTGACAGGATCATCTTTCACACATCCATATTTGTGCTTCTTAACATTTGCACTTTGGTGAAGTCTATCAGACTAAGGTTCATCTTTTCTTCCCTGTAAAGCACGGAAGATTACTTGTTTTTCTGTTTTATTGAGATTTGCTTAATAAATAAGATGCATAAATTCCATGTGTATAAAGTGATGTTTTCACACATGTATGTATATTCTCAAATGATTTCCAACTTTCGTCTAACGTATTTTTGTTCCTTTTATAGAGTACTAAAAAATCCAGGAGCAAAGTCAAGGCAAGAAAGCAGAGTAGCTTAGTAGCCTGGGACTCTACTTCGTTTGTCTCTCCCCCAGGCCCTTCTCTCTCTCTCTTCACATACACTGATAGTAACACAGAACCCTCCACAAAGGAATAAGTTTCTCCTCCTCTTAATGATAATCAAACTTAGATACTATTTAACTGTACTTTCCTACATTCTGGCACAAGACTAAAAAGACTAACCCAGTCTGAATTGTTCCTGGGTGCTTTCACAATAAAGCAAAACTGTGTCTTCAAATAAGCTTTTAGGAAAAAATCCCCTCTTTACCATCTACCATCTTATAAATATGCATAATTGGATATGCATATGGTGAAAATCAATTGTGTTATAGAAAAGGAAATGTGGAATGAGCAAAAGCCTATTTAATCCAAATATATCAATCAAAATAACTGCCTATGCTACTCGTTAGCCACCAAAATGCTTCCTTTTTTGGAGCCCAAACAATATTCAAGGTTATGGAAAAATCTTCACATTTGCAGTCTATTGCTCTCTTGCAATGTATTCTAGCCTGTTCTATCACATTGCTTTAAATGAAGTTTACTGGCAACTTTTGCATCTCTGTAAATTTTTGTTTATTATTGAATAAGTAGACAAAAATCTAGCCAGGTGATCGTGGCACACACCTTTAATCCCAGCACTCGGGAAGTAGAGGCAGGCAGATCTCTGTGAGTTTGAGACCAGTCTGGTCTACAAGAGCTAGTTCCAGTGCAGGCTCCAAAGCCACAAAGAAACCCTGTCTCAAAAAACCAAAAAAAAGAAGAAGAAGAAGAAGAAGAAGAAGAAGAAGAAGAAGAAGAAGAAGAAGAAGAAGAAGAAGAAGAAGAAGAAGAGGAAGAAGACAAAAATCTATAACCCCTAGGCCCAGATCCCAAACATAGGTACAAAGTTGCATGGTATAATTACAGTAAACTCTTAATCCTCTGGGTATTAATTGCTTTACTCCTTGCTATGATCAAATTTCTTACAAGAAAGAAAGCTAAGGAATGAAAATTTAAATTTGACTCATGGTTCAGAGAAGCCTCATTCAACATAGCCAGCAGGGCACCAAAGCAGGAGAGAGTGAGAACATTGAGCTAGATTTCTCCCACCTTTTGGTTTATTCAGTCTAGAACCCAGAGCATGAGATGGGGAGTCTACATTCAGGGTAGTGCATATATATATATATATATATATATATATATATATATATATATATATATATATATATCTTCTCTCTTTTTTCCTTCCTTCCTTCATCTTTTTCATTTCTTTCATTTGTTTGTTTCTTTTTTCCCTTTTTTGATTTTTATAATCTTTTTTCTTTTTTATTGATATTTATTGAGCTCTAAATTTTTTTCTGCTTCCCTCCCTGCCTCGCCCCTCCCTCCTTCAATCCTCCGCCAAGGTCCATTGCATATATCTGTGAATTTCTAAATTACTGTGGTCCTGTAAATTAGGCACTATGGGCATTTAGTTTGTTGAAGCAGTTACAAACACTGGTACATAATATGGTAAATGTTTAAAAAAGGAATTTTTAGTGGTTGAAATAGTTTAAAAAATGTGATTTTACAAAAATGTACATACATAGCATCATATTAGATGTTGTTCATGATTAGTCATTGGGAATATATTTTTATTTACTTACTGATTTAAAGTGCAAATCTTATGCATACCTATAGCCTATCATTAGTACTAAAAAACTTACTCACCCAAAAATGTTTCTTAAATAAGCAGAGCTTGTCTAAATATCAAAATATGCCAAATCTACATTTCTGTGTGTGATAACCCTGCTCTGAATTCCATGAAAGGCAGTGAGTGAAAGAATTGGAAAAAAAAATTATAGAAGATGACAACCGAATGACTATATTTACACACCATTGTATATTATAGTAATCTTTTTTAAAAAAATTTATCAGCTCTCGTTTGTGGTTTATCAAATTTTATTTCACAAAAGGAAATGTGAACACCTGTTTGTTTACCATGCTTTCGGTCACACAGGCAAAGATTCATTGAATTCAGACAGGAATAAAATCAAATGGATGGCCTCCTTTAAATCCAACTGTGACTTTCATCTTTGTCACAAAATAAGCACAACATTTGGCCAAGATTGGAGGCTCCCACTGCAGGCAGGTCCAAGTTGGCACAGAATCACCTCCCAGCGCAGCAAGCCCTCCAAACTCTGATGGGTTCCTTTTGCTAAATTTAACTTTTCCTGTACACAATGAATGAGTTGTTCCTTGAGAGAATCGTCTCAGAATTGATTAAAGGTGGGGTGGATTAGCCAATTTATGAGGTATAAAAAATATTCTGGTATGTTAACAGCACCTTTCAGACAAATAGATGCTGTAAGCAATATAAAATAGTCATGAAAATATGAAAGATTAGCCATTGATGCTGCTTCATTTTCTCCCAGAACCATGTTATTCCCTTTTTCTTTGGAGATGGTTGAACCCAAGACCATGTGGAAGAAAGAATGAGACCAATGTTTTCTTTCAACATTCACATTTCCAGTGTTGAAGGCTACTACAGTGCTAGATTTAAATCCTTAGACAAGGCTCCAGTTTTTAAACTTAAATATCTTCATAAAGCAAAGTGCAAAAAAAAATGAATAGTTGGATTGTTGGCAAACTGTGACAGGAACAGGCTGAGTCATGCACACAGCTTGAACTTTGAAGTCAAGGATGTTCTTATCTTTAGGTTCACGACATACCCAGGGGCTGTATCTTTTCCCACGTCACTCAAAACATGTTGGCAAAACCTTGATGAGATGCTGTAGCATACGGGTGGTTATTTTCAGTACTGCTTTGACTCACTGTAGACTGAGCCAAGCTGTCAAGCAGCCTAAGAAAGTTACTTAAACTAAAGAGTATCTCAGTAAATTAAATATCAATGGGAAAGGGCTGTTAATCTCCCTCTCCCTCTGGTCAGGCATTCACTTAATTTCAGCTTTATTTACTTAAATTCTCAATCCCCTAGTCATTATTAGATACCAGAAACAAAGAAGCTGATTATTCTGCCAGAATTCTACTGCACCACACAGTGTCAATCGCTAGCTTTCCCCCCCCCCCCCGGACAAGCTTGGTTCATTATGTGCTCACAGCCTTAATATCTTTAACCAGTCTCTACAGATGGATCCTTTCCCAGGCTTCCTTCCTATATCTGTACAGCATAAAAACACTACTCTGCCAGTTGAAAGCTCTGGATTTCTAAAGCAAAACGTCTTTGAGCTTTAGGAGCTGGGATCTTTCATTTCAGTCTTGGGAATGTATTATTCAGAGAATGGGGGAGGCATGTGTTCTTAGCTGTTCATTTGACAGTTCAAGGAATTAACCTCCCACCCCAAAGTAAAGAAATTGTATTCAAACTCACACCATTAATCAGTAAATGATTTCAACTCAGAAATTAGGGCTTCTCACATCATAATATTCTGCAGAAGTTCCCAGAATGTTTTTGTTCTCTTTCTCTCTTCCAAATAAAAAGGTGGAGGAGTAACCTATTTTTCTCTGCTAGGTCTTATGCAAAATACTCTGCTGAAAGGGAATGCTGAAGGATGATACATACCTGATGGTATGGTTCCCAACCTTTCAGATGACAACTGAGACATTCAACCTGCATTTTACAGTTTTATTTCACAGAAGAAAATAAATGTAAAGAAATAAGATTTGAAAGAAGATCAGAGGAGAAACAAAAAGCATTGTTCAGTATTATTAAAATTTATCCATCTTTAAAGTCACAATTGGAAATTTAATTTTCATAACTTTAATTCATTTTAAAAGCAGAGAGTTTAAAATGTTGAAATGATATGTTTTTATTATATAAAATATAATATTTCCAAAAGACTAATGTTCCATTTAGATTATAAAATACAGTGTTAATTATGCTTATCATGTCAATTTTGTTTTCTGATGAAAAAAGCGTCAACACTGATTTTCTATGAATTGTTTTTTCATTTAATTTTATAATATTTTTTTCATTTTATTGAAATTTTACTGTTTTTCATACAATATATTCTGATTGTGGTTTCCTCTCCTCCAGTTCCTTCAAGATCCTCCCAACTTTTCCTCCCATCCAAATCTACAGTCCCTTTGTTTCTCATTAAAAAACAAATAGGCAACTAAAGAAAAAAAATAATACAAAAACAAATCAGAATAGAACAAAACAGAAGATCAAAGCCAAAAGAAACATCTTTTTCCACCCTCCCACTCCCCTCAGTCTCCCCAGTTCTACCTTTCTCTCTTCTCCTTCCACCTCTCCCCTTCCCCTACCACCCATCTCTATCCCCACCCCATCCCCACCCACGTGCTTCCAACTTTTGCCCAGTGATCTTGTTTGCTTCCAATTCCCAAGAGGATCTATATATGTTTTTCTTTGGGTTCACCTTGCTATTTAGCTTCTCTAGGCTTGTGAGCTATACGCTTAATGTCCTTTGTTTATGGCTAGAGTCCACTAATGAGTGACTACATGCCATATCATCTTTTGTAGTTTGGATTATCTCAATAAGGATAGGGTTTCTATTTCCATCCATTTGCATGCAAAATTCAAGATGTCATTGTTTTTTTTACCACTGAGTAGTATTCTAATGTGTATATATTCCACACTTTCTTGATCCATTCTTCCATTGAGGGACACCTAGGTTGTTTCTAGGTTCTGGCTATTACAAATAAAGTTGCTATGAACATAGTAGCACAAATGCTTTTGTAGTACGGTTGAGCATCTCTTGGGTATATTCCGAAGAGCAGAATTGCTGGATCCTGAGGTAGGTTGATTCCCAGTTTCCTTAGAAACCGCCACACTGATTTCCAAAGTGGTTGCACAAGTTTGCATTCCCACCAGCAATGGAGGAGTGTTCCCCTTCCTTCACATCCTCTCCAGCATAGGCTATCATTGATGTTTTTGATTTTAGACATAATGACAGGCGTAAGATGGTATCTCAAAGTTGTTTTGATTTGCATTTCCCTGATTGCTAAGGAAGTTGAACATGACCTTAAGTATCTTTTGGCCATTCAAACTTCTGTTGAAAATTCTCTGTTCAGGTCCTTACCCCATATTTTAATTGGTTTATTTAGAATTTTAGTGTCTAATTTCTTGAGTTCTTTGTATATTTTGGAGATCAGACCTTTGTCTGATGTGGTTAGTGAAGATCTTCTCCCATTCAGTAGGATGCCTTTTTGTTTTACTGACTGTATCCTTTGCTTTACAGAAGCTTCTCAGTTTCAGGAGGTCCCATTTATTCATTGTTGCTCTTATTGTCTGTGCCATTGGGGTTTTACATAGGAAGGGGTCTCCTGTGCCTATGTATATTTTCCACTTTCTCTTCTATCAGGTTCAGTGTGGTTGGATTTATATTAAGGTCTTTAATCCATTTGAACTTGAGTTTTGTTCATGGTGATAGATAAGGATCAATATTCATTCTCTTACAGGTTGACATCCAGTTATGCCGGCACCATTTGTTAAAGATATGGATGAAGGATGGATATTGGAGAAGGGAATAAGATAACTACATTAAGGGAGTCATTTTAGGATTGGCATGATACTTGGCTCTAGAGGGGATCCCAGGTGTCCACAGGAACGTCCCCAGCTAGGTACTTGGGCAGCAGAGGAAAGGGTGCCTGAACTAGCCTTGTCCCATAGTCACATTGATGAATATCTTGATCATCACCATAGAAATTTTGTCCGATAGATGGAGATGGAGACAGAGACCCTCATTCACATCAGAGCAATGAATTGAGCTCCCAAGGTCCAGTCGAAGAGCAGAAGGTGGGAGAAGATGAGCAAGGAAGTCAGGACTGCGAGGGGCTGGTCTACTCACTGAGACAGTGTGTCTGATCTAATATGTCCTCACCAAATCCAACTGATCCGGGACTGAAGGAGCATATGATCAAACCAGAGTCTCTGAATGTGGCTGCCAATGGTGGCTGACTGAGAAGCCATGGATAACGGCACTGGGACCTATCTCCTCTGCATGTATTGGCTTTTTGGGAACCTAGCCTAGTTGGAAGCACACCTTCCTGGGTTGGAATGGAGGTGGGAGGGCCTTGGACTTCCTCTCTTAAGGAAGCCGGGGGATGGAGGAGGAGTAGTGAGGGAGTGGGAGGGCATTGGGAGAAGGGGAGGAAGTGTAAATTTTTAAAATAAAAATAAAATAAATAAGGCAACATCTTTTCTTTGAGAATCCATTCATGAGTACAATGCATTTTCATCCTATCCAATCCTCTCACTTACAACTCCTCCCACAATCTTCCCACTCCCCCTCTCAAATAATGTCCTTCTGTATTTATTTTGTCACATTAGCTACTATTATCCTTTGTGTCAAGGCAATTAGGCCAACTAGAACCAATGTGGAATTTGAATATTTAAAAATAAAATTTTAATTCTATTACATAATAATTTATGAACCATTGAACATAAGGCAAAGTTTGAATGTTCCTGCTCCGAAATACTTAGTACCTAAGTGTTTCATAATTCAGATTTATTTTATTGGAATACTTTATGTTTATCTTAAAAGATATCTTAATGATGGAATCCAAGTTCAAACAAGAAATCCATCTCTTTCCCATGCACCTTAAACCTCCAATGTTAATGTAAGGCTGTATAATAGCTCAGATTTACAAGCATCTTAATTTCAAGCATTCACAAGAAATAAGAATTTTCTGATACCAATGCCATGTCAATGAGTCCAGAATTTTCAGGTTTTAGATTTTGGAATTAGAAATGTGAATCCTATACCGTTAGATGTGGACGAATTGCAAGTCCTTTCTTATTTGAAGAACTAGATTTGAGTGTTTACATTTGATTTTGTAACCTGGAGTAACTGGAGAAGCCAAAAATACTTTCAAAGCAGAGGAGCATTGAGGGAAGGGAAAAAGAATCTCAGGAGAGGGACCAGGAAGGCACAGGTGATATTATGGGGGAAATATGGAGTACTTCACTGGAGAGGTGGAAGTGAGTGATGGTTGATACAGAGGCTGGAGGGAAGGAGGAGAGATAAGCGCTGTTAAGGATGCCTTGAAAAACCATGGTCAAACCTATCATTTTATAAATATAAGGAAAACTATGCTAAACACACATGTTGACACGCACATATTTATAAACACTTTTAATATCAGTTACTCAATATATGGTGGGTTAAATAAGAATGACTCCCATTGTTCTATGTATTACAATGCGTAGTAACAAAGGAGTGGAACTGTTGGAGAAAGATAAGGAGTTCTGGTCTCGGAGGAAGTCTATCACTAGGGCTGGGCTTTGAGGTTTAAAAACACACACAAAGCCCACCACCTCCCACCCGAAGATCAAGATGTAGCTCTCAAATACTTCTCCAGTAGTTGGTCTGCCTGCATGCTACATCCTCCCTGCCATCATGATAATGGGCTAAACTTTGAAGCTGTAGGCAACTCTCCACAAAATATTTATTTCTTTTCAGAATTACCTTGGTCATAATCTCTCTTCACAGCAACAAAATAGTGATGAAGACACTTAACATAGTGGCGAAAGGCATCCCCTAGGATTTGTGAAATAATTAACAGAAATCCCAGTATCTGGCAGGGAATAAACCTCTCTTCTAGTTGTTGGTCAGTGGGTGCAAGAGATCCACTATTTCCATTGTGTCGTTGTTTCAGTTTTGTTTGTATTCTTATCTGTTTTTGCTTGTTTGATTTGAGACCCCAATCCTACATGCACAGCCCAAATACATGCAAATAAAGGCAGCACAGATAAGACACAGTAGGATATATATGATGGACAAAAAATAAAGACAGAAGAAGAAAGAAAGCATTATCAGGTACACTGGCAATGCACATATTTACTGGAAATATACCTCCATTCAAGGCAGGTGATATGAACTTGATAGATGATGGAAGTGCTGTCTGTGCTGTTCAGTACCATGGTGACGGTGACTGAGCAATGAGCTGTGACATGCATCTAGTAAGTGCTGAAATATGGCTGGCTAAATTCGTAGCAAAATTCTAATACGTATATACTTTCAATTCATTGATGCTTTGATTTAAATATATATTCATAGCTGTATCCAGTATCCTGAACACTCTAGTTCAGATAAAATAGCTTTACAGTCACATTATTTTTAAAGTATTAAAGGATTTTTATGAAAGTTTTGTTTCTGTCTTTAAAAAGCAAGCGTTGCAACAAAATATGATAAAGAATATGAATGTGAAGTTAGAAATACTGTTTTATAATTTTATGACTTCTGTACTGCTTTTCTCTTTCTGAGCTTTTCTTTGCCTAAAATAAAATCTGTTCACTTGTGCTTCCTTTCCCTTCCCTTCCTGTTCAGGATGCTGCTGGTAGTAAAGGAAATAAGAACCTCACACTGAGGCATTACAAGTAGCATCTGTCAGAATAAAAGCACATAATAAGCAGGGCCACATGAATTATGTACTGCACAAGCCAAATTAAACTGGAAAATTGTCCAAGTGTAAGGGTCAGCTGTAATAAAGTGAACATAATCCTCTGCATTCTATCCCTAAAGAAAATTAAACTTTAATGATCCTGAGAGCTCACTGTTCAGGAATGTCACTCCAAGTAATGACAGTTAAACTCTGGAATTGAGTTAAAAGTTAAACATCCTCTGTAATTATTCCTTAAGCCCAGAATGTGCTAGTTGCTTCAGGCAAACTCTTAGGGATATCAGTGTTTTGGCAAGTTAAATGAAGATGCAGCGGGAACTCTCAAGATCTACAAAATTGGTCACTGCTGAATGTCTTATTGAGCCACGCCTCTGTAGCACAAAGCACTGGAAAATGTTTTAGACACTTCAGAATTGACTTTACTATCTCTCACTATATAATCTCCAGGCAATGTCATCACACTGGAAAAAGATAACAGAGGATCATGATATGGAATCAGAGATAAATTCACAGTGCTTTTGCTTGTTCTTCCTGACCTTATGGCAGACTATATGAGTGGAAAGAGAAGAACAAAAGAAAAAGATAGTGATACAGATAGAGACAAACAGACAAATAGAGTAGGTCACAATAGTACAATACTATGCTAGGAGACAGTTGAGCAATTATCTCTGGAACTGACCTCTCAGGAGCAGAGTTTCATAGCATTTTTAAAAATATTTATTTATTATGTGTACAATATTCTGTCTGTGTGTATATCTGCAGGCCAGAAGAGGGCACCAGACCTCATTACAAAAGGTTGTGAGCCACCATGTGGTTGCCGGGAATTGAACTCAGGACCTTTGGAAGAGCAAGCAATGCTCTTAAACACTGAGCCATCTCTCCAGCCCATCATAGCATTTTTATTTGCATTTTTATTCTGCATAATCCAATAAAGACTATCTGCTCTCTGTAACTCACCAAGTAAGAGAAATATGGATTGTTCAAGTTGAGGTGAAGGTAGAAAGCACTGAGTTAATAAAAGGGGGGATGATAAAATTCAGTAGTTAGTGATGCTTTCACCACATCATTAACTAACATGGATATAGTTTTCATGATACAATGGTTAAATGTATTTAAAGGGGGAGTCAATGTGTGGCGATATGTTGCTAAGTGACTTTATTAGGGGAATTGACAAGAATGAAAGTAATTTGTGGACCAAAACCCAAAGAAAAGTAGCTAGGTCAAGAATAACATTTTTAAAAGACAATGAAAATACAAGTGAATTAAATAATTTTATAAATGATGAACACTGTTTTGACTTAGAATGGCAAAATGACTTGAGTGAAAAGTTTCCTAGTGTCATACAAAAAATAACTCATGCCTAGAAGTAATGAAAAACATTTGAAAATCTAATTAGTCAATTACCCAAAGAGACCTACATTTCCATCAGATGAATGATATGTTTCAAGTATAGAAGGAATAAAGAAAAAGAAAAAGAAAAAGAAAATGTGGTAAGCACATATACACACTATAGTACAATATGCAGATTATTGATAAGTTTTGGAAAAGGAGGGTTCTTAGCTCTGTTAAAAATCCCCAGGGAGGAACTATTGACCACAGTAGCTAGGAAAAAGGTTCTTATAGAGACTTTCATTAGCAAAGGGCTCCTAAAGATAGATCATTGATTCTTTGACCAAAAGACTTAATAAAAAGCAATACAAACAAAACAAATGAGCAACTAGTATTAAGGGGCATTGGAGTGACTGAAATAATTAAGCTATCAGAAAAGTTATGATTATTATATGATTCAAATAAATATGACATGATCTTCAACTAAATGAGTACATCATTCTACTAAAATTTCTTTTTTTCC
>JAQHUG010000213.1:960870-971574 GCA_028555095.1 Dicrostonyx torquatus | reverse complement strand
TCTCACACTCCATGAACACTAAGTTTACTAAAGGTGTGTGGCCCATGTGAGACAATGATATGATTGTTTTCTTTTTCTGTTTGACATTTTTATCATGTATATTAAAAGTATGGGTCAACGCTGATTAGTAGCCTACTGTCAATACTGCCCATAGTAATACTTCCTGGTAATACTCCTTTCCCAATTTTTCTACATTGGTTTGAATAAATAATCCTGAAATAAGTATCATAAATAGAATTATAACTGAATTGGATTATTACATCTAAAATTGAAATTTAACATAAATGATGCTTCATATGAAACATTTATGACATTCTAAAGCTATAATATAGGAAATATTTTACCTATTCCATATTCTTATATTGCTTTCTTGATTTGAAACATAGACAATTACAATTCAGCAAAAAGTAAAATTTCTCTCACCGAATCATTACTTCACACTATGGAGACAAGGATCTAAGAATAAAGTTCTTCATCTTATTGAAATGCACCATATTTAGAGTAAGATTGTTTTAAAAAGTCTTCTCCAATGACAGAATCATTTGTGAGGTCCTTTTTGTACTGAAGAAGCAGCATTGTTTTTACATGAATGCAGAAAGTTTTCCATGGAGGTCAAGTCAATGCCTCATCCTGAATCCTTGCAGTTCCCAGAGAGTTTATTGCCCATCGTGATTTCCTCCCATTAGGGGTAGCATATCTAACAATGCTCATCTCTGGATTTACAACCTTGCTCAAGCCATTAAGCATGGGGAGCTGTTAACATCTTTGTTTTAGAGGATTGAAGAGGACAAGGTTTCAGGCACTTCTCTCAATGGGGGTTTTCTTCAGCATTACCTATTATGTAAGAAAAGAAGAGGGTATGATCTTGGGAAAGTGTGGATGATATGAAAGTATGGCAAATCAATAGGTGACAGAATCCCTTATTGAAAAACAACCATGACTAAACATGTAGATGGGAGGGACAACTTTTAAGTGACATGACAACATCCAGAGATACTACTAGTTCAGAAACGGCTGGATTCAGAGAGGTAAATAATTTCTCATACACATTTTTAATTTTTCAGTAATATATTTCTCTATGATACTGTAGGTGAAGGACAAACATAAAATTGTTACATGATATTGCTTTTGGTGATTTTATACTCTCATTTTTTCTTTTATCATGACAGGTGAATCTCTTTCTAAGAATTATGCCCAGAAAAATTAGAACAAAGAATGTTCTTGCTCAGGTCACTCCCTAGTCCCTACCCCCACTTTTCTTTCCAGTCCAGGACCCCATCTCATGGAATGGAGACATCCACAGTAGGTCTTCCCAATGCAACAGACCTAAGAAATGCAAGCCTTCATGGGCATCTCCAGTGACTAGCCTAGGCATAATCCCTTATAGCTATCCCAAACTCTAAATCCTGTATTGTTGATCATTTTAGACATCACTATCCCACATAGACATCAAATTGCCAGCCTGCATTTCACAGTATATGCAGCACACCAAGCAGTAGATCTATTTCATTTAAAAAATAAACATTTATTCATAGTTTTGGAGTTTAAAAAAGGAGGTAGTAATAAACATTTCTTAGTTTTTCGGTAAAGATCTTTATCTTTTCTGGCATCATTGGACTAAGTGCAAAATATTCAATGTTTAGAAACATGACCTCACATACCCTCATGTATATTTTAAAAAGTAAATTCATATAAATATTGGATAGATTTGATATTACAAGCATGTCTTATCAATATTTATACAAAACACATTTGTATTATGCCTAGACCAAACATATTTTCTACAAACACTTCATTGGGGAATGTATTCACTTCCTTTGTTTGAATGCTCTTAGAAGTGCTGATCAAAGTAGAAAATTTGAAGAATATATTTGATTCTTTAGTTTTATTTTTACAAATGCATTAGTTTCATTTTCAAATCCAAAGAAAAGAAGTTAAGCATCTGCTTTCATTTTTGAAAATAGATAATATCTGTTTTACAGATAAATCCCTTACACCTGTGTGAGATCAGAATTATTAGTTTCTCACAGTAATTGATATGGGTTTGGAAATCATGTCTTCTTGTATGAGTCCTGATGCAGAAGTAACCAATTCTCAGTTCTTCTTACACAAGGAAGATAGAATTTAAAAATTTACATAGTAGAATATCATTAAACATATCTATCACTTATAGATAAATTTTATTCTTATTAACAATTAATTTAAAGCTGGATTTAAGTGGTCTGGGAACATATTCTTTACAACCAAATATTTGCCCCAAATTCTCTTTCACTGTGTGGCACAATGATGAGTCAGAAATAGAAAAGGTATGTTATTTACATATACTATTACATTATAGTTATGAGTAACCCCTCCCACAACTTACTAGGGTTGCCTGTTTAAAGCTACCTTACCAGAATTAAATCAGTCATCTGAACTGACCATTGCTTTTATTCAAAGAGTTAAGCATTTTTGAATTTTGAAAGGTACTCCTTCTTAGGAGTGGAAATAATAGATTTGGCTCAGGGAATACTCAACTCCTAAGAGCTCTTGCTCTTGTAGAGGACCTGGGTTTCAAGTCTCAGCATGCACATGGTGTCTCACAGGTATCTGTAACTCCAGTTTCAGAGGATCTGAAGCTCTCTTTTGGCCTTTTCAAGCACCAGACATACATGTGGTATACATACATATATGTGGGCAAAACATTTATATATGCATAAGGGATACTCATACATATAAGATAATAAAACGAAAATGATATACCTTTGAAATCTCTGTGTGTACGTTTGTCAGTGTGTCTGTGTGTGTGTGCACGCGCATGCACGATATTATACAAATGAGAAAAGTAAAAGTCAGAGGAAAATTATGAGTGCTGGTTATCTGCTTTCACCTTCTTCGAGACTGTGCTACTTGGTGTTTTCCCACTCTGTCCATAAGGTTAACTGTCCTGAAAGCCTCTGAGGACGCCTCTCTCTATCTTCCATAAAGGCAATGGGCTTAAGCTTGCCCATTATCTTGCCCAAAGATTTATGGCTTTATAAATAGTTGGGGTTTCTGATTTCAAGGTCATCACATTTGCACACTACTGTTTCTGCATCCCCAAACTACACAGCTTTTAGATTTTGGCTTTCTCAAGAATGTATCTATATGATTTTCATATATGTATCTTGGCACATGTGTCGGGGCACATATGTGTGAAGGTGCATGTGGAGGCCAAATGTTGATGTCTAGACTCTTCCTCAATTGCTCTCAGTGTCATTCATTGAATATAAGTCTTTCAATTGATCCCAGAGCTTCCTTATACAACTGGCTAGTCTGGCTGACTGGTTCCAGGAATGCAGGTAGCCATTGTATCCACTGAGCATTTAAGTAGATTCTGGGAATCCAAACTGAAGTCCCAGAACTTGCATGGCAAAGTATTTAACTACTGAGCTATCAACTAAGCCTCAAATAACATGATGCTAAAATATTCTCCCTTGAAAAATTTCTGTCTGGCAGGTATCTTTTATTCTGCCAACATTTCAGAAGAGGCTTTGAAATTCCCCTTCATGTCACTCCTCATTCCACCAGATTAAGTGTCCTGAATTATTCTACCAGTAGCTCTCAGTCTAATTGTTCCTCTCTAGTTATAGACTCAATTGTGTCAGAATCTGGCTAGAGCAAGAAAAAAATCATTTCTATGCCATAGCAAAATAAAATAAAAAAGTAAAATAAAAGTGTATAATGCAATGGCATTTAAAACAAAGTTTTTTTCCCCTGAGAAGTTCTAAATATATCTATGAGAAATAGATCTAAGGCTTTTTCATAGTTCTTTCACCAAAGGTTATTCAAGAAATGCTACATTGATAAAAGAGATAAACAGTGAATATTGAAATGAAAAATGTTGTGATCAAAGCTGAAAATGTGTTTTAGTATATGACAAATGCAGCAATGCCCAGAATTCTTATTGTATAATCTCAGAATATGTGAAATTATGAGAAATCCCAGTAGATTCTTCTCTCCAGGAGCTATAGAAAGAGAAAGCATGTTAGCAAAGGCCAAGTCATTATATTTAGTATTGCTATCCCTAAAATAGTTATCATTTCATGTGAATGCCTAATGTCTCTTATTTTGCATAAATGTTCAGTAATTCTTTGTTTTCACACTGAATTGTTTTTCTTGATCATCTCCCCTCCTTAGAGAATACTTACAATAGGGTTGAGAATGTAACATAGTTGCTAGACTGCTTACCTAGCCTGCAAGTTTCTGGATCTCCAGCACTGCATAAGATAATGCACTGCAGAACACTGCTGTGATCCTAGGCATCAGGTGATCAAGGTCATCCTTGGCTAAATAATATATTCAAGGTCAGTTTGGGATGTTTATAGCCCTATCTCAAAAAATGAGAAGTAAAAAATAATATTTGACTATATGTCACATTGACCCACATTAACAATTTAATTACAATTAAAAGAACTCTGAGCTAAATTATATACATATGATTTAGATATGATTGTAAGAATAATACCACCATGTGTCATTGTAAAAGGGAAACAAATAATATAAAGGTATCTGTTTGAAACCATTATAAATGGAAGGCACTAAAATACTACAACTTTAGAAGTATTAAAAACTTCAAAACAGGCAAAAATATTGAGAATTTTAAAAATAAGAATAACTCCATACTTCCCCTACAAACAACCCACAAAGAATATATAATATCAGATGAGCAAGTCAAAAGCGGAAGGGAACAACAGCTAATAATGGAAATCAGCAATACTGCTCTCAGATAACTTTCAGTGTCAGTGGTCTCAATTCCCAATAAAACAGCACGAACTAGCAACGCATTATAAATCAGGATCCATTCTTCTGCTGCATCCATGAAACACACTTTAACTTCAAAGATATCTATCTCCTTGGTGTAAATAGTTGAAAAAAGAAAACGCATACAAACCTAAAAAGCAAGCTGGTGTACCTATTTTAATATCTAATAATACAGACTTCAAACCAAAACTAACCAGAAGAGATAGGTAAGGGCAATATGTACGCATTAGAGGACACATCCATGAAAAGGACATTGCAGTTCTTAATATCGGTGCACCAAATACAAAGGTGCTTAAGTTAATAAAAGAAACTACTACAGCTTAAACCTCATATTGACCTTCACACACTGTTCAGGTGTGACTGTAATACCCAACTCTCACCAATAGAAAGGTCACAGAAATGTTGGAGCTAATTGATATCATAGAACAAGTGGATGTAATAGATATTTACAGAATTTTCATCCAATGTTCTCTATATGGTCTTAAATGTACAACCACAACCAGCTCAGTCTATATAATGTGATTTGTATGTATATGTCTTCAGTGATGACCCTTTATTTAATTTTGCAATTTTCTACTTATAGAGCTTCTTTCCTTTGATTGTGGTCCTGGATTTTCTCTCTTTATAAATGTTCATTAGCTCTTTGAGATATGCACTAGCACGTGTCCCCATGTCATGTAGGCAGATTATAGGGTCATTTGTGGGAAGGGGTCTGTCCTGGTTCTGTATTTTCAACTGAACACTAGGTTGTCTTCCTGTGTCCCTGTGAGAAGGTGAGATAAGGATTAGAGCAAGGCTTGCTTGGCTCTTACTTTTCACTGTGAAGAGAAGTTATTTATACTTTTCACCCATTATTTTATGTTCTTTCATAGCACATGTGTCTTGCTTTGTTCGTTCTGTGGTGCCATACCTTTCTATCAACAACTATGTGATAGATAATGAACAGAATATGTAACTAATACTTCTTTAGTTTGTTTTTGTTTCTCTTTTTTGAGACAAGGGTTTTCTACAGCTTCAGAACCTCTCCTGGCACTAGGTCTTGTAGAACAGGCTGGCCTCAAATTTACAGAGATCTACCTGCCTCTGCCTCCTGAGCGCTGGGATTAAAGGCATGTGCCACCACCACCCTGCACATAACTAAGTCTTACAGAGGTCCGTATGTCCAGACCAACGTGACATCTGTTGAAGGCCTTCTTTCTTGTCATTTCATGGTGGAAGAGTAGAAAGGGACATGATACAGAATGAGACAGTGTCAAACTTTCCCTTTCAAAATAACACTAATTCCACTGGTGAGAATGGATCCTTGTGCTATTGTCTCTTAGAAATCCTGGCCTTTTATGCTGTTACAATGTCAAAAAATTCAATGTGAGTTTTGGATAAAATGAACATTCAAAGATTATAGCAAGAGACTCATGCAACCAAAGCAAGCAGCCAAGGTTTTGGCAAACTCAGGAAGAAAGTAATCTTAATCTACTCATAATCATGATGCGACAATAACTAGCATAAAACAAATAAAATTAAAATAATCTTCATGAATATATGAATTATTTTTACAGTTATTATTATCATTTTGTATTCATATTGGTCTCCTTTATAATCTTACTTTCTCTTCAGTTCATTAGCTCCTAATTTACTTAATAATATTTAAAATATATTGATTATCAATATTTATCAGTATTTATCTATATGTATATATATATACATGCTCATGTATGTGTGCACTGTATATGTGCAGGGCATATGCATGTAGATCATGATGTAGAGGCCATAAATCAAGGTTATGTACTTTAATATATTATTCTATATCTTATTTATTTGAAGCCGAGTTTCTCCCTTCATCTATACATCACTGAGTTGGCAAGACTGACTGGTCAGTAAGCTCCAGGCCTTCTCCTATTCCTGAATGACCAGTATTGGAATTATAGACTGCATCATTAAGTTCAGATTTGTCATGTGGATACTCAGGGTAGAACTTAGGTCTTTACATTTGTGTCATTAGTACTTGACCATCTAAACAGTCCATTAAATATTCACTTTTAAGTAATATGCATGGTATCATGTGTTTTAAAACCTGGAGAATAAAATTAACTACTAAATATTGAATGAATAAGATTAAACTGGCCTTATACTGCTTTATACAAGACTAATGTAATTTTTAGGTTTCTTACAACTATGATCTGTATTTTAAAAATGAAGCACAGTATTGTAGGCATTGAACAAATCATCTACATTCAAAACTAGATAATGGAAAATGTCACATTGAATTGAAAGTTGTTTAGATTTAACGTTACATCTTTTTAAAAAATCTGTCACATGATTTAAAACATAAAAAGTAATGAGAAATCCCTACAAATATACACCATACATTTAAATGTGAAAATGGCTATTTTAGGAGATTCTGCAGTCTCAGAATCAGCACCTCTTTTCACTCCTGACACCTCAGGCAGCTCATCAACACAGAAGGCATCCTTTGTCTTCTGTCAGCCAGTGGCACCTAATACACACATTGCATCTAAATTTGTCTTCCAGATTTATATATCTGTATTCCTCATGGCTCCATTTTAAGCCAAGTAAGTAGTTTCATGGTATATCCATTAAAATCTTAAGGAGCCGTAAATATTCTACAATGGGTTCTTGTCTTTCTAATATGGACATTTCAAAATTTTCTCACGTTTGCCTTTGAACATCCAGTGTCTCTAAACCATGTTATGCTATTTTTTTTTACAGAGATTACTATGAAATTAAATTAACCCTATATGTGCACACAACTACATATATGGTCACTCTCACTCAGTTACACCAGTACGCTTGTCACAGATTTATGTGCCTAACTCTTATCTATATAACTTAATTCTAATATCATATCTCATGGTATGGACATTTGATACTGCCAAGATCAGGGCATATCACTCTTTCAACACATTGTAGCATAATTAGTAACTTCTTTCAGAGAATCAAAAGCATTGGGTTTAATTCCTTTATGACTATAATGATAAAAGTATAATTATGATTGCATACTAGAATATAAACTGGTATGGGTTGATACTTTCTACTATGTTCATCTGATGCCTTATTACAGTCTTGATACCTGCAATAGTTTTTGCATTAATGAAGGAGTGAATTAATTAATGATTAAAATAGTGATAGGAAGACTGACTAAAGATTTAAAGAATGATTAAAAATAGGAGTGATAGAAAATACAATAAGATTGCAAAATTTGATGAAATTAACATTCTCTTGTTCTAAGTTATCATTAAAAAGCTACATGGAAATTTAAATGTATATTTAAAATATGGGGAAATTTTGACAGATGTAGATGAAATGTACTTAGCTTGATCAAGTTTAAAACAATCAAAAACTAAAGAAACACAGAAAGACAGTGAGCAATAATACACTTTGCAGTACAAACAACATCCTCTATCCCCTTTTTATTAATTCTGAATAGCTTTCTTAACAATGATGAAAAAGAAAAACTTTTTGTTCAAAAATTTTGTTGACAATAAAAATAATAGACATAAGACAAATTTTCTAGTAGTTTAGAGACATTTATTAAATGTGTATTCGGTTGATATAAAGTATATGGCAGGAATAAAAGAACAAAGTTGAAATATAGCCAAAAATTCTCCTACTCCTCTATAATGGGGAGATGAACTTGAGGCATTTCCCACCCAGTGAAGGAATGCATGCAAATTTGCAAATAGATGAGTGATGAACTTTAGCATAAACTCAGGTCTCTTTACTATTAAGGCCCACAGGTTCTGTCCAGGGATTAACTCATATAATAATAATAAAGGGTTAGTGAATGATACTCATTTTCATGAATAAACCTCAGAACACTGTTGCAGTAGAGTCTAAATGCGGAAGCACACAGGCAACCTTATTACTTTTACAGACAGTTTTCAAACAATAGGAAAAATCTGTATGAAAATAGTAATTTTAGGGTTATGGTAAGGCAATTTTAGGCAGAGTGGAGTTAGGACATTTCTAGTGTAATGAATTATCATATGGTATATCTTGATTGGAGAAGTATTATATGAGCTTGTACATTTCTCAAACATGCCATAATAGAGGATTACAATCTATGTGTTTGCATGGTTTTTAAAGTATATTTGTGTGAGGAATAATCTATGTAATAATTATGCAATGTTTGATTCTTTTAAAGAAAGGGAAATATCGGATTATTTAACCATAATAAGATAGCTAAGTATCATTAGGATAGATGGCAACTGGACAGATTATGTACGTGTGTGTATATGTAATTATCATTCTTTTACTTCTTATTCATCTTGAGAATAACATTATTAAAAGCAATGGCTCACTGCTGTATATAGAGTATTGAATATTAAAATGAGAAAAACTATTATTAATTTTCGCATCATGTTTGGAACAAGCCAAGTCATGCATTGTTTGTTTGTTTGTTTGAGGAAAAACGTAGGAAAAACTGGAACAGAATCTTGGGGTTGATTATCTACTCCTGATAGCATTTGTTTCTTTGGATTCCTTAAAGGAGTTATACATCCCCATGGTAATGCTAATTCCTAGAATACTCTGACAGTTTCTACTTTAAACTTGGTGGTGGCCATAGTTGCTCTATCAAGCCCACTAGCCTGCTCTCTAATATATAATCAAGATAAAGGAGATAGAACAGTAGATGAGAAAGGTAACTCTTTCCAATCATGAAGTTCTTCATTGTATTGTGTTATAATTGTGCCACCTCTGGCAGTGGTCTCTGGCTCTGTCCCCAGTAATGCTAACCTCAATTTCTGAGCACACAAATGTGCTCCTAACAGTCTCAACTCTCTGGGTCCTTTGTATACGATGACGTCCATGAAGTTTGCCTTTCATAGATTACTTCGCCTAATGGTTTAAAAACTACACTGAAAATAGGCTAACACTAATTAGCATTTTTTCTTCTAAATAGGGTGAATTTGAGGCACTTTTACTTCACTTCTGGATTCTTCACTGCCTTTTCCTTTGGTCTCTCCAGCAGTTTATGATGCTGATTATACTTCCTATTTACACAGAATATTAGAAGATAAAATCATATTCTTTCTTTCTTGTTGAAGTTTATTTACATATTTAAGACTATTTGGGTTATTCAGATACTTTTACTAATTAAATAATTTTATCAATTAAATAATTCTTTCATCAATCAGACGTAGGGATAGTTTGCCAGTTGTTAAAGTTTGGATGTACGCTACACACATTTATCTACAAGGAATGAACACTCTGAGAGTGAATGATCATAAATATGTTTATAATTCAGTGTAATGACAAGCACCATTGCCTGTAAAAAAGAGTATCATTCCCTCTGATACTGTGTCTTTCCTGCTGTATATGACATTCTTAGGCTGTGCAAGACTATAGTGTTCCTCCCTGTATATATAAACTAATTTTCCAAAAGCAAGAGCTAAATATTATGCAAATAAAACAGCAATGTGACAAATGTTACTGCACTAGTTGCCCTGGATTTGTTTGTCTGCCTTCTTAATCTAGTCAGCTTGATAGACAGTGACTCTTAAATTAATTGTTGAATTTTAGAGTGCTCAAGTCACATTATCAATTTCAAAATATATGTAAATGCACATAAATGGGTGATTTAATTTCATATTTAAGGTTGAGCACCTATTATCTTAGTCACTTGTTATTAACACCGTGTGTATGCATGGTTCTGTGTTTACCATCACTCACTAGAAAGACAGGCTTCTTTGATGAAGGCGGAGAGTGGCTTTCAACAACACGTGTAAACACAAAAACTTAGAAGGCAGTTTTCCCCGTCTTTGCAGAAGAATTGATTCTTCAGTTACCAGATATAGATGGAAGAGAGCTTCTGGCTTCAAGGCTTTGCCTCGTGAAGTATTTGCTAGTTGGTAGATTCTGGGAGAGAAGGAGAATGAGACGAGAGAGAGAGAGAGAGAGAGA
>JAQHUG010000213.1:944076-959058 GCA_028555095.1 Dicrostonyx torquatus | reverse complement strand
CATATGGATCCTGCATCCTCTTTTGGTTACAAAGACACACATGCACACACACACACACACACACACACACAAATATAAGGTAAACATTAAGTTTTTAAAAGTTTTATCCTATGATCATATAATGTATTTCGTAATTCATTTTCTTCTCTAGTTAATGTTATATATTTTCACTATATTCTATTTATACTTGGATATATTTGTATTGGATATATTTATATATAAATATATGTTTAAATATATATATATTTATGTCCAATACAGACAGGGAATCTTATTTAAGTCAGTTTATTATGCTATATATTATATATAAAACAGAATATTTAGGTTCGCAAAATTTAATGAGTTTGACTACATGCCCATTCATGTGGATCTATCATAATACATCATCAAAATAAAGAAAATACATACATCCATTACTTCATCAAAATTTTCTGTATCCCTCTGCTAATGCTATTTGGGGTGTGTGTGCATGCGTGTGTATATGTTATGACTTCTAGAAATAATGGTAAAGTGCTCTACTCTCTTAACAGTTTTAAGTGCATCATGCATTATTGTACGATGAACACTCTGCTGTACAGTGGATCTCTAGAACAAATAGACCTTGAGCAAAGTACAATAACAACTGAATGTCATGCTTCTCCTTCCCTTGACCTCTGATAATCAATCTTCTATTTGGTTTCTCTGAAATTGACCCCGGGTAATTGGAATCATGCAGAATTGACAACACTTTCTATAATGTACTCCAGGTTTAGGCATTTTGTCAGAAATGGCAATATTTTCTTCTTTTCAAAGCTGAAAAATATTAATACATGTGAATATAGGCCATATTCTATATTATAAATTGTCTACATGTTCCTGATGTATCTGTTGGTAGAAATGGGTTAATTTTGTTTTGGCCATCTACTGCTGGGTATGGAGACTAACCTTAAGTTTGATTATTATCCTCAATGAGACTCCACTGCAGAAAGCTAATTTTTCATTTATAAGCATGTGTCACTTGTGGATAGCGTCCTGGTTGGGGGAGGCACATATTCACATCTTTTTCTTAGCTCTGGAACCCTGTCTGGCATGAACTTCCTTAGGTCCAATGCATGATTACACAGTCTCAATGAGTTCATATGTGCATCAGACTTGCATCTACAAGACATTGTTTCCTTAGAGTCATTTGTCCCGTCTGTTTATTACAATCTTATGACAGCTTTTAACTTTGAATTGCAAAATAAATATGCTGGTAAATATAAAATGACCACACACCCAAGGGATATAATCAATAAGACAATTAACTTTCTCATTAGCAGGTTTCACAAGACAGTGGCATTGAAAAACAACTGTACTAACAAATCTGTATTTCTGAATTGTTAGGTCACACTGTGCTGCCTGTCAGCTCAAGTTCTGACCTGCCCTAAATTCACAGAATCTCACACATGCCCAGAACACTGAAAATAAAAATGGACCCAAGAAAACAAATTAGTTTTCCAATTTTAAACAACAAGCACAAAGCCTAAGGCTCAGGAATAATATCATATTATTCAAGTACTTTATGCAATAAAATTGCATTAGAATCTCTAAAGTTAAAATAATTGCAATGCAAACAGGAACTGCTATCTGTAACCCTTACTTTACATGCACAGTAGTAGGTTTAAGGTTTAAAAATAGGTGTGGATAAGGGACACAAGTCTGAACATCTGACTGTTCAGAGAATTGTTGATGAAGATAGGAGGAACAGAGAGCGAACACTTCAAATTCAAGGTCAGTTTCAACAGCAATGACTAGCATTATTATAGAAAAAAATGAGGGTGCTTGTAGCAGCCTATTAATAAAAGGCAACCACTACATATGGCTTCAACCTGACAAGACAAGATTGAAGTAAGAAGAAGTCTACATAAAACAATTTCAAGTTATTTACCCAATGAATTCTGTTTAAATCCAAAGAAGCATTGATGTTCACATTCGTATTGGTTATTAGTTATATTCTATATGTTGGCAGTAGGAAGAAAAGTGTTTTCTATAGTAAGATATCTCACAAGGGTTGGAGCTATAAAACAGTGGTTAACAGCACTTTCTGTTCTTGTAAATTTCCAACACCCACATGGCAGCTTACAATCATCAATAATCTCAGTTCCAGGGCATCTAACACCCTTTTCTGGCATCCACTAGTACCGGGCTTCAATGCAGTGTACTTACACACATGCAAACCAAATACACACACACGTAAAAATAATAATATATGAACCTTAGAAAAAAAACCATCTCACAATGTCCTGTAGTTTTCAAAAACACCTGTAACCTCAATGCTCAGAATGCCTGAGGTATGAAGATTGTAAATTCTAGGTGAGTGTGGTCTGTACAATAAGACTGTACCTCAAAAATCAAATGAAAATATTATTTTCATTTTAAAAGATAATTTATATCATTCTGCTTTTTAAATACTTTACAAGTATTTGGTCTTATGTACTACTATAAGATTAAGCCAGATAATTAAAAATAGCTACCTTACAGGAGACAAAGGAGAAAACTTGGCTACTTTTCCTGACATGGCAAATAAGATCTGTAGAGGAGATATGACCTGTAAAACAATAAAGTTTAGTTTAAAGGGTAGTTTTATGTTCATAGTAAAGAAATTTCATGGTGCTTTCTTAGGCCCCTTTAAATCCTATACCAGCACATCCCCCATCTACCTACTGAGCACACCATACTACAGCGACACAAAAATCATAATCTATAACCGCACCTTCATACATCATGTATCCTTGTCTTAACGTTCAGTTGCTATGAAGAGACACCGTAACCATGGCAATCCTTATAAACAATACATTCATTTGAGGATTACTTAGAGTTACAAATGTTTAGTCCATTATGCTCATAGAGGGGAGCTTGGCGGAAAAAGGCAAACATGGTAACTGAGAATTCTACATCTAGTTCCGAAGGCAAACAGGAGAGAGGGCCATGAAGCCTGGCTTAGGCTTTCAAAAACCAATTCTCACCTCCAGTGACACACTTCCTCCAACAAGTCACACCTATCCCAACAAGGCCACACCTCTTAATCCTTCTCAAGTAGCACCACTCCCTATGATCAACTTTTCTAATATATAAGCCTATGTTGGTCTTCATATTTAAACCACAATATAAACCCTATAATTTGCAGTATGCTGTTGCTCATTTCGTAAATTATATAGCTACAAAGTGACTTTCAACTATGATTATAATATTGTATAAAATAAGCTCACTTCCTAAAAGTTCTCTTGCATTGCCTTCTCATTCATTTTTTCTTCAGACCCCAGACAGGGAGTGATCATTTCACTGTCTTCATAGTTTTGACTTTTTCATAATGTCATGTAGCTAGAATGTCAGAAAATATGCTTCTATTTTAGATTGAATTTTTTCACTATGCCTTTAAAGTTCCCACTATATCAAAGTAACTTGATAGCTTCATTCATTTTAACATTGAATATTAGCTCAATTTGTGGATAACAGTTTGTTTACTTACAAAAAATCAGATTGGTTCCTTTTTCTGTATTTGAAATTATAAATAAATTTGTTCTCAATTGATGTGTATTTTTGTGAACATAAGTTTTCAACTTATTTAGATAAATATCAATAAAGATAATTTTTCTTTGTATAATATCGTATAGTATGGTAAATTTGAAAAGAAACTGCAAATGTGATGGTCAAAGTGGCTCTATTTTGCAACTCAGCAGCAATGAGAAAAGGTTTTTGCTCCATATCTTGGTCAGAATTTGATGATTTTATTGTTCTTTGTTTGGTTAAGCTGGATAAGTAGTAGTGGTGCCTTGTTTAGGTGTGTGAGTCCATAAATATTTTTGATATCCATAATATTTTCAGATGTCTATTTGTCACTTGACTCTCTTCTTTGTAGAGCTGTCTATTGAGGAGTTAAATGGGTGAATATTTTTAAATTGGGTTCTTTTGTTATTGAATTTAAAATTATTAGTTTAAGATGAGACAGAGAATTAAATGAAAATTAAGCAAATTAAAATATACAATAGCAAGATCATAATGAGACAGAGTAGGAACAGGGTGAAAAAAGAATTTTGTGATATTTTTTCCTCTTTAAATTTTAGTTGTCTAAGAGGTTCATGAATTAAGAGTCCCCAAAGTAAAGTACAATGAACCACCTCTTAAGTGAACCAAAAACCAAAGACCCTTGTATAAACATATTTGTTTCAAGTCATTATTTTAGGACTTTGAGTCACTGACTGTCATTATTGTTTAAATAAAAGTTTTAGCTGTATTTACCAGAAAACTCAACAGAAATAAAAAAATAATCAATGAACTGAAGTTCATTTTGAAAAAAATGTCCAGGATGAAACAGAGAAAATTAGCTATAAAATACAGAAAGCAAAGCACATAGAGAATAAACATCTGTAAGAAAGTCAAATAAAGTAAAATAAAATAAGGTAAAATGTGTGAAATATAATCTCCAGAGAAAAGAAGACAGAGAATTTTATACAGAGACTTCTAAAAAATGATAGATATTTTCTAACTGACTAATTGTAGCTACAGATTCTAAAAGGATGACAAATAAAGTCAGCAAAAGGAATGATGACTGTGCAATCCATAGTAATACTGCAGAAAACAAGTATTCAGTTTCCTAAGGGAAAAAGCATATATTGACTAGCATAAACCAAAAAGATGTAAACTAAATTCAGAAAACTTGGTTAAAAACTGAGCCCACAATTATAATATAAATTTTTAACATACTTCCATCAGATAGTAACAGAATAGAACAAGTTGAATAAAGAGTAAGAACATAATGGGTCTTATAGCACCACCCCATGCCAACACTATTCAGATAACTAGAAACTGTTAAAACTAGGACATGGGTTATTAAGAATTGTGTATATTTTACACATTATCCCATCATTCTTGGCATCAAACTACTTACATGTCACTATTTTGATGCCTAGGTTTATTATTTTTGTCAATACATTATAATTAACTAAATCCCATGAAAGGATGAAATATTCAAAATATTGCTTATAAAGATTTATTGAAGACTGCTCTTCTTCACCACTTTTTAAAGCACAAGTTACTTATAAAATGCTTGTGTTGTGGTTTACATTTTACTGGAAACCTCTCATGGAGTCCCAATAATTTAAAACATGTTCCCATTTCATCCCACCAATTTTTAGCACATAAGGCATTTATCCCAGTGTTAATTCCATCAGTCTCCTAGCAATTTTTTGGCTTTCGTGACACTTAACTATACAAATTGCCCGACACATTTGCTTCCTGTTAGATTGAGTTTATTTGTTTCGGAGTGCATACTTTTGTGTTACTGACTTTTAAATGTTTATTGCCCACTTTTATGTGACACTTTCAAATGACCAGCTGATTACCTCCCCCAAAATTTTACCTATCATCTCCAATCAATGACTTGCACATCTTTATTTTGAAATATTTTGAAACACAATTATTACATTTCCATTTTCCTTTTCCTCCCTTCAAATATACCTCCTTCCATGTACCAAACCTCTCTCTTTCAAATTCATGCCCACTTTTTCTTTACTTGTTACACACACACACACACACACACACACAGCGACACATGCAACACACACAAACATGCACACACACACACACACACACACACACTTCATGAAGTTACTGATGCTGATGCAATTTGAAAACCTTATATGACATATAACTTTGAAACGACATCGTTTTACTAAATTACTTTTTAGAAAGTAATTTACTTTTTGAATGAAATAATTAATCTGGTGATCCTTAAAATTAATTTCCTAATTAAATATATTTAATAGATTTTTTAAAATATTATAGGGAAGAAAACATCATATATTATCTCATCAAATATAATAACATGGAATTACTTTAATCATATGGACTTTTTATTTGTTTTACTCTCTCCATCATCATTCAGATGGCTTAAAGGGCCTTCTTCCCACGATGTATAAATTCAGAAATGACTTAAATATATGAGTTAATCAAATTATGACCTAAAATGTGGGAGCATGAAGAGTATCCTCAAATAAGATTAAAATATATGGAAAACTTACTATAGGAAAGGTTAAGTAGGTTATAATTTTAGCAACAAATATGTAATAGGCAATTCTAGAAATTATCCAATAAACTGCTCTTTCAAGGGAAGCCAGTAAAATATACTCAAAATTGCCTAGAGCACATAAAGTAAGTTAATTAATCCTTTCTCACTGTTGAAAATGGTGCTTCTTTTCACTGGCTTCATGTAGTTCCACAGGATTTGTAGGCGGACAGGCAAGCGCACAGACCATATGAGGAACATAAGGATGGAGGTGCCGAAAACATGTGGCTAGCTCTTATGTGGGTGCCTTTATTGACTCTTAATTTTAAATGGCATAACTTATCTTCTGAATATCATATGTAATCACAAGGGGGTCATGTCAAGGAGGGAGGCAGGCTTCCAAGGGGGGACTGCTCTGCCTTAATTTGGGATTGTTGCTTAGAAGCATTCTCTATCTGTTTTCTAAAATCTAGGACATGTTGTCACCAATTTCCACATACTCATAATGTGCTTTAGACTTATTTCTCATCATTACTGCACCCTCATCCTTCACTCTTTTCACTTCACTGCTTTTTCTTCACTCTTCCTTACCTCCTGGAGTCTCCCATAGCTAGAATGCCAGGCGTAAATCACGAACGGTGGGATGCCAATGTTACCTATCATTCAGTTTTATCCCCCTGGCCCTTCAATGGCCTTGCCTGATTTACTACTGTTCTCATTTTGTGTCCCTGTAAGCTTACAACAAAATGTTGTAAATTTGTCTTTTACTCATTTAAAAAAGCAATCATCACAAATATTTTTCACAGAATATTTCACCCTATTCTCTTCAGCAAAACAGTGTCTTGGCTAACTTATCCTTCTGAATTTGGAAAAGGTAATGTCACAGGAGGAACTATGTGTTCCTTCCAGTGTGTGTTGATGCGAGCAGTCTATCACTGTCTTGAACTCTTCATCAGAAAGGTCTCCACGTCAGCTTAGACACAGCACCGCATGAATGTTCACTGGAGTCCAAGTCAGCCAATTTTGGAACATCTTCCCAAGATTCTGAATTCTGGCAGCTTTTCTTCAACCCTGTTTACCTTTCTCAGGGCGAGAGAACTTATGCCAGCTCTCTTAGAATTTTCTAGTGCTGTGTGACCTTGGGTAGCTTTGATGGAGCTGCTGCTTCACCACACTTCCAGGGGCCCCTATGTGTATAATCTGTCACAACATCAAGTTCTCCCATAGGGTCGTCTGAGAATGAATACACCAAGCTTCCATCGAAGTTTAATTGAAACTGCACCATGGTTCACAGACTCTCCCATTCTCCCATTTGGTCTACTGAAGCCCTCATCTTATCTTCTTCTTACTACTTCCAAGAATCCATCTCTCTAGTGTTTTCTGGCCCCCTGCACATGAGATCTGAACTGGATAATAGTAGAAAGGCATAAACATCAGTATTCAACAAGGCTTTCTTTACTCTGTGGAAAATCTGCCTCTCATATTTCAAAATCTTTGTCACTCAAAAAAAAAAAACACTGATAACGTAAATGTTGCCAAGTTTAGATCCATAATGTGCATTTTATGAAAAACTTTTTGGTGGTTGACAAACAAGACCTGATATTTTTTCTCTATCACTTTTAGCTACATTCCTATTCCTTGGGTCATACGTCCAGATTCACATAACTGTTGCTCGAAAAGAGAAGACAAGCTGGAAACAAAGTGAGATTCTATTAATACAAAACATATTGATGCACATAAACTCATTGTGTGTTCTGTACTTCCTTCTTTTGTGCAGAGATATTCTCTCTCTACTTGTGATTTTCTTATAGTCTTATTATTATTGTTTGTAGTGAGTGCAAAAAAGGACTAAATCAAATGACCTTATTTCTGTATCTTTAACCATGAATCCCACTGACTTGGCAATAAGCTGATTGCTGCCAGGGAAGATTCTTCTTATCACACTGATGCTACCTTCCAGCTTCTTCAATAGATTCTATTTTTCTTCTCTTATTTGGATTGACTTTTTTATAGACACTTTTATCTTTAAAATATTGAAGATCTATGGTAACGAAAGGCCGATAACTTAGGTATTAAGCCTAATAAGCAGAATTAATTCTTTTTAGTCTGTCCTCTATTGATACACCAAAGAACAGAGGAAACCATGACTACAGATAATATCCCATCAACTTTATATTTAAAACAAGCAAATATTTTCATGCTTAAACCTTCAGGAGATAATGCTAGTCTTTAAGTACCACCTTCATGTTTTTCATTTATAACTCTCTCACTATCTATAGTTATATGCTTAGACTACTTGCACTTCTTTCGTTTGTAATAATGATGGTTTGAGTCAAAATACATTGAACAGTCATTACACATTGCATGTAGTTTAAAAGAATAAAGAAAGCAATGTTGTATTCTTTATTTTACTTTATTTTTTTCCTTTTACCCTGGGAATACTGAAGCATGCATGGGCAGCTTGGATATGGTGATTCTGTTGAACTTATACATATTGGGTTTCATGTGGCTGCTGGGAATTGAACTCAGAACCTTTGGAAAAGCAGACAGGGCTCTTAACTGCTGAGTCATCTCTTCAGCTCCCAAATCATTTAAAATTGTACTTTCATGACTTTTATAAGAATTTTAAGGAAAATAATTTATATTCCAACTTCAAATCTCAACATGTATTCTTGGCTTAGTGATTAAATACGTTTATTGTCAGACATGCCGATTAGCTTTTGTTAACATGACACAAACTAGTGTTGCAAGGGAAGAAGGGATCTCAATGGAAGAAATGCTCCCACTATACCAGCCTGTGGGTTTTAGGAGGCATTTTTCTTAATTAATGATTAATGTAGGGAAGTGCCAAGTTGGAGCAGATGTTCCTGGTTTTGTAAGAAAAGCAAAAGAGAGCAAACCATAGGAAATAAACCATTGCTTTCTTCTGTCATTCCTGATTCTTTCCCTGCTGGAGATCCTGCCCTGGCTTCCTCTCAGTGATCAGTCCATGTAAGCCAAATATACCCTTCCCACCACAATTTGCTTTTTGTCACTCTTTTTTTTTAATCATATCAAAGGAAGGTAAAGTAGAATGTTGAGGAATATTAGAAACACTGATTTAGGCTTTTAGATCAGATTCCATATATTACTGACTCCAGAAGTAGACAGTGATGGGCTTTTTCATTATTCCTAGCTAAGGATGGGACTTGTGACCACTTCCCCTCTCAGTACTCAGACCCCATCAACCCCATATCTATACAGGCTCTATGCAAGCTGCCTCAGTCTCAGTAAGTTCCTATGTTCAGTGGTCTTGGTGTGTTCAGAAGGCCATGTTTTCCTTGGTGTTCTTCATCCTCTCTGACCCTAGCGATCATTCTACCTCCCCTTGCACAGGGTTCTCTGAGATGTGAAGGGAGGGAATTGATGGAGAAATCCAGTTGGGACCCACTGTTCCAAGGGATGCATGAAGTATCAGTATAAAGTATTCTTTAAGACTTCCCACGGTTCATCTGAGAGAACACAAGGGGATTTTCACAGAGGAAGAAAACAATCTGTCTCTTTTCATGTCTGTTTCCACAAGCTTGACTTCTGATGATCTGATCGGAGTAGATTTTACTGATTCCCCAAACCAGCTTTGACATTTGTGCACTATCATCTGACTCATAATGAAGTCTGGAATTCATCATCCCTTGTGTTCTTTTCCTAGCCAAAAATAACCCAGAAAGAATAAACACAATTTTGCATAAAAATTTTGGCACCATTATGTCCTAGTTCCTGTACAGAGACTGTGGTTGTTTTCACACTTTGGTTATGTCTGTCCAGTGTTCCTGAGTATAGATGTCAAGTGAAATGCCATCACTCCTCAAGAAGAACTCTAGAACACTGAATCCTATCTTTAAATCCTTGCTAATAGATAATGTTAATTTCAATATCACTTGCTGACCAGTGTAAGATATGAATGTCTATATTAAATATTTGTTTTATCAATAATCACAGTTATTAAAATTTTATTATATTCTTGCCTCAATTTCCTTTGGAATTATATTTTACTAATAAATCACAGATCTTAAAAGTCTAAAATACACATTCTAAATGCTCTACATACATAATAACTATTTGGTGCTTATTCTAAATGTTTGTATAAATTTTCTTTCTAGAGATCCACCATCTATCTAGCTTCTCCACAAAGAACTTCACTGAAAGCAATTTAGACTTAAGAGCTGAAAATGGTAAGGAATTAGATTTTCCCCTAATACCTCTAGTTGAAACAGAGTCCTGATGGTCCATTTCAGACTTCCCAGAATTCCCAGAACAACCAGAGATTTTATTTGTTGTCTTAAGTCGTTACTTTTAGTAACTTGTTATAGCATCAATAGAAAACTAATACACAACTTCCAAAGGCTGGCAAGTGTTGAAGTAGTGACTTTAACATTTCTGCATTTGGCGTCTACCATATTTCTTCACAGATGTTCAACTTATCTATTCCATTCTAATAAAAAAATCATAGAGAATTGGCCATATGTATCTCAATTATTTTATTTCACTTTAGAATCATATGTTGAATAGTCTACATTAAAAGTTTCCTTTAAATATGAAGAAAAGGACTTGCTGCATGACACACTGTGTCACACTACAGTTTCCATGATGAGACAGTTTTCCTTTTCTTTTCCCTTAATTTTTACTTTATTTTGGGGGGTGTTACAGAAGCACAGGGCAGATACGAAGTGATAGGGAAATGAATGAGATTGAATTGCATGGTGTGAAGGACAAAATAAATAAAAAGGAAGATAAATAAGAAATATATACAAATCTCAGGAGCTGAGGGTTTTCTTGACCAGCAATGAACCAAGATATCCATTTATGAACATCATGTTCCCTTTCAAAGCAGCAAAACACATGTCACGTACAGGAATCCCAGTATTCATTTCTAGAAACTTTTGAAATGATGGCATCTGAAGTTACCAGCCCCCTGCTTGGTGTAGAACCTGGCACTACTAACAGCTTCTCTTACCATGGCCAGTGTGCTGTCAAGCCTAAGGTTTGAATAACTCTCAGTGATGATCATCTGAGATCCTGCTGGAAGAAGACCAGATAGCCCAAGAGAAAAAAGCTCTGTGTTGTCTTTGTTTATCAAAAGAACATCTTTCCACTCAGATTTTTTAAAACATTTTTATTTATATTTATCATACAAACAAGATGTTGTCCTTGGAGACAACTGGGAATACTACAGGACGTGACGTAAGTAGATAATTTAATAAAGCTTTGATATTAAAAAATAATGTATTTGTAGTTTAAGCAAAAATTCTGCTTCCTTAAATGCTCATCTTAGTTCTTTGAATGTCCTCCATATTTACTAAATTCTAAGATAGAATTCTACCCTTCATCCGCCTCACTCTTCACAAACCATCTTAACAATATGCAACTTGTATGTGACTTCACTGGGTAATGTGACCCAACCTTTTCTCTATTCCCACCTCTCGGTGTGCTGTGTACTTCTTTTGTGATCTACAGAGTTTGATTTGTGTTAGTGTTATTTATATGTGCCATTTCTCTATCTTTGATTGTGAGTTGCCTGAATCTGTGGGTATTATTTGCCCCTTTTTTATGACCCTAAGTTTCTAGCCTAAGATATGGCTCCAGGTAGGTGATCAGTAGAAATATGTCAAATTGAACTATTATAAAGAAATGTGTCTTTATAAGGTGGCTTTCACCCATTTAATAGTTTCTAGTTTTGCCACAAGGCCTTAATAAATATGGTGCAAGCCCCAAAAATGCACTTTTGGGTCAAATATATTGAGTTCAATCCTCTTCTCCACAAATATTGCTGAAATGAGCCTGGATTGAATCCCAGCTTCTGTCAAAGGGATCTTTATAGGCAACTCCTGGCTTTGGCTAAGGCCTTTATCCAGAGACTCCAAGACCATTACAGCTGCAAATGCTTCAAATCATAACAGAAAAAAGAGGTTATATTACTAAATTACGTGAACTTTTTCAAATCCAGCACATCAGTCATTTTACTTAAAACTATAAAATCTCTGAATAGTACAACACATTTATAAAGTAAAGAAAAAATATTTTATTTCTTCCTAGCTAACATGAGAAAATGTAACTTATTTAAGATTTTAAAAATAGCATCACATTATTAGGTTCGAAGTGGAAATGGATTATTATCAAATAACATTTTCCTTAGCTGTTACAGGTGATTTCTCCTTGACTCTTCTCAATACTGTGTTAGACTGTTTTAACCATTAATGTTATTCTCACAGGGAGGAGCTTGAAGCCTTGGATTACTCATGGTATCTCACTTATTTATTTTATGCATTAATGTACAAGTTCCATTTACTGTTAAAATGGTTGCTGAAAAGGTTCTTAAAATATATTTTCTTCATGAAATGCTCTAAAAAAGCTTTTCTAAAAGTGATATGTATAATTTTTACATTGATATAAAACTTATGTATACATACATACATATCTGATCAATAGTCAATGAAAATTCCATTCTACAATCAAATCAAAATTCTAGTGGTATAAGTGTATAATAGAAGAAATTTTGTAAATTTTTAAAATTCCTAAAATAAAATTTTATGTTTTTATACTTTGTATCTTTTATTTTTTAAGTTACTTGCCATTAGTCATTACATTAGGGCTCAAACATCCTATGCCAGTTACTTACCGTTTCTATGGCTGCCAACAGAATCATAGCTGGTCTTTTGCCATGAATATCAGCTGTAGATCACTCATGGAAGAATATTTTAATAAACCAGAGTGTCAAAACCTTCTTTTTCTTTAAAATGACAATTTAAGAAAGATCTCTTCTCCCCTACAACCACAAGGTTGCATGGCTTGAGCTGCGTGTAGTATCTCAGAATGAGTCCAGCTACCAAATAAAGGCTCAATTTGCAAATATTTTTAACATGTGCATACACACACTCTCTTCAGAGATTGTAAAGGGAAAGAAAATGAGCTCAAATATATATTGGATCTTGAGAAATTTACATATTATTATCCAATATACTTCATCTAAACTCTCATCCTCAAAATGTACTACTGTAACTGCTTTTTGTAGAAAAGTTGAGATTTAGCTACATTCAAATTATTATCTTTATTCCTAATAAATCTCAGTATCATCCTCTTTCTCACTTACTATTATAAAAAAACTTCTAGAAATGTGCAGATCACAAGTATCACCTACAATTTCTAATATGTAACATGCATATCATTATTATCCCTTTCTGGTATTTGGAAAGAGAAAACATAGGCTAATGTTCTCATTGTCATTAAAATGATAGATGTAAGTTGTCTCCCCATGTTAATCTTGACAACAGGTTTATATTTTAATGAAAGGTGAAGTCTAATATTACCAAGCAAAATTTTTAGAAACATTTAAATTGTGATTTTGGATACATTACTGAATTGTGGATAGGGGTTTTGAATGTAGGAAGACAAACAAAATATTAAAAACTACAATAAAAAATAAAATTAGATGCAACACATTCACAGTCTTAATTTCCCTGATTCAAAATAAAACTTCTATGTAATAAACTATAGACACACTATATCACTTTTTATTGAAATTGTACATGTCTATAATGTTTATGGCTTCATAATGACAATAAACTCCTTAAGGTATGTAGTATTGTTTTACAAGATACTCAATCAAATTTGGGTTAAGTTTTTAGGTTACATCTCAAAATATTCTCATTAACTATCCATTTCTAGTACATAGAGTTATTAAAATTCATAGAAAGCATGATATATAATACTGTCAACTTGAAAATAGCTAGAACCATTTTGGAGATAAGCCTCTGGCAATGCCTGTGAAGGATTATTAAGATGAGGCTAACATGAGGAGGAGGTCCAATTTAATTGTGGGTGACACCATTCCATATTCTGGGATCTTCCACTGGCTAAACAAAGGAAGCAAATTGAGCATCATTATTCTTCTCTTTCTCTCTCTCCTTCCTGACTATGAACAAAGTATGGCCAACTTCTCAAGACACTGCCACCATGAGTTTCCTTCCATCACGTACTATAACCAAGCAAAGACTTGGTGCCTTGAGTTGCATTAGGTAGGTGTTTTGTCATAGCAACAAGTCAGGAAAGTAAGAAAGGGAGAGATGAAAAGAACTGATTCAAAAATTCATTTCTTATGAAATGTAACTGACTCCATTCATGATACATAAATTAAAAAATTAGTAAATAAATTGTCATATGAGGTTGAACAGTCACTCATGCTGGAAGACTCTAGTGAACCAGTAAGGGTGACCTGAAGCCCTCAGGACATCTGTGATTTCATGAAGTCGACTTTCTACCTTTCTTCTCTTCCTTCTATACTATTTCTTCAGTATAGAGTCTGCCTTTCTCATTTTATTTATTTAATAAATATTTGCTGAATTATTAGTTTTAATAAATGTTTAGTTGGTGACGTGACAAAGAATACTAATTTCTTGCACAGAAGGCAAATTTCAATGTATTTGTCTAGCTCCTAGAGTAATTACAACTGCGAACTGTGGTATCTTTTAATTTATTTTACTATAGAAATATCTGCTGAGCATGCAATCCAGGCAAAGAGACTTGTGTGGTCTGAAGGATATTTCACTCAGGCTGTGGCAGGGTCTGTCTGAAAGACTATCACTGCTTTCCAACAGAGTACAACTTTATAATAGTTCATATGCTTATGCCCCCAAATAATGGCCAGATCTACTTCAATAAAAATCGAAAAAAAAAACTTATTTATTCTTCAGCTTTTTTATTTTCCCCAAATTCCATATTAAATGCCATGCTTCTAAGTGAACACACTTTAAAAATAAGTTGAAATTAATTAAACCACAAGTCTTTCGATTTACAACAAAGTTACAAGCCAGCTCATTAACTGAGCCACTTCTACACATTATTAATGATTATACTACAGAGTTACTGTTCTTTATAAGACTCGGAGAACATGTTTTCTTTTTCTTTCTTTCTTTTTTCTTTTTTTT
>JAQHUG010000213.1:918348-934345 GCA_028555095.1 Dicrostonyx torquatus | reverse complement strand
TTCTGAGTTAAGAAAAATTAGTTTTGATCAAGAAAGATCACCTGCGAAATCTCTAGTAGTAACAGATGGCCCAGATATCAGAGTACTACATCCAGAACAGATTCAAGATTTTGCCTGAGATGATCAAGACTCACAGGATACTCCAGTGAGGACTTGACTGTAAATTTTCTTTAGGTCTCCATAAGATTATCAGTGCCCCCAACCAGACGGAACTAGCCTGGAATACTACACCCACATTCCCAAAAAGTAGACTATGGATATTTTTCTTTGTTAAAAAAAAAAGAGGGGGAAGTGGTACAGGAGAATTGTCTGTATTCTGTCAATCATGTTTTAAATAAATTATGATTGGCCAGGCAGGAAGTATAGGTGAGGAGAATCAAACAGGAAGTAAAGGTGGCACAATGAGAACAGGAGAATGCTGAGAAGAAGGAAGCCCATTACTCTGCAGTCCTGTCTCAATCACCTAAGAAGCAAGATGTAACCTTCCCCACTGAAAAAGTTACTTATTTATGTGGCTAACATAAATAAGAATAAAGGGTTAATATAAGTGATAAGAGCAAATAAGAAGCCTGAGCTAATGGGCCAATCATTTTATAATTTATGAAGACCTCTGTGTGATTTTCTTTGAGGCTTACTGGCTGTGGGAACTGGACAGGACAGAAGTCACCGAAAAGCAGGCCCTCATGTTACATCCATGTAATAAAGTGTATGTGTGTGTGTAAATCTGAGTTTCAACTTGTGTTGAAACAGTGTCTTCCTGAGATAGCTCTGTGGCCTCAGGCTTGTGCACATGAGATCTTAGACATTTGTTTAGAATGTCATTTGTTAGAAATAACTCACTTTTGTGTTATTCAATGATGCAAGAGTAATAATTCAGAAGTCAACTGTGATGTCTGCATCTTCTCTGAACTGTACATCACTCAAAATTCCTATGAAATCTTTCTGTGGATTTCTCCCTCTATATTTTTGATACAGTGATCAGTAAATTGAAGAGGCAATTGAGTATTCAACAAGATTTGGACTTACTCTCTCCTCCATGCTAGAGGTGATTTTTCAACATCAGGTATTCAGTGAGGGCCTATTAGTTCCCCCCATCTCCTGCATATGTACAGAACATTGTCAGGTAGAAGTGGTATTTGTCATCCCCATAAAAGTAATTTTTCAGTGCTTTCTATCATTTTTATTCCACTGTGTATTGAATAACACAGTCCTCTGAGGACTTGGAGGATAGGGCAGCCACAAGATGGAAGTGGATGAGCTCTATTGTAGAAAAAAAATTTTTTTTTCAAACTATCAACATGCAACTGTTTCATGAGTCAAATTAAAGTTGAACTTTGTTAAGACTTTGCAGTTTGGGGATTTATTCATGACAGTGGCCAGAATTACTCATACCCAGCATACAAAAGCAGTAGGTAACTCAATCATTACTATAAGAATAAATGAATAATTGAACAGATTGGTGAACAAGTGTACCCAATTCCTCAGTCTTCTCTTCTCCCTATTACAAGCAACATTCATCTGAAACTTTTTAATATCAACCACAAATGTCACCCGTGAGGAAGGCAAATGAGTCATCAAGTGCTACCAATTAAAAGTTTTAGCTATTTTTAAATTTTTTCTCAGAGTTTACCTTTTCCTTTATACCCATGCTCTGCTGTGGCATGATGTACTTCCCCTGCACCAGTTGTTTAGTGGGAATTTAAAACTCTTTGCTGTTGTAAGCTTTGTATATGTTTTCACTCATTTAATCTCGTAGTTCTATTATATGTACATTAGATAATGAAGTTGAAGCACCAAATTGCTGAACTCTAGGAATCAGGCTCCATACGTTATACAGCTTGCTAAGTGCACATAAAGGTGGCCACTAGAAAGTTGTGTCACTAAAAGGATAGAGACAGGAAGGGCACATGAGGGTACAATACAGTCCTGTTGAAGGAAGAAAAATGAGCTTTTACTGAATTATATATTAGATGTTTATCAGAAAATAACAAAGGAATTTTAAAAGGCATCAACTTTGTGTCTAAGCAGAGCATAGTATATTTTGCCAGCTGGCAGGACCCAGTGGATTCCACTTATTTAAATGGTTTTCTGGGGGTGGTAGGTATGCATCACTGTGCCCCCTTGAAACTCCTGGAAATAGAAGCTCCCTGTGGCTACATTTATCTCTTTGGAGGGTCCTTTTAAATGTAAACAGCTAAGAAAATAAGAAAATAGAGCAGTGGAAACTCTGCCTGCTTCTTCAATATCGAATACATTTGCCCCTTTTCCTAAAATCAAGCAGCACACATGAGTTAGGAATCATTGTTCTCAAGAGCTCTAACCAAAATGCAACTCAGGTGGTTTCCTCTCCAGAGGCTCAAATCAAGTAAATGACAGAGGAGCTAGGCCAGCAGGTCTTGTGGTTTCCATTGTTTCATTTGGCTACGGTTACAGCCCTTGGCTTGTTCTATACACTTATAGAAAAGCAACCTCAAAGGTTTGGCCAAAACTTTACAAGTTGTTTGTGAAATTCCCAAAGACAGAAAAATAAACCGCAGGACTTTGGGTGAAAAATACTGCACTGTGTTTTTAATGGGAATTCTCACTAACTATCCTCCAAGTGTGCCATTCCCACCTCAAAAACTCTGTCTCATAGTTTGCATTTTTAACACTAAGCCTATATTTCTTTTTCCTCTGGAGAAAACTCAAGAGCAGAGGAATAAAAATTAAAACACAAAACAAGCCTGGAATGGTGGCAGACATCACTTTTATAGCTTGCAGGTCAAGGCCTGAGAACTTTTGCCCAGAATTTGCCACTGTGAATATATTTAAACTTTAATAGCTCACACAATCTCGATTTCACATATATTGATTTTATTAATTTAAGATGATCTGAGTTCAGTAGATTCTTTCATTTGCTATAATTCTCTTCAAACTCCATCTTTTCTAGAATTTTATTGTTTCTCCTCCCATCCCAACAATCTTTTGTTTCTGTGTTCCCCATAGAAACCCACTAGTATTTACATGGATTAGGTCTTTAGATATGTATTGAAGAAACCCATGATTAATCAGAATAGTGGGAAACACTCTAGTGGGAACACTTAGTCAGTGATAAACCAAACCAACAACAGATGCAAAAGCAAACAGAGTTAGGCAACTGCAGGAAGCCTTCATGTTATCCACTATATTTATTGGATCAACACACTAAACTTTGTCCTCAAACTCCATAGAAACCTGTCCATCTAGAGAGGCAATCTAATACGCATGAGACTTCTAGACCCATAAACACATCAACTATGTTACTGAGATGAAACATTTTTGTTGTTTTTCTCTCAACCGCTGGTCCTCAGAATGATAAGCTGTTTTGGTTTTTGTTTCTTACACATACTAAGGAACAAAGTACATCTCATCAATGTAATAGACTTGTACATAACAATATACTTATTAAAATTACTGAATACCATTTTGAGAAAGAGAACAGAGAAGATAACCAAGGCTAGGAAGTCCTCTTTGCTCATTAACTATTAACCATAGTTCTCTGCAATCATCATTGTTACCGTGACAGTAAGAGTAGACAATACTTAATGTTCTAAAGAATTGCTTTCAATCAGTGTTCCATAAAAACAGTGGAGCTCACCATGCCTCTACCCTTTACAGATTTTATTTTCAGATGTTTCATGAGAAACAGAAACTGCTCTAATATCTCAAGTACAAGTTAAACACAGAGAATTAATTAAATTGATAGCAACTAAAAAAAGAGAAGACAAAGGAGCTGTTGTAGGAAATGGGAGAATGCCATAAAGAAGCCACAAGGGAGGGAGACAGCAAGGAAGCTCTACAGCCTGCAGGTGCTAGAGAGGAACTGAGATACAGGGGACATTCTCCAGAATCCAAGGATTGGGCAAGCAGGAGTGTTCCCAAGCCAGTCAAGGGCTGCTCTGTAGGCATAATAGAGCCAGAGAAAGGGGTCCTATAGAGTGAGGAGCTGCAGTGATAGGGAGGATATGTCGGTTGCTGGAAAAAAAAAAAGATCCACACAAAGCATTGAGGAGCAAAGGAGACAAAAAAGAAAGAGGTAAAGAGAAAGAGGGATGCAGAAATGGTGAAGACAATAAGAAAGAATGGTGAGAATATGTTGATGTCCTTGCTTTTCCTCACCACCTGCCTTTAGTCAAACTAACTAGAAGGCAGTTTACAAGAACCTAGCGAAATTACACCAATAATTACTGATGGAGAAGGGATCTGATGTAATAACAGATGAGATAAATTTTATTTATTTTTTTTTGTTTATGTAGATGGTATCAGGCTTTTGATTTCATTCTCTAAACCATTTTTATTTGACATAATATTTATGGTTGCACTCATTGGCCACCCATATGGTTGTTCAATCTCTTAAATTGTAATCAGTACTTCAAAATATGTTTTTAAAAGGCTTTTTTTATGGAATCTGTGACAGTTAATTTAGGAAAAGTACAAATATTCTGATTTATGTAATTTTTATCAAATATAATGTGTGTCTCCAGAATTGTCAAATTAGTTTGCACTGCATCGAAATTAAAATATTTTAAGTCATTCTCAGAAATAAATATTACTGATCAATTTGGAGGTTTTGTTCTAATCTAAGCTGTGAAGAATGCAATCATCACTTTTTTAATTGTTTAGCCCTATTTGCTTCTTAAAGTTTCTCCAAATTTGTTACTCATCATCTTATGTCTTCGTGTTGCCCACTATTTCTTTTCATTATTTTTCTAAGATGTTTATTGTCTTTTGATTTTGCCACTGAATATCTAACAAATTCTTGATAACAATAACCTGTAGGTTCAATTCATGTAAAAATCTTGTATTTGTGCCATTGGCGGATATGTGTATCTGTTCTCTACTATAGCAATAATTTTACATTCCATATTGTAGTCTTGAATCTTACAAAAGAAAATTTTATTAATAATAAGCAAAACCTATCCTTTTACTTTGTTCTCATTGCTGTGAGCCTATCCATGAGGTTAACCATCATGGTAGGAGCATATGGTGGAATAAAGTCACTTACATCACAGAGGACAAGTGGCAGAGGGAAAGAAAAATGGAAGGGACAAGAAGCGTTTTCCCAGTCCATGCCACCAGAGAACATTTCCTCTAGCTAGCTTTCAACACTTACTTTTCACCGTTCCTGTACAGCATGGCATATCAAGAGAGTAAAGAGATAATTTGGCCAAAGCCTAAGCAATACAGTCTCTTTTGAAAACCCATCTTGTGACATCTCATTATGTTCTTGTTCTTGTTGAGAAAAACAACTTGGGAAAGGGGGGTTCTTTTGGCTTCCAGTGCAAGCATATAGTCCATCGCTGAAGAGAAGTCACAGCAGAAGGAGCGTGGAGGAACTGATTGAGAAACTGAGAGCAATGAATGCTAAGGCTCAGTTTCTCTTCTCCTCTTATAGAATCCAGCACCCCAACTCAGGGAATCATGCCTCTCATTGGCATGGAAGGGTCTTCCCACTTCAATTTATTTATCAAGGAAATAATCCGCACTGACTTTCTGGAGGCTTATGGCTTGTCTCCTAGGAGATTGTGCATGTCATGGAGTTGACAACTGAGGTCAGCCATCATACCTAGCAATCAAGCTGCAATACCTGATCTTCCAAAAGACACTTGCAATCAGGCTATAGCAATGTCCTTCTCAGAAACCAGAGGAAAGATATTGTTCTCATCCTTGGGGATGGCTCATGAACCTAAGGGACTTTTTCTAATCCATCTACTAGAGGGTTAAATTAAAATTTGGGAAATTCCTCTACATGGCATTTCATTGTGATTGTTGCTTAATAAGCACCAGGGCACTGAGCCTCCCATGGCCCCAGAAGGGAGGCATCAACAGCTTTCACATTTTATTTATGTCATGATGGAGGAAAAGGAAGACCTAATTGTCTTCTGTCCCTGAGACCAAAGACAGACAAGCACAGTTTGCCATCAACTCAGTCCTTGGAGCCTTTTTCCCACTGACTGTTTAACAGAGTTCATTATATTTGCATATACCATGGAAAAACAGGTATTTCCAAGATGTCAATGGACTGAAATGCTGAGGGATATTCATGATATAGGATATAGTGACCCACCTATAAGACAAAGCAGAGTTAAGGACAGAATTGGTATACCTTAGGATCTCGATTTGCCCTTTTAAAAAGTAATAAAGATTAAGTTTCTGAGATGCATTAGGATTTGTATTAAGGAATTGTGATTGGAAAAAAAAAATGTCTCTAGGCATCTTCGCCAGGCACATAGGTCCAAACCACAGGAGAACAGAAAAGCCTAATCTTGCTTCTAGCCTCTGTTCTTATCTTCACCAGTCACTAGTTCCGAATAATTCTGGATTTCATAACACATTTATGGACCACATACTCAGACTCCGCCTATGTTAGATACCAGAAATTCAGTGAGGAGAGAGATCACGTATTCTTTAGAGAGCAGTTACTTTACATGACTCTAGAGCTGTCAAGACCAGATATTTGCAGCTTATATAGTGGGACGTTTCATCACTCAGGGCAAACCCGTATGCCTAATGGATGAGGCTGTGTGTAAAGGAAATAGTGAGCTAATGGAAACTCTGTGATCAGAATCTGAGTACTGGTGTAGCACCTACTAAAAAATCAGCCACTCCAGTAGGGTAGTAGTTCAATGTAGTCCATCATTTAAATTTTTCCAAAGCAGTGTTGGTATCTAGAAATGAGAATGTTTTCAATAGCTGATTTCTGCTCTTTAATACAATAAAGCTAGCAACAACAAAGACAGTATCCTCATCACAACATATGCTAAGTGAATAAATAAATTAAGCAGAATTATAAACAAAAATTTTTAGTGAATATTGTAATATGAATAAGATTCTGAGAAAACATCCTGGAGTATAAAATAGTTTTTTTTTAATGCAGAGACTTTTTAAATAAGCATGTAAAACCACTGTTTATCTTATACAACTGTAGGAAACAGCCAAAAGGCTATTCACATATTCAGATAATCAGAGAACTGGAAAATAGCCTTACATGGCTAAACGATAAAAGAAAGTTTACTCTATTGTCTCTTTCCAAATATGTATTTATTCGTATCCTTACCTTGGTGGGGATCCAAGACCTTGCACATACTAGGCAAGTGATCTTTATTCATGACCTATCTCTTCTATATGCTCAAATACAACTTACTCAGTTCCTAAAAACTGTTTCCTGATGTCGAATAGTTTAAGTAAACAGAAGTAAATAAAGGTATTGCTTGAACAGTAAATTAAAAGAATTCAACAGAGAGAAAGATGGCATTTATTTATTGTCCGTATGTGCATATATCTAATCACTATTTTCTACTATGTATTACTGAATATTCAACAGTGCCCTCCTGAGACTGAGGAAGGTTGTGGATAAGACTCATCTACAATAATTGGCTAAAATTGGTCTTTCCCAGGAATAACTACATAACTGTCACTATCTATTAGGAAAAGTGAACTTTTGACCTCTATAAGAGTTGGGTGTTTAGCAATGTAACTTGAGTCTCTGTGAATTCCTTTTATTGGGTTTTTTTTTAAAACTTCTGTTTATTTTGTATTTCTGAAAATAAGAATGAAGTGTGTCGTAATTAAGTTTTTAAAATCATGAATTCGAGAACACTCTGTTAACATTGCACATTTTAGAACTGGTAAAAGGATCCTGATAAACCTGTCACCTAACTCCTTTAAAGGCAGTAAGTCTCTAATTGATCTGCGGGGCTGTAAGATTGAGAAGGGAGAGTGACAAAGTAATCAACTACCGAGAAAATCCATGGCATTGTACTTTGAAAACTCACAACAAACAAAAACAAACACACAGACTGGGATCAACTGCAATTATTTTCTACGTTTGAAAACAATTTACAGGACACTAAAGAAAATGATCCTACTGAATAAACTAATGTAAATATACAGTAATTTTTATGTGGATTACAGATGTATTAACAGTGAATTGGGATGTGGAATAGGGAATAACATTTTAAATAAATTTAATATATTTTTCTAGAAAACCCAGCTTAAATAGTTCCCAATTCTCATACAAACTTTAAGACATGCAAATGCAATCAAGACATGTCACTTCATCAAAGAATGAATATCTTAATAAAATTAAGGCATCCATTTTATAAGTTTTGTGTATATTTCAAGTTTTGTTAAGTTTCAACCATTGTAAGTCCTTCACAAAAGAAATAATAATAAAACTTCTTGAAAAATATAATATTTATGATGGTATTTTATTTTTGTATTTATAATACCAAATACACACATGAAGTATATTTCTTGAAAGATATTTATGCATGCTATACTTTCTGTAATTTTTTATTCTATGTCATTGTTCAAATTTTATTACATATATCATGAAAATGTCACTGATCTGATACATATGGATCAATGAACAGTCAAGAACATGACCTTTGAAAGAAAAAGAAATACGGAGGAACATATATTTTTAGCTTATTACATTCCAAGTCCCCTGTGAGGGAGAGATAGATAGTCATTTATATTATCATAACATTCTTTTAAAATATAATTACTTTCGCCATGCTAGAAAAAATCTATACATGGAGTTATTTTAAATGTCTATAAAATTTTCAATATTACAGATGAGAAGGGAAGTTCAAAGTTATCTTCCTGTTTCCTCAATCTGTGATTAACTTGTTTCAAACGTTCTTCTGCCAAAAAAACTATTAAGACAGGCTAAAATGAAAACAAACAACAAACAAACAAGAATTTGAAGGAATCTTGGATCAGACATGCAAGTCTGCATTTGAAGTGCCAAGTTTTTGAAGAGAAAGGAAACATGGTGATGAAATTCTTCAATTTATTATTATTTTTTGGAAAATTTTCAGGGCATGACAATAGAAGATGAACAAAAAGTACTATCTAACTTTTTTTTCTGATTCACTGGAATGGGTAAGATAAGCTATTAACTGGTATGGTTACCAAGGCAGCAGGAACTTGAGACACCAAATTGGGTAAGAAAAGGGTCAGAAATTAAGTAAAGATATTTACTATATCTTTACACTCTGCAGTTTTGTCAACGCCTGATCTTTGTGTGAAAAGGTTTTTAAAACAGTCAGACAATTTGGAAAAACATGTTAAGACCTACAAAGCCTCTGCTTTTCAAGGGAAGCAAAAACAATTCCTCCTTTCCACCAAAATGAAGGAGACATTACAAGCTCCAGATTTAAGATCTTTGGAAACATATCCTGGAGCCATAGGAAACAAGTCAGAAGAGATCAGTTCTGCCCACACCTAAAGCCACTCCAAAAGTATTGACCCAGTTTGGATCAAGACAATCTGTCTATAAAACATATGCTTAACAGTTCGATAAATTATCTCTAAACAAGTATGAAATTATGAAAATTATTTATATTTTTTGATATTGCACACAATAACTGATACTCAGGTAACAATTACCAGCCTCAATACAAGAATATATATTACTAGCAACTACGTTAAGCAGTGTTCATCTTCATTTCCCTGGTGGTTAATGCTGTTGAACACTTTTAAAACTGTTTACCAGCCATTTGTATTTCTTTTTTAGAAAAACTCCCTGTTGAGTTGCCAAGTCATTTTTAATTAGTTTATTCGGTTTCTTAATGATTTGGTTACTTCTTTGTCTTCTGTAGATATTAATCATCTCTAATATACATAGTTGTCAATTTTTTTCTCTTATTTTGGACACACTTACTTAATAGATTGACAGTTTCCATTGCAGTCACTGATTAGTCATGAATGGAGGAGGACTCATGGGGTTCTACTCATTCCTGATGAATTACTGGCTCCTGGTAGATTTTGGAACAGGGAGGCACTGTCTTAGTTGTGTTTACTGGTGAGCACACTATGCTCCAATGGAGAGTTCTAAACCCATGGTCAGACAAATAATCCTGGATAAACCCAGTAAGACACAAAACGAGACAAAAAGACAGGAATGATTGTATCGAGATTTGTTGGGACGAGAGGGGTTGACAGAGTTGGAAAGGAGATGATGTGAGTTTGGGTGGTGATACTATTCAGAATGCATTATGTACAAAATTGTCAAAAATAGGAATTTATTAAAAAGAAAAATAAAAGGTGTAAGAAAGAAAACAGAAACAAGCAAACAGTTTTCAAGGCTTCAGGGTTTTCTAAAGAAAACTTGACTACAATTTTGACAAACAGGTTAAAAACATGACAACGGATGGCTGAAGAGTGTTTCCAGGGATTTGATGTCTAAAAGTGGAGCTGTAGGATTTTTGTATCAGAAAGTTAAACTTAGGCAATAAGGTATTTAATAAATAGGTAATATAGCAGAATGACACAGTTATTATAATATTGTTTAATAGAAAGGACAACACTAGCTCTCTTTTAAGGATTATAACTTTCTTTTATTTCTATTGTGAAAAAAGCAAATATTGAATCTTTTTTATTCAACAGATGATGTCCCACTGTGATCTCACTGTAATTATCACAATACAGGGAGGTTCTTTAGGATCCGTGACCCTACGTATATTCCTCGTCCCATTCTATCTATGTACTTCCACTTGCTATGATCTTCTTCAACATTTTTCTTCCTCAAAAAAATAAGCTATAAGTATTAAAAGTATAGGCTTAAATTACCTAGCAGCTTTGTGGCCTTTTGTGGAGAAGTTAGTATTATTTGGAATCTGTGCCAATGTTGTTAATATATAAATGAGATAACCAATGTAAATAACATAATCCTATGGAAAGGTAAAGATTTAATTTTAAATTTATTAAAGTATAATATAACAATATGCAGAAGAGTTGAGAATTGATAGGAAATTAAATGAAACTCTATTAATTAATCCAAAAGTAGTTAATCTAAAAGTAGCGGCATCACATTAGAAACTAGTAGATATGATGTCATATACCTTGATATCAAAATGTATTCTTTCCTATACCTACATAAAAACACGAGTCTATTATTTTCAGGAACTATTCTTGAATATTATACATACATTATAATTTTGAGCCATAAAAATGTTATGCAAACTTGTATTGTTATTAAGTTTGCTTAAACTAGAAGTCCTTATTTCTTTGACATTCTCTGACATGTCAAATGCATTGCAGATTTTCATCTGAATAGAGAAAATCCCTTCTCCTTTGAGATTAGGAAATGCAGATTTTAAAGATATTCTATTTTAAATACATTTTGGATCAAGTTAAGAAAGCTATAACTAGGAAGCATATGCCTGCTAAAGTGCCAAAAATCGCATTGATTTTATAAAATTAAAAGCTACTTCTTACATAAAGTATTTAATTGCTTGATGCTCACATTTTGAAACTGGTGTTGCCAAGTTTTAAAGAAAGTAAATCATCATTCTCTTTGCGAAGTAGAGTAGTATTGAAGTTGACTTGAGATCAATAATGATACTATTTGCAAAGAGAATCGCAGTTTCCGTTCACTGCATCAAGGAGATGAATGGAAAGCTAATCTGAGAGTCTATATATCAGAGGCCCTCATGCTTTTCCCAAAGTAGTGTTTTTGTCAAAACTAATCAATACTGCCATTATAGTGTGGGGAAAAAACTGCAAACAAATGAGAAAAGCTACAATGAAGCTTTACTGACCAATTAAGTCAGCAAATCTGTGTGGTAACTTTTGTCAACCAATGCTTTAAGGATTAAGACAATTGTCATGATAAAACACTGAAACACAGACAAAGACATTTTGCCTTAATTAAAAACATAAGTTATCCAAAATCTATGACAAATCAGAGTACTGCTTTAAAGAATATAAGCCTTAATTAAGAAAAAATAAAGTAGGGTGTGGTGGTGTGCACCTGTATTGTCAGTACTGGGAAAGCTGATACAGGGGTCTTAAATTAAAAGCTGGTGTAGACCACACTCTGAGATTCTGTAAAAATATACAAAATGAAGGTGTAAGAGGAAAGGAAGAAGGAAGGCAGGAGAGTGCAGAATCCTAGTACATTTGAACTTGTGGCCTAGACACCCTCTCAGATGGTCTTCTCCCAAAGACCTGGGGAAAGCAAGACTTCTGTGTTAGTGGTGTTCTGCTGGTGAGGAGCACACACCATCAAAGCATATCCATCAAAATCAGGCACTATCTCATAGCAGCTCTGCATTGACATCCCTAATAGGAAAAAAAAGCAAACTACTTTCCAGGTAACATCTGAGTTTGGAATTAGAGATTATACCATTTTCAGTGAAATCTTCATCAAGCTCAGGAACAACAACATAGCATATTTACAAATATAAAATGAATAGATATAAATAAAATAAATGTAAACTAAATAGATGTGAATATTTTCCCTCATATAAATTCTTCCCTTATATAAAAAAATAAGTTGTATCCTCCCTACTGACTTTCAATACAAAGATCCCATTTATACACTATAAATTATTCTGATACAAAATGTATTTTAATCCTTATAGGAGATAATGGAACATATTTGAAAATTAAGTTAATGTCATAAAAATATAAAATATATATAACCACTATTTACTTTTATAATCCTGAATGGATAGATACTGTATGTAAGACACGAGTGTATTTTATTTACATGTAATATAACTGCTTAACTTTACTAGCATTTATTTTTTAAAAAGTGAGTTTTCCTTTAGAATTATAATGCCAGAATATTTTTTTGCCACACTGTGTTATTTTTAGTACTATGAATGTAAAAAATAATTACAAAAAGTCAACCGATTTTAATGAATTTTTAGTATATATACAGACATTTCATTTAATTGGAAAATATGAGTGCAAATTAAACCTTATTTAATCTATTTCTAGAGAGAAAATTTTAATTTGTAACAAGGATATAGCTTGGTTGGTTGAATGGTTGAGGCCCTGAGTTCCATCCTCAGCACCAGGATAAGATGAAGAACAGGTAGAAAAGGAGGAGAGAGAAGAAGAAGAAAGAAAGAATAGAAAAAGGAAAAGGAAAGAGGAACTTATGCTTGTAGACGGTGCTATATTTCATTGATTCAGATGGTAAGCCCATGGATGTGACTCCAAGGAAATAAACCTGCAATGAGAGCTAGGACTCCACCCACAAAATACCTGTTTCATTTTTACCAGCCACGAGTCTTTAGCATTGTCCTTTAGAGCTTCAGGCAAAAGAACACTCTTGGGCTGTTCTAGGGTTCCTCTTTCTCTCATCTTCAGTTGTTAAATCATTGTTTCAGTTGTGGATTGATGGCTTCTAAGCATTGAATGAAGGTAAGTGTCAATGAAATAAGTGTCCAAATACAATTGTTTTGGTATAAGAAAACTTTAGATTGCTTTTTAAAGTCATTATGACTGAATAGGTAAGTAAATCAAATGAAAACATTCACTGCACAGATTTTAATCTCATTTTATGTGACAACCAAGAGGGCATAAAGGGAAGAAAGGGGCCGTTAGCAGACAGGGAGAAGAGTAGAGACTAAGAGAAAAGCACACTTACCTTCAGTGCCAACAGCAGCCCAGAGATCTCTGACAGGTGATAAAGACACAACTTGGCACAATCCGCAATTCTTGTTGGCACCTACAAAAGAGGAAGCTAAGCAGAAAAATCTGCCCGAGCGCTAATCTGCAGCTGCACCCCACACTGCTTCAGCCTATCCAGGCTTCAGTGACTGGAATAGTCAGCTATGCACACGTCTCTTTAATACGAACCCAGCAAAATCAACTTGGAAAACCAAGCAAAGAGCAGGTAAAATGAAGCATGCAAATGCGGGGCAGATTTTATTTACATGTTTTGTTTTCATTTTTAATAGCTTCAAGACTAAAACTAGCAAAATGTCCTCAAGAAATCGTACTGTATGTCACCCAAAATCATGTCACAGATCTCAAAACCCACAGCTTTTGTTCTAGTAAGAACCATGGCCACTAAGAGACTCTGCACCTCATTTGGGTCATTGGTAAAGCCTATGTCTGAAACAGAAGTACGGGTGCCAAGCCATCTGTAGTATTCACTCTTGTCATGATTAATTAGATATTGGCTCCAGTTCTAAGTATTTTTCCAAAGTGAATTCTTGCATATATGCATGCACATCTTTCCAGTGTCTAGGATACATTTAAACCTGTATTATTTCAGGAGAAAGAATCAAATTATTTCTACTGACAGTTGCCAAGTGGCCTAGTGTTTCAATTTGACATCTAATATCACTTTTAAGGAAAATTGGAGAATGAGAATAGCTTAAAGTATTACAGAATCATTAATATATAGCGAATTATGTTGAAGTAAAAAATACATTATATGTACAATTATTTTGTAGCATATTATAATCATATTTTGCTAACAGTAATTTTTTTCAAAACTGAGAAAGTATAACATATGATTATTTTTATCCTTTTGCCTAATGAATCATTATCATATTACATGACAGCGTCCATCTCTTAGGATAAAAATAAAATAATTAGTTCATTCACTCTTGTACATGGATACTTTTAAAGATGTTAACGAATCTGAGAACTCTCTACCACTCAAGGTTTCAAAAGATTGTTTAGCCACTAATATTGACAACAAAAAGTGGGTTTTGAGATATACTTTCTTCATCTAAAATAGTTTAAGTTAGCATATTACTATTATAACCTTGAATCTCTTTTCTTCTTTCTCAGCAGGCCATCATTTATAATTACATATGAATGTAGAGTAACTGGTCTAACACTGTAGACTTGCACCTCAGTGTTTGTGTGAGGAGTAAAACTGAGCCAGTAATGCAGATCCAATCTCACACTTCTTCATATCTGAGGCCAACCCAAATCAATTGAAACTGCTCAAGGGTAATCAAGTGTACAACTGGAATTAATAATTTTCATTTAGCTATAAACCATTACTTTCTGGATTCTGGCTGCTTGCCTTGTGCGTTATGTAGTTTTGTTATGCTTAGCATGCTTAAAATCACAAATTTGAATCATTTGTAACTAAATATTGTAACTTGAAAATACTCACTTTTCACCCTCAACTTGACCTAAGTCTCAGAATTTTATATTCAGGCTTCATTTGTCTTCCCAATGAACCAGGCCTGGACTCTTAAAAAAACCCACTACCTCTGACCACTCTTCATCTTTGCACTTTGTCTCCTCTCTAAATCCTTAAGAAGTACCAGTTGGTTACTAATCTCCAACAGCCAGCTGCTGAGCATGGCTGAAACAAAATAATAATTACAACCAATCAGAACCTTCAGAAAACCATGCTGTATAGTCTATGTGATGGTGTTACAGTTTTCCCAAAACTCTTCAGGGGGATATGCAAGGTTGATGTGTTCCAACTTTATTGTGTTAGCTCCAAAGTTGGGAACAGAATATTCTGCTTTATATATTTACAGTAAATATTTGATAAGTAAACAAACCCATTTTGTCGGAGACCACTCATTTGTTCCTGAGTGCCCAGACCTGAAATAATCACACAGAAACCCTGCTTGGCCAATAGCTTGTGCATATTCTAGCTAACTCTTACATCTTAACACATTTTTATTATTTTATATTTTACCATGAGGCTCATGGTTTACTGGTGGTACCAGTATATGGGCATATTTCTCCTCCTGTAGCTACATGGCATCTCTCTGACTCCACCTTCTTTCTCCCAGCATTCAGTTTAGGTTTCCCACCTAGCTCTACTCTGCCTTATCACAGGCCAAAACAGCTTCTTTATTCAGTAACCAAGAAAAGCAACACATAGACAGAAGGATTTCCCATATGATCCCCCCTTTTCTATTCAAATAAAAAGGTTTTAACTTTAACATTATAAAATTACATACAACAAAACAGGTATCAAGCAGGAATCACAGTTACAATATTTATATCTACTTTATCATTTAATATAACATAGGAAAAAACTATAACTATTCTTCAAAGAATACAGAAGGAGATAATATCTATCACCTAAGTAGACATGTAGTGCATTGTAAGAAACTTCCAAAACTCTAGAATTGACAGAGACATCTCACTGCCTGGACAGTCACCCAAGGTTTTTCTGTAACACTGAGGTACCCATCTTCAGCTTACAGGCTCATAGTATCTGGCAGACTTTTACACTTAACAGGAAATT
>JAQHUG010000213.1:878507-891412 GCA_028555095.1 Dicrostonyx torquatus | reverse complement strand
TGAGGTTTGATCATCACAGGCAGCAGTCTTTGAACTGTTCTGGGTGTAGAACTCAGACATTTGGTCAAGTCCTCTTCTCGGAAATTTCTCAGGGGGTCTTCCTTTGTCAAACCTGATTTTGCTTAATGCAGAATGAACCCATAGTCCCTCATTTCCTGTAGAAACAAAAGCAAAACCTCTTCTCCAAAGTAACATGTCTTTTGACTTAAATATACATATATATATTATTAATCCAGCAGCATTTATAATCAAATGTCTTTTAGCAGCTGTTGCTCCTTCCTCAGTCATCAAACAATTTAAAGACAACACAATAATATACAGTATCCAGACTTTCTGTGTATTTTTTATCTTTATGTGGCTTTATTTTAACCTCTATTTCTTTTACTTATATTTTTAATTTTTGGCTTTTTGAGACAGGGTTTCTTTGTGTCTCTGGAATTCACTCTGTAGACCAGGTTGTTCTTGAACTCACAGAGATTCGCCTACCTATGCCTCCCAAATGTTGTAGTTAAAGGTGTGTGCCACCACACCCAACTTCTCTCTCTCTCTCTCTCTCTCTCTCTCTCTCTCTCTTATTTTAAGGACTTTATCTTTTTTTTCTCCTCCCAAACCTACATATATTTTGAAACACACAACAAGCCATTTAGAGGTTTTCTTCATCTTTGAATCTATTTTTACTGAATATCTCTCTTTTTCTGACCACATGAGTCTTTAATTAGCTAAGTGATATGACTAGGATTAAAGCTGTGAATTTGGTGGCTGGGTCTAATCCATTCCTTAGATGTTTTTCTGAGATCCTAGCCTCATGGAAGAGGTACTGTCTAGAGACATGTTTATTGCCACAACTCTATGGTGTTTCAAGGTCCCTGCCACCACCAAAAGTATGCAGTCAGCTTTTCATCAACACCATTTAAGTGTTTCATGGCAGGACCTCTTAAAGGAGCTGCAAGGTTTAACAGCCAACGCTGAGTCAGTAAGCCTCTCTTAAATGAGATGTGTTGCCTGCAGCAAACAGAGCAAATCTGTGAAATTACTGATATCAAGAAGCCATGCAGTCGCATATTGATCTGTGTCTGACTTTCTCTGTGTCTGGGTGATGACTGCAGATTGAACCTTCCCTCTTCCCAGAATTCTCATTGCCCCACCTCTACTTTCTGCCTGGTTTTCCCACCTTTACTTCCTGCCTGGGTATTGGCAATTCAGAGTTTATTTAAAATATAAGTGACAGGGTACAAATCATTATCCCACAGCAGAGAAGCATCATCAAGCAAGGAAGAAGAATGAACTCCATAGAAGAGCTTAGCTATAGAGAGCCTGACAGTGAAACATTGACACTGCTCATAGACTCTAGCTTAGGGGGCTTCCAGAGATCACACATTCCCTGTCACTCACTTCCTGTTGTGCTTGTGATTCTTTAAGTCCAGCCATTAGACAAAGAACACAGGCAATGAGATACAGATGTTCACAGCTGTGAACCAGTCTGGCATGTACTAAAATGGAATTAATCAAGGTATAAAGATAGCACAGACCATATCATCATTTTACAATTGGGAAGTATGGGGAGCATCTGTGTCCCTTTTAAGCATTCATTTCTGTGGTTACTATTGTGAAGAACATTTGAACACGTGGCTTTGAATGCACTTCTATGTGTGTGTTCCTATCAGTTATATCCTTAGAACAGGCATTGCAGCATCACAGGGTTCCCAAGCGCTCTGCTTAGTAAATGCTATTCTACATTTTGCCAAAACTACCAAACAATTTCACACTCTCAAGAATAGCTTAAGAGAGTTCAAGTCATTCCAAGTATGGAATAATAACTGAGGTCTAGTTCACTGAATGTGATCCTATATATGTATAATTCTAATTTCTTTCTCTCTGATTATTAATGAAATCATATACCATTTTCAGTTAAAAACTCTCCATATTATTGTAAATTGATTTGTTAAAATAGATTTAATAATATTTATTTTTTATTTTTTACATTAAAATACAACTACACCATTTATTTTCTTCCTTATTCCTCCTCCAACCCCCCCCCACTTTCACTTGTTGCTTTTTCTCTAATTCATAAACATTTTTTCCTTGATGCTACTGCATACATATGTGTAAATAGAACCGGTTTAGTCCTTATGTTACTTGTGTGTGTAAGTATATATATAAATATATATATATATATTTATCTATATATTGCTTCATGGTTGACAATTTATTTAATGAAACAATATTGTATTTAAAACCTTATTTTCCTTATTCATATTTTTGGTGTTCTTATAATTTATTAGTCTTCTAAGCATAAGCTTGTGTTGATAGAGGCATAGCTGATTACAGTCTTCCGTATTATGCGCTGGTAACTGGGCTCCAGGAAATGTGCATCATTCGCACCCCCACTTCCCCTTTGGAAAATTCTGATTAAAGAGGAAACATCTGACTCACTGTATATTCTGGGAGTGAAGGGGGTTGGAGCTACTTGTTCTCAGTAAATGTTCTTACTGGTGAGAGAGTTTTTCATTTGCAAAACTGTCTTTGGGAAATTGCTTCCAAAGGCCAGTATCAGATCTAGACCCTCCTACTTGCTGGTGAGTCAGGCTATTGAGGGTCTTCGTAACAGAGAACAACCTGGATCATGCATCCATTCCTTAGCCAAGTAGTTTAGCATCTGTGTTCACACACTAGCCCCTAGGGGAGCTGATTTAACATAAGCTTTCCTGTCACTGCTAGAAACTATTTGACACTTCATTGAAGCTTCTATCTTATCTTTAAAATGGTGAAAATATGAAATTTAGAGAGTACAAAATTAAGAAAATTATTTTTGAAATAATTGGTAGGATCATCTAAGCCACTTCAGTATAAAGACAAAGCTAAAACATGAGGAAAAAACTCCCGGGGTGAGTCAGAATTTTAAAACTGTCATTAGATAAAAGTCATATTTCCTTTCATAGGCCAAGAATGCTTCTAACAGTACAAAAGGTAGATTAGATCTACCTTCTAATCTCTGATTATAAAAGGTTAGATGCCAGAGCCAGCATGTAAACAGTATTGTATGCAAATGGAAGAAAGAGACAGAATTTTCTTTTCAGAGAGAAAAATAAATCCCATGGGAGACAAAGTGTGGCTTAACAGTTTATTTCCATGTGAAATTATGTATATAACTAGTACTAATTACCTACCTCTGTGGCTACATAGCTTTTCTGTTACTAAGACGGCAACAGTATTTGGTTGCCTCAAGAAAGAAGGAGAAATTGAAGTCAAGACAAGAAGTAGCTGTGGTCTCCTAAGAGCCAAGCTATTAAAAATAAATTTAAAAATTGTGCTGGAGAGAATAATGAAGTTTTATATAATTCATGTCATTGCTAAAAAGAAAAAAATCTATGTGAAAGATTAAGGTAATCAGAACAGAGAGGCTGTGCCAACCACCAGGAAGGAGAGGTTATTTAAAATAACTATGAATTGTATAAGAATGGTAATGAGATTTGAAAAGTTCCCTCCGTTAGTCAGATTGTGGAAAATATCACAAGATTACTATGAACCACGAATGGGACTGTTGTCATTGGCAATTTAAATTCATTGTGTCTATTATAGAAAAGAATAAAAAATTCTGACCCTAAAACATACATTCCCAGCATTCCAAGTGTGTTCTTGTAAATACATTCTTTCCTTGGGAAACAACTGGAAACTTTGTCCTTCCCTAAGGTATTCCATATCCTGTGATGACCTTTGAATAGAAAATGAATCTAATGGCTAGGGGCAAGTCTTGGTGGTTAAAGTTGTTTGCTACACAAGATTGAGGTTCTAGATCCCCAGAACCCACATATAAAATGATAGGCTTATAAACCTGTTTTATTTTTAACCCAGGCTAAAAGTGGTAGAGAAAAGTGGATTTGAGAGCTCACCTGACAGATATTTCACCTGAATCATTGAGCTCCTGGTTCAGTGGGAGACCCAGTATCAGAAAATAAGTTAGGAAAGCAATTGAGGAAGACATCCTTAGGTCAATCTCTGGTTTCTAAGTGAGACAACATATGGACACGTGTATACACAACATGCTTGTGTACACGCTCATGCCCATACACACACAAGAATGACAGGAAGAAAGCGATAGAAAAGAAGGGAAGAATGAAGGGAAGGTATCTGTAGGAAGGACATGGCAGCTGTATCAATGTCTCTTCCTTCTATGGAAATAAAATAAATAAATTTCTAGAGAATAATATGGCATTATATGAAAGCACGAAAATTTGGAATAATTTATAAGTTGTCCACTGAGTCCTACCCACCCCATTCTCCCAAATTAATGCTGCTGCAAATAAAGAGGCCTGAATATGAGTTCTAAGGTACAGAGTGACTAGTGTCTTTGATCTCACAAACAAATACAGTAAAGCAGAAGCAGAAAGGAAGAAAAGGAGAGAAAGATGTGAAGGAGGGAGGGAGAGAACAGGAAGTGAAAGAAGGAGGTGAAAGGAGAGTTTTCTTTATGGTTTGAAATTTAAAAAAAAAAAACAAACCCTAAGATGTATAGCAACGAAAGTGAAGAATAACACACATAGTATGATGTCAAATAAGCAAAACTTCTTGTGTGATGGTATTGAAGCATGAAGTTTCTGAATCAGCATGTGGGCTGTCCACATCTCTTTTCTAGCACCTCCATGATAGTGACATAAACCAAGAAAGACTAGATAAAAGGCAAGGGGCCTTAGAAGACATAAATACCATCATGTTATTTATGCTGGAAGTTTTGATTCTTGTTAGATATCATCAATAAAGCTTTATTAACAATCTTCTCCAAGAAACACACAGCAGCTTTGTTTCCCACAAATTCACATAGGTTTTTGTTTTTACACATCCTTACCTATGTTAGGTTACATGCTGTGACATCTAGCAGATTCAAGTTGTTCCATACACCTGTGAGGCTTGACTGTTTTTTGTGGTTCTTGTTGTTGTTTGTTTTAAATTATGTATTCTGTTTTATTTAATAAAGTTTTATTTTTCCAGATGTTCAGTGATTAAACTTATTCATGCTTCTTCATCAGAAGCTGAGGCTTCCACCCTTTGTCGTTATGGACTATGACACTGGCTTGTCCTTAATCAAGTAACTCCTGCAAGGCTGTTCTGCCATGGAGCAGCAAATCTTCAGTCACTCAAAAACCACAGCTCAGCTCAAACAACAAGCTTATAATCCAGAACTTCCTTAGAAAGTTTGTCATATATCATTCTGTCAAACAGGACTACACTGTAGGGCTTGTGCGGAAATTTGCCTTTGGACCACTTGTCCATTTTGGCCTTGCCATCAGTCTTGGTTGTTAAGTCTGTCTTTTTTTTATGCCAACTTTCCAGCAGCTTTCCTCTTCTTGTTATTGGGAGGCATAGCAGAGCTCAGAGAGAGACACTACTCAATGGTAACTGAATTAATAAAAGGTAAGAAGGTCTTTCCTTCTGAAAGAATTGAAGTCTGTGATGATGAGAGAAACATTTTGATCTCAGAAACTGAACCACTTACAGTTTGTGTATCAATTGTTCATCCATGAAAGAACTCTGTTCATTCTTTAGAGCAAGCTCCTAGCTCAGTTAGAGAAAACAAAAATCTCATTTCACCTCATTTTTGGGTGCCCTATTTTTAAGTCCTTATTTTTATCCTTTTCTTATTTTCCATTTGCTTTGTCTGTGGATTTGTTTGCCTGCCTAGAAACTTATGGCCTAGGCTCAATTGACAGTCTTACCTGCTATAGGAGGTCCTTCTGTTTATGTGTTGCTTTCATTGGTTGAATAAAGAAACTGTCTTGGCCTTTTCTAGGGCAGCACTTAGGTAGGTGGAGTAGACAGAACTGAATGCTGGGAAGAAGGGCAGAAAAAGAGCTGCCACGGAGCTGCCAGGTCAGACATGCTGACTCTTTCCTGGTAAGCCACGACCTCGTGGTGACATACAGGTTAATAGAAATGGGTAAGATCAAGATGTGAGAGTTAGCCAATAGGAGGCTAGAACTAATGGCCAGGAAGTGATTTAATGAATACAATCTCTGTATGATTATTTCGGGTGTGTTTTGAGTATAAACTAGCAGGGCGGCCTGGACAGAACAAAGGGACCCTCTCTCCTTGCGACACCTACCACTTAACCTGGGACTTTAGACAGGTTGCATAATTCACTGAGTCTCTGTATTTTAATTTCAAAGAGATTGAATCATATTTTCTGCCTTCTTGGTTTGTTATACGGATTAAATGAATTAATATTTTAACTACACTCAAAGCGCAGGATAAAGTTAAATCACATTAATTTATTAAATAAATAAATCTAATTTCTTGCATAGATCTTGCTGATTGTTAGAAAGTATTCAGCGTATTAGGTATCATTCCTTTATAAATTATAGATGACATGTATTTTCCATTCTTTACCTATTTGTTACACTGTTCTCCCTGATTTTATTCATAGCAATTTGATCATATTTTATTTACTGGCATAATATATACTGATAAATTGGAGTAGAGGACTAAATCTCAACATATCCAAAAGACCTTAATGATTTTAATGATTGGCAAACTTTCTCTTTAAGTTGGGGACTGAATTTATCAGGATGTGTCACCAAAACTCTGTTATCATTTTGTTCCGATTTGCTGCACAGTTCTTGTAAATATTTATAGAACTTATCCTGTTATAACGTTAAGTTGCACTATCCAGAAATACTTAGCAAACTCTAGAAATGTCATGATTTTCAAACTTAGTTTTCATTTGGGCTCACATGGAAATGATTTACCTTGTTAACTTATGTTTTCCTTAGTTGGATCTAAATGGATAAGGAAGAATGTTGTGACATGGGTCAATGTTCTTGCAGGATTGCACTAAGTTATAGAACATTTTACTTTTTCCTGTGTGACTGACCACACAATATATATGCATACCACATGCATCAAATTGAAACCTCTTTGTGAAACTTTTATAACGTAAATTAAAATTCCTGCAATCTCAGACTCTCTCAGCATCGTGCTTTCATGTAAATGACATTTTACCCATGGACTAAATAACAACTTATACATGGGTTTTATGAGAAAACCTTACTTAGCCTTCCTCTCCCCAACTGCCTTTTTTTTTCTAAAAATGTACAATAGTCTCCCAGCTATGCTGAGTTTCACTTTCCAGTACTTTGGTTTTCTCTGGCCAAGCTTAATCTGGAAATATTAAATGAAAACTTTCAGAGGTAAAGAGTTCAGAACACATAGAATGTGTTGATTAGAAAGGTGTAGTTTTTCAACACCAAGTTCCTTCCTCCCTGGACCTGAATCACCCTAGTGGCTCTCTGGAGTGTCAAATTAATTGTCCTGAAACCCAGTGCTTATGTTTAAGTATCCATTATTTTATCTAATGACGGCTCTAACATTCCAGAATAGCAATACCAGAAATGTGGATATGCCAAAGAGGGATACTGGAGACTTTCCTTAAGAGGAAATACTCAGCTTAGTAAGAAAAGAAAAAAAAAAAACAGGTGTGCTGATGCTGCTAAGATTCAAGTCATCTACCTGTGAAATTGTTAAAAAGGAAGAAGAAAGTGTGCTAACTTTGCTGTCACACCTCAAATTGCAAAATGCAACGCCACAGTGACGACTGCCACTTAGTTAAAATCAAAAGGGTATTAAATTGGCATATCTATGTATAAAAGAATCATGGCATGTAAAACAGTGTGTGGAGTGTGGAATCTGGTACTCTCTGGTTTCAGGCTCCAAGTAGAAGTGAACAGATGTATCTCTATGGAGAAGAGGAAGCTTCTGTAGTTAGATCTAACAACTGCATAGCTTTCTGAACTAAAGGATGCTGGTATAATGTAAAATTGCGATGGTTAGTGATACGGTAGCCTGAAAGACATAAAACACTTGCAATTGTGCCTTGGCAGATGAAGGAAGGGTATGAACACTACAATGCTTTTATGAGAACTTACTAAAGTATGACATATATGGATGAGTTAGGAGAAAGTCGATTGTGGAAACACTCAAAGCAAGCACATAAAAATTTAAGTTTGCATAGCACTTCATAATGTTTCTTTCATTTTATATATATATATATATATATATATATATATATATATATATATACAAAACAAACAAAATGATCTCCTTATTTTTGCTTCTAAGCCTAATGTCTCACTCAACTTGAGGAATTGTCTCACAACAGAGAAAATCTGTGTTGTTTAACTGACTGTTAAATGAATAATCACATAATCACAGTTGTTTGACTGGCTAATGATGCTGGATTTTTGCAAAGTGATAATTAATCCAAATAATTTCAAGGTTGGGGAGTGTGAACTTTCACATGACACTGGACACTGCGTCACTGCCCAAGTGACGCTTTGCTTTACTCTGATAAAACCTTTCTCCAGTACTTACTATGCATGATGTGTCACACCGAGAAGGGCAGAGAAGTGGATCATGAATAAAACATGACCTGGGTGTTAATGAAGCTTGTGAAATAAGAGGAGGATATAGAAAACAGCAGCTATGATGAAGTGTGTTGCTTACTGATTTAATAAGAACTTAAGGAAGGTGGATGGTGATACACCCAGTTTAGCTAGAAAGGGACAAAAGAGTCAATATATACTTTTTTGAGATAATATTACTAAAACAGAATTTTGAGAGATAAATAGGAATTAGCAAGTTGAAAGAAATGGGATGTAATTTTATTATCTATTGTTGGTTTTGAATACAGCTTATCGTTCTTCAAGAAAAGTAATACGTTATGGAAAAGCCCAGAGGTATATGAAGAAATGTAAACATAAATTTGACGGGGGCATTTTGCTTGCCTATAATCATCATTATATACATACTGTATAGATATGCAATCCAATAGAGTCCTATTTGACTCTCTCCTATTTCCTGAGCTCTGTTTTGCAGTAAAATATCAAGTAATCAGAACATAACCCAGAGACTTTAGTCAATATTTTTTACTGCTGTCTAGTTGCAGAAAGCCTTTCAAGCATAAGAAAGCACAAAACAGCCTTTCATATGTCTTTTTTTTTTGACAAGTGCTTTTTTCTCACTTCAATGCTCCATTCAAAAATTGCATAATATTGATTACAGGGCTCATATATGATCCTTGAGATTGCATTCTTCCACTGAAAAGCCATCTTTTAGTTTGTGTAGTTACAGCACTGCAGGAGTCTGCATGGATGCAATTACCCATGCATTGTTACAGCATGAGTGCCGCAAGGGAGAAAATAACAACATAAGACAACTGAACCAGATGGATATTTGAAAATAAAACACTTAAGATATATTGTAGCTTCTGTGGTTGACAACTGTTCACCAGGAAAAAAATTGAAAGGGAAAAAAACCATAAATAAATAAACCTTTGCGATTTCTTTAGCCTAAGGTGTTTTTGCTGATAGTGGTATTATTTTTAATGCCCATTTGCATTTCTTTAGTTAAGTTACAAAAGAAAGGAGCCAACAAATATTTTTCTGTTGTCTTAGTGGTTAGGGAAAAATAGTTTATCATTTCCTAGGGCAATGCCAGATGATGGGGTAGAGTCAATTCCCAGGAGTCACTGAGAAAATTACCAGTTACAGAAAAATAGTAAATACCACATTTGAGACACTATGACCTCCAAAAATCTAAAATTAGAACTTAAATTGGGCATGACCTTCCAGGATATCTTTCTATCTGGAACAAATGAGGAGAAAAAGTAAAGCAGATTCCAGGTGGAGAGTGGAGGAGTGAGGCTGCATGCCCTGAAAGTCAAGGGATGGATCTAGAGAGAGCCACGGTAACACTGGGGTCATCTCAAAAGTGCAAAACATTAGACATCTTCCCTCCAAAGGAAAGTCATTGCTGATGATTTCATTTGTTACACATACAAATATATTAATCTACTTTGTAGATGCTATTTCTAGGGTTGGGGTTTCAGTATTGTTTGATGATACAAACACTAAAATAAATGAGAGGGCTTCTTGGGCTTAGTGACCGCACCTAGTCTCTCAAAATCAGCATTTCTTCGCCATAAGGTAAAAACAGTTTCTCCCTCAGGGAACAAATTGCATATGGAATGTCTGGTCCATAGGTAGCTTGCAATAAGAATAAAACTGGTGAATATTCATGTTATTAAGACCAACAAACCAGACAGTGTTGCAGATTTACACATTTTAAAAGTCACAGCTATTTGAAGGAAATTCTATTAAGAACAGACGTTTGGACCATCAGTATAATTTGTCAGGCATGAGGCAAGCTCCAGAAGGCAATGACCAACTTGCACCCACCCCAAAGGTAGGATAAAGGAAGAATGGTGGTAGACAATGGTAGTCATATGGTGGGCAAGATAAAGACACTATTAACTAGAGATGGTCACACTGTGGGTCGTCCCAAATAGAATGCAAACTTGCCTCTGTGCGAGTACGCAGAGTGCTGTAACTCTTTCTTCTAGTAAACTTTTCAAATTGAGGAGTACTTAAACGTGTGTGTGTGTGTGTGTGTGTGTGTGTGTGTGTGTATGTATTGTGCATTGTACTAATATGTGTTGTATATAATTGTAAGTAGATATAAAATAATATGATTCATAAAATGATTCCTTGAGACTTTACCAAACAAGCTTGGAGTCATTCGTCTCTCCCCCATCTCTAAGTACAGCCTACTCCTATTTTTCTCATTTCCCCCTTCAAATCAGCTATATCCTTCTTTTCTTACCCACAATCCTTTCTCCCCATACAACTCTTTACTTTGATTTCTGCAGCTATTCCATGTTGTATAGTTACCTCAGGATTTACAACTAGCACTAGCAGGTGAGAGAGAACATGAGCTATGTGTCTTTCTGGGTCGGGGTTTATATCACTTAATATAATCTTTTCAAATTTAATTTTGATTTGCAGAATTCATTGTTTTATCTTTATTTTCAGGTGAGTAATATTCCTTTATGTACCACATTTTCATCATCTACTCTTCTGATGAAGGCTGAAGAGCATTTATATTGTATTCATTTCCTGCTATTGAAAATAATGTGGCAATGACCATGCTAAGCAACTATCAGAAGAAGGAAGTCAAGTCCTCTGAGCATAAATCAAGGATGTTAATGTGGAAAGGGGAAATTTCACAGAGCTCCTCCTCTATGCAGAGGACCTGGCAAATAATGACAGTTGCAAGAAGAAGAATTAACCTGTTCTTGGGACAAACACCCTAATTAGTTATCTAATATAGTGGTCAGCCCTGAAATTATATTCACAGAAAAAACAGAACAGACCCAGAAAGTTGTGTTTATATAAACATGCACATTTTGATATGTATATACTTTAAAAAGAGGCCATCAATATGAGAGGAATATGGGAAAATATGGGATGAATTGGAGGAAGAGAAGTGAGAGAAGTTGAAGTCAGGAAAGAGAAGGTGGAATGATGTAATTATATTTTGAAGATACATTAAATGAAGATACCAACACCAGTTCCTTCCAGATGTGACGGCTAATGCATATAATAAAAACATTAGAGACTGAGGCAGTTATATCACTGTAGTTAGACAGCCTGTGAGGCTATACAGTGAGCCGTTACCCCAAAAATTAAAAGAAGAAATCATCCCAGTCTTTCTAGAACACTGACTGATATATTAATGATCTATGTTCCTTGAAGATTAATGGGTAGATAGACAGGTTACCAGGATCCTCAGTGGAGAAGATTTAAGGAGAATGAAGGCCGATCTTCCCTCTAGGTGTTTTATTCACAATTCTGTCATTAGAAGTCAAGGAAATGTGATTTGTCCTTTTGTAAACAAAATTTTTTAATAGTTTGTATTCTGACTGTATGTTTAAAATGACATGGCATTCAAGCAAGTCACAACCTTGTTATTGAGTGTCCTCTATGTAATTCACACTAGACATTGCTTTCAGAATTCAGGGGAAAGAAAGCCTGTGTCCACTCAGCACTCATGTCCTAGCTTTATAAGAAACAAGAAGGCATTAGCAAAGTGTTCCTTTACTCTCAGCCTTAGGAAGCTCACACCATTTGTACAGGATTGTAAACACATTTTAAGAATTAGATCTTTTTCCCCTCAATCATTTTTTCTTGTGAACTTGTTTCAGTATACTCAAATTTATTTTTTTCCAATATGTCTTTGTAGAGCTATATATTCTTTATGGAAGGAAAAGAAGATGGAGTAGAAGACACTGACTAGACAAGACCCCCAAACCTTGTGGAACATATCTCATACTCTAATACTTTAATATATATTTTGAATTTCTAAGAAAAGAAAATACTTTAAATAATTTTCAGTTATTTGATTGAAGGATCTCTTTGTAATAATGTGCAAGAAAAATCTGAGTCTATGATGTTTAAAATTATCTGTAGGGAATAAACAAGCTTTCTGTTCAGCTACATGAAGAATAAATGAATACATGAAGGCACAATGCAATAAGACAGAGTGGTAATTTATAATTAAAGTCCTTTTGACCTTTTACACATAGCTACTGATTTCAAGTTGATGAATATTCATTCAGACTCCTGATATGCATTTACATATGCATGAATAAGAGAGCTTCACCTTAAATTACTTGTTTTAATATAATTGATGTCACATGGTATGCAGGTTTTGTTGATTGGCTTCTCTGACAATTAATAAATGTGTTAATTATATAGCCATATCCACACTTGTGGATCAACGTTGCTCTCTTTATTGTTACATAGTACTATGTTTAGTTTATGTATCCAGCACATGAAATATTGAATATTGGATTCTATACAAAATTCTCGGTGCACAAACTGCAATAGAGACATTTGTCCCTTGTGTGGGTTTAGGTTTGTACCCAGAAAAGTTAAGCAGTTCACCACTCAGCTTTACTTTTAAGGAAATGTTTCTCTGAATTGTACACTTTAAATATTTCAGGACAATACAACAAAAGGTTATGCTTCAAAAACACTGTATCAGTTTATGTTCAACCACTGTCAAAGGAAAGCAAT
>JAQHUG010000213.1:837730-848941 GCA_028555095.1 Dicrostonyx torquatus | reverse complement strand
AATGGAACCTCATGAAACTGAAAAGTTTCTATAAGGCATCAATAGGGGAAAAGTATGTATTTTTGAGTTGATGAAATTTGGTTTTTCTGTATATATTCCAAGACATGGTCTATAGTTACAGCTTTTGTTAGTGATCTGGTCAGAAAACGGACTTGCTGGTTTAATTTAAATTTCCTTCCTTCTTTTTAACTTTTATTCTTCTCTCATCCATTACATCCCAACAGCACTTTCCCCTCCTTAATTTTCCCCCATCCTTCCCACCACCTCCGCTCTCCTCCTTTTAACTAATGATATTAAAAACTGTTGTCTTATGCAATGACCGTTAGAATCCCTAACTGTTCTCTTATGCAATGACCATTAGAATCCCATGACTGATGCTAAATTGCTTGTTCACATGTTTTGTTTTACTCTCATTCTAGAATTACAGTTGTGACATGAGACTTTCATGCAATTCACCTTGTAAAGCCGACCAGGCTCTTACACGATTGCATGGAGTTTCCTCAGGCTTGCCCTATGTTCATTTTCTAGACTGCTTATTCTCTATTTTTACCCTCCTTTTGCCTCCCTACTTCCTTCCCCATTCAAATATTTTTGCATGATATCTTAGGAACTCCTAAGACAATCATAAAAGATCTATGTGATGTAGTTATATTTCTTCACTCACACTATGGACCATTTGGTGGCATTTCAAAGAGATGTAAAACTTAAAAATGACCAAAGTACTTATTTTGTTAGAATAAGAAAGTAACATACTTCACTAAATGATAATATACATCATTCCTGAAAAAGAATATTTAGAAATAATTGCGTTGTGAGTCTATCCTTAGAAACATAGTCTCATATAAAGTCTCATTGTAGGAAAAATCTAAAATACACAATAAATTTAGTTTTTTTTTTCTGTAAACAACAGCCTGAACATGTCACATATACCTGCAAGGGTACAATAGCAGTTGGTGCAGCTCAGGTGAGCATGTCCCAAGATCACCTAGTCTCGCCCATCACTAATTGCCATTTGATTTTAGCATTCCATAGCTTTACCATTTTTATGTTAATTTGGGGCATATGTTATTATTGTTTTAACATATGGTAAACAGTGTTTCCAAAATACAGCTCATTTCCACAATGCTGTCACGATTTTTTGCTACAGCTTAGAAGAAACAAGGATGAATATAATGAGACTGAGTTTGAAGCCATGTGTGTAGGTGCAAGCATTGCATACACTAGGGTATATTGAGGACACTAAGAGGACCCAAGGTAAAGCTAGGAAACACCTCTCCAGTTTATGCAGCTATGCAGTAGGTGCTCCAGAGATCTGAAGGGGTGTAGTCAACCATTCTTAATAAAAACTCAAATGAAATACCATTCAGCTACCATGAATCATATGAATAGATAAAAATATGACCTTTAAAATATTTCATAAAAGTTCACAAAGAGGGTTTTTGCACTTACAAATTAATGGGTTACAAAAATTGGTATGTCAAAGGTATGTCATCTGCTTTAGACTCTCATCCACAGTACTGGTTGTCTTCTGTTTGTGAAAGTTTGCCAGTCACTCAATGAAGCCAGAAGCCCTGAAAATACTTCAGCTGAGAGAGGCAGAGTGTGATCTGCATGGTTATTTCATGTTGTTGCTCTTCACTCAGCTTTTCAAGACTATCCATGGCCAGTGGTGGCACACACCTTTAATCCCAGCACTCGGGAGGCAGAGGCAGGCGGATCTTTGTGAGTTTGAGACCAGCCTGGTCTATAAGAGCTAGTTCCAGGACAGGCTCCAAAGCTACAGAGAAACCGTGTCTTGAGATACCAAAAAAAAAAAAAAAAGACTATCCATGAAAATCCAAGCACTGTAAAATGGCATTTGCTTTGCTAAAACAGTCTGTGATTTTTTCAAATATCATGCAATAACTGGTGAACACTCGGACAAGTGTTGAGACAATTTACACAAATGGCCACTTATGATCAGTGTTCTCTGATATCCTCAAGCTCTCAGCACCTCTGGAGCTTTCTTTTGCTTGACATTAAAATTATTTTACATCGATTTCTTTATGGAGTGAGGGGGTGGAAGTGCGTTTTACTAAAATAGCAATCTCAAGCTGTGGGGAGGGTCAAGGTTAAGGAATGTAACCGAGGCAGGTTGTAAGTCAGCTAATAAATTAGAGCTGGCAGATGACAGCTGTAGGTGTCTGTCCTCTGTATACTCCTGGAAGAATAAGTTACCATCACCGTTATCAGAGGTTGTGCACCATTTGAAGATGGGCTTGCAGATCAGCTGATGACAGACAATCCCCTTGGATCACCACAAGTCCTTCATAGGACGTGCTTGCCACTGAAGACTCAAAAATACAAATTAAATTGATTCTTTCAGTAAATTGCTCTGCAAAGAACATATCAGCAAAGTATCTTTTAAAAAGTGAATAAAAAGGAAATACTTGTGTATATTTGTATAATTCATAAAATGGAATCACCATTAGAAAATCCAACAAACATGCAGTGAAATTTCTTACAAACTATGGGTAATGTGAGCATTCAGTGAACCAGAAGGGTCACCAATGATACCTTCAACTAAATACACATGCTTTAGATATTATTATGAAACATTTCAGATGTACAGAAAGACATAAAAATTTAATATAATTCATACACATGAGCCTGTAACATAAAGCATTTCAAAGACTAGCTATCCCTCTATTTCTTACTTAAATGTATTTTGATGGATTTTTAAGTGTCTCGTCACAGTATATTGTCCTAAACATTGGTAATCGAATATGGTTTTCTTGGCTTACTTTAAATTCTGTACAAATTATATCATATTATCCTAAATAATATATTTAACTCAGCATTGTATTTAGAAATAATACAAGTAGCTTTAATCCATTAATTTTTCGGTGCTGCATAGTGGCATACATATAACTGGTTCCTGTAAGCATCTTAATATATATTTTATGTGTAGAAGAGTTTCTATGAGGTATATTATAGACCAGTGCTTCTCAAATTTCCTAATGCCTGTGACCCCTTAGTACAGTTCTTCATGTTGTGGTGACTCCCCAACAATAAAAATTATTTTGTTACTATTTTATAGCTGTATTTTTCCTATTTTAATGAATAATAATATAAATAGCTAATATGCAATTATCTGATAAGCAACCCCTAAAGGGGTCATAACCCACAGGTTGAATATCACTGCTATAGACTTAAATTTATAAATCAATGCCTATGAATCTAATATTGCTGCTTTAATTATCTTTCTCATTATTTGTTGTTTTATATCATAGCTAATATTGAACATTTGATAATCTGATTTCCATTTTCAAATCAATCATATGGGTATGTGTATGTGTGCTGTTATTGTTATTCAAAAGGCACTGACATATGTTTTCTCTTCTTTAAATTTACAATTCATATAAAATATATTTCTGTCCATTGTGGTTTGGATGCATTATTACTTTCCTATTGCTATGGTGTATTTTCTCTGTTATAAACACTAAATTTGGAGTTGCAGAATTATCCCAAGTATCCTTCTGGGCTTTGTTTGTCATTTTCTCGCTGGAAGTTATCTTTTCAAATAGAGAAAGAATGTTATGTTTTTAATGCACTCAAGTTTATCATGTTTTTTCCTGTGTGCTGTCTTTCTGGATTTGCTTGAGAAATATTTTCCTACTCTGAGTACAAAACTATCCTTCAGTATGGCTTGTGAAAATTTTAAATGTGCTATTCATATTTGTGTCTTTGTTCTGCCTAGATTTTTTTTGTGTGTGATCTGAGATAGAAGCTTAATTTCATCCTTTACCATTTAAATATCGACATTGCTCACACACATTTAGAATATCTTTTCATAATTTTCAATCTAGCATGTTAGTTGCTTTTAATGATGATATTAATCCCGGTATCTGGTGTAACTTACTTCTAGATATAAATGCTTATAAAAATTGTTGAATAAATGATCTACCTGTTATGTTTTGTTATACTGTTAGTTTCTTGCTATGTTCAAGCTTGCTTGCTTAAGTATTTTTGTTTATCCTTTCTTTATGTCTTCTACCCTCCCTCCATTCCTTCTTCTTTCTTTCTTTCTTTCTTTCTTTCTTTCTTTCTTTCTTTCTTTCTTTCTTTCTTTCTTCTTTCCTGGATTCATTTTCAGAAAATGGTTATACATATACGTTTTTGAAGACAGAGATTCTCTGTGTAACCCCAGCTCTCCTGGAACTTGTTCTGTAGATCAGAATGTCAAAGTCAGACATTCACCTACCTTCTCTTCTGCAGTGCTGGAATTATTTTCAAAACTGAATATCAGCATATCAGACTATTAATATCTCTGTGAGGATCAAAAATGGGTTGGTTAATCAATAAAATCCAGAGAGCTTTGTACCATGGTAACAGAGTTTGATTGAACTCTGGACCATACCTGGAAATGAATGAACTCAGTGATGAACCAGTCAAGGCAGGGTCAATGTCAAAGAGAGCATGGAGCATGGAGCAATTAGAGCTGAAGTGAAGGAGGAAGACAATGCAGATTATTTTGTACTAAATATGTGAGAATTTTGTCATTTTCCCGAAAAGTCTGGAGCATTTAAAACATTATCTGCATTACAGGGAACTATTGACTATGTTAAGAGGGAATTTCCACATTGAGATACGCTAAGAGAATATTGTGTGTTCATATGCATGCATGTGTTGTATATGCTTGTGCTCATGAGTACAAGGTAATTCTAGCTAAGTCCTGGTGTCATGGAGAGAGAGATTGATTCTCACACTGTAAATCAGGCAGGCCTAGAACTCAGAACATAATATCAACATCCTGCCTCCAGAATGCTTGAATTACAGGTATGAGCCAGCACACCCAGCTCAAGTAGCAACTACAGATCAGCATTGTCAAAACCCTTACTAACACTGTACCAAAAAGTAGGATAGGATTCACTTACAGGGTAGAAACATCTATTTAGTGAAAAACTGAGTATGAGAAATTAGAGAGAGTAATATTTAAAGATGTCGTCCTGACATTTGTTAAGTACACTTTTGATAGTTATTGAAAGAACGTTAAGTGCCAGGGCTTGTAGAATAAGTGATGCTGAACTGTGATCTATTTAGTAAATAATTCCTAAAGACCAAGATTTTAGTCTCTTTGAATTGATGTTTAACTCAGAAAATGCAAAATTAAAATCTAAAAGCAACATACTGCATATATATATATATATATATATATGTATGTATGATTTAACATTCCCATAAGGCTAGTAGTTTCTCTTCCTTGCTACTAAACAATAGCAAAATTAACAAAGGACTTTAATTTCAGTTGTTATGCTAAAGTTTAAGTATAATGTTCTGTTCTATAGAGGACTGTGAATATTTTGAATAACTTTTGATAAAAACATAATAGAATTATATAAATCCTTCTACATAAACATTTAATGTAAAATAATTCACCAATGGTTATTCCTTGTCGAGCATTTTATGTGGATGACAATTCTCCTCTAGAGTTTTTTTTTTCTATCTTTTCCAAATATTTTATTGTAAATTTTAAATTTTTTTTTGAAACCGGAGAAAAATCAATGCTATTAGGTTTAAGATTATGAATTCCTTTAATAATGCATTCATCCCTAAATATTCATTCCAGACTTTTGCATTTGTGAGTCAAAGCTATTCAAATTCAAATCCATGCGGCTTGCCTGAGCTGTTGATGTGGTATGTAGTTACTGTTCTCCAAGTTTAAGCAAGGCGTTATGTTTCTTCTGTTCAGTTTGTATCTGCGTACCTGGACATCATACACTTTCTATAATTCCTTTCAGCTGTTAGAAGTTACTACAGAATAGATGGTCTCTGGGACAACCATTGTGGTGTCCTTCAGTGGCTGTTTATGGAGATATGTTCCCCGTCTCATTTGCAGATTGTTTTCCCCACAAATTCTCATACAAAATGCTAAAGACTTTAATATCTTTAACAATCTGTTCACCTCCAGCATGAAAAGTACCTACTGCTAACCTGGGGGATACCATCTGTCAGCATCTTGCCTAAAGTGTCCCCACTACGAAATACATGATGTCTCATTACTCTCCTGTAAGCCACATGCCTTTTCTTTCCGACTAACTGACCAAACTTTGTGTATGGGACCATACCTTTAGTTGTCAGTTATCTGATTTCATTTGACCTATTGTTTAAAAGATGGGTATTTCAGGCATTACAGTTACAGGCACAGAGCCGAAAGTATCTTTTTTTTTTTTTTTTGCCACCAACTCTAAATGTAATATTAAAGGTGTCCTGTCTCCTGGTTTTGCTGACGATGGTCAGGCTACATCTGGGAGCTGTTTGCTTTTGTTAATCAGGAACCCTCTGTGAGCTGGGCTTTAATATTTTTGGGTGGCCCCTGCCAACAATTAACACACTACATGCTGACCATTCTGGCAAAACTGACGTCAAACACTTGTGCCAGAACGGCAAGACCAAACTTGTAAATAAGATGGCCATCTGTTGGTACTGTTTGTTCTTCCTCTGAGACTTAGAGATGACACAAATGCCCATGCTGCCCACTGCAACACCAGCACTGTGTTTCTTTTCTTAAGTTTTTAGAGTTTCCATTATTCTGAGATTTTGTTACTATCTTGTTCTCTAGAATAAAATAACTGATATTTAGTTAATTAAATCCTACAAAAATTTACTTTTGAATATTAGCAATAAAAATTTTACATGACTTGTAAGAAGTCAGTCCAATGGTATTTGTCTACTAGGGATTATGAAGTCAACAAAACATTAGTTGATCCCTGACATCATCTCAAGTCAAGTGTTCTATACTCAGAAAAATAAACAATCACAGAGCCATGTAAAATTTGAATATATGATAAATAAAAATCATTGAATGATACTATATTAAAATTTATGTAACTTTAAGTAAACCTCAGAATTAGTCAAAAGTTCTATATTTTATGAATAATCTGTTCTTAACTGACTATCCTATTAATTAACATCTAATTAATAATCCAAGGCATCTTACCATCTTCTATTTTAATTATAGTTAAAAATGTTTCATTCTAATTTATAGTTAAAAATGTTTCATTCTAATTTAATTATAGTTAAAAATGTTTCCTGACATTCTTTAGTTATATACAAACAGATAAATACACACAAGCATTTGTCCACGCTAATAGTAAAGTGTTTAAGTGTTATTAATGACTGTACTACTCTATTCAACATGATACATTTTTATGAATGTTGTATTGGACAATTTCTTACATGTATAAATTTCATTCTGTTTACTACCTCCTCCTGAACTTATCTCCCTCCCCTAAGTAGTGTTCAAGGATGATAGACAGATATCTAGGAAGTGGAAACAATCTAAATGTCGTTCAACAAAAGGATAATAATCTTGTAGTATGCTACTCAGATATAAAGAAGAGTGAAACCATGACAACCCAAGTACATTGATGATGTAGAAAAGAATACATTGAGTGAGGTAATCTAGATCCAGAAAGACAAACATCAAATGTTCTCTTTCATTTGTGGTTTCCAGCTTCAAATCTTTAGATACAAGCACAGCTACCACTTATCAAAGAAGCTTCCCGTGCCCATGGAATGCCCCTCTGTATGTTCTGAGTATATTTTACTACCATTGGTTAATAAAGAAGCTGCTTTGGCCTATTACAGGGAAGAATATAGCTAGTTGGGAAATCCAAACAGAGACAGAGAGAAAGAAGGCAAAGTCAGGAAGATGCCAGCAGCCACTGGAGGAGTAAGATGCCAGAGCATTACCGGAGCCATGGAGCACATGATATATAAATTTATTAGAAATGGGTTCATTTATATGTAGCCTGTAAAAAGCCTGAACTATTGACCAAACAATTATAATTAATATTAAGCCTAAAATTATTGTTTCATAAGTTGCTGCTGGGACTGGTGGGCAGGAGAGAAACTGGTCCAGTGAGATGGGACAGAGAAAAAACTTCCAGATTCACCTCTCTACAGCAGATAGATGCTATCCTAATTAGGATTGCTATCGCTGTGACAAAATAACAGGTCCAAAAGCAACCTGTGGAGGAAAGGGTTTATTTGGCTTACATAGCCAGACTTACAGTCCATGAAGGAAGCCAAAGCAGGAACTCAAACCTGTCAAGAACTCGGAAGCAAGAGCTGATGCAAGGGCCATGGAGGGTGCTGTTTACCAGCTTGCTCAGCCTGCTTTCTTAGAGACCTAAATACCCCCCAGGTTAGGGATATTATACTCACAATCCGCTGCCCTCATCCTGTATCATTAACTAATTATGCAAATGCCTTACGGCTGGATCTGATGTAAGAGTTCTCTCAATTGAAGTTTCCTTTTGTCAGAAGACTCTGGCTTGTGTCAAGTTGACACAAAGCTATCTAGGACAGATATCATCACAGAAAAGTATAACCGGACACAGTGCAGAGATTAATTGATATCATATGGAGCCCAGCTACATTTAATGACTACAGCTACTTCGCAACTTTTGCATCTATGGCTCAGGAAATATCTCTGAGAGGAATGTGGAAATATTGTAACACAAAAATTATGTTAGTAAGTCTTCTGTGAAACAATCTCTTCCAGAAATGACAAGATAAATAAGATCAGAACAATGGCAACACCGGTGGACCAGTTAACATGGAGGAGAGGAAATTTTGTGGCACTTTCCACTACACAGAAAACAATAGGCCACAAGTAACTGGCATGTATTATTCATTTAACTAGGTTCTCTGATCGAATATCTGACCAGAAGGCCTATCCAGAGTGATTCAGTTCCCATAGTTAGACCCCACCTTATATATTACCCTTGACTGGGAACCAATTTTTGAAACACATGAGTCTATGGGGAGTATTTCACCTCCAAACCACAATACTCAGGCTTGAATTCTAGACAATTCTATAGTGATCAGAACTTTTTCTTCCTTCCTCAAATTGCTGAGAATCAAAGAAAAATACAGTTAAATACAGGTGTTATTAGATTTGGTTAACCTTCTTAAGTTGCTTAACTTTCTTCATAGCTACTGTTTTGAGCTCTACCAGCATTAACAAATTTCTCATGAAATAAAAATGTGGAGATTTTCTTGAAAAACTCATCTTTGGACGTTGTAGTTTGCAAATACTTCAGCACTTAGTATTTGTTTCCCCCAGTGGTTATCTTTCTCAAAAGAAACCAATAAGTTATTATTAAATAAAAAAGTACTCAGTTATGAAAATATTCTCACCAAAGTGTTTATTCCTTGACTAAGTGATTATCTATGTCTGCATAGGTACACAGGTAATTTGCCACACAATGTCCAAAGTGACAAGAATTGGAGTCACTGTCACAGCTCTTCGTCCAGATTAGAAGTGTACAAACGATTATCAACAGGCAAAAGCAGAAAGAAATTCTCATCTATTTATTCAACTTTAAAGATAAGATGGTAGCATTTTATAAATACTTCCTTCCATGTTTTTTAATTTTTTTCATTTTATTGATTTTTTATTAATTGCACTTTATGCACCCAATTCCACTCATCTCCCCATTCCTTCATAGCTGCCCTCTGCCCTTGCAACCTCCTTTAAAAACAAAACAAGACAAAACAAAAACCTCTCACTGTGAAAGCTGCGATGTGTCACAGTGTATCACACTATGTACCCTTTTATCCAAACAACTTTACCTAATAAGTTCATTGTAATGAGTCATTGGTTTGGTGCAAGGCCTCCGGCTTCCAATACACTATTATTACTGGATACTCACCGGGATTATTCTCGGATATATTGTTGCTGTCCTACGTCATGGAGACCCTGCAGCTTTGGTTTGTAGGTCCTGTCCTTGTACATGCTCCAGCCTTTCTTAAATGGGGAGGTGTCGGGCTGCGTCAACTTAAAGCCCTGAATCTGGGCCTGGGTGGCAGCTGAATTGGTCTGCCTGCCCGTTCTCCTGCATCCACAACACTACGGCAGCTCTTCCATATTGCCCAGACAAGGGTTGGGGCCAGCTCTCCTGCCTGTGGCAATTGGAGAAAGGTGGGACTGACTTTCCTGTGTTCAGGCAATCAGGGCCAGTTCTTCCTTACCCACACTACCAGGGTCAGCTTTCCAGGACTGACCTGGCAAGGGGCAGGACCTGCTCACCTAAGTACCACAGCCAGCAAGGGGTGGGACCAGCTCTCCTGCTTTTGTGCCGTCAGGGCCGATTCTTCCCCACTCACACCACCAGGGACAGCTCTACTGTGTTTGTTGCCCAGCTGAAGTGCAGGGCCCGTTCTCCCTAGTGCTGCAGCTAGCAAGGGGATTGGCCAGCCCTTCACAGCCCTTAGACATCATCATGGCATAAGGTGGTATCACAAAACCAGGAACACCACATAGCCTTTAGTGGTAACATGGACCGTGGACATCAACTCAGACCTCTTCTGCTGCGGGGACATGAATTCAGACTTGGCCCTAGCTGGCAGCACAGGCTGGGACATCACCATGGCCTCACTTGGTGAGGCTACTCATCAAAGTATTCTTCACTAATTTCAAGTCTCCAGTTCTTCTTCATTTCATAGCGTATAAACCATTGTTTCTCTTTATCTCCTATCTCCCCACCACATAACTGCTCATCTTAGTGGCTCCTGTCCTTCCTGCCCTGTGTGGCAGTGGCAGGGTCCTCTCAGGTGTTTCCTGTCTGTTACAAGTTTTGATTCAGATACAAAAGAGTATAAAATTTGATATAATTCAAGTAAAATTCATAAAACGCAAAATAAACCTCTTATTTGGGAGGTTACTAAAACTGGGGTTACTCAGTAGAGAAATGAAATATATAGATCTCAAAGCAACACAAACAATCCTCATGGGATGAGTGAGATTTTTCTGTACTGAGGTGCCAACTCTTCCCATAAGTGTACAAACCTGTAGAAAAAACTATTATGACTTTTCTCCAGGTATCTGTCCTATATGCTCTGGAAACCAAGTTAGAGACCTGGCTTCCCCTGGTTTGGCTTCATTTCAACCCAGTAACAGAAAGATATTTCATCTTTCTGATGAGTAGGTAGAGGTAATATTGAAAGCACAGCCATCGCCAGAAGCAGTTTATAGATTTAAGGCAATGTCAATGAAGAGTCCCATGTCATTGTTCACATACATAGAAAAAAAATCATAAAATTCAAGTGATGTGATTAGTTTTAATGGTCAACATGACACAGTCTCAAATCACCTGGGAACCATTTCATTGAGAAATTATCTCCATCACATAGGTCTATGAACACATCTGTAGGAGTTTATCT
>JAQHUG010000213.1:822593-836350 GCA_028555095.1 Dicrostonyx torquatus | reverse complement strand
GTCCAAGAAGGTGTGCATCCATATAGAATAGGTTCCCAAAAAGCCAATACATGCAGAAGAGATAGGTCCCTGTGCCATTATCATTGACTTCTCGGTCAGTCCCCATTGGCAGCCACATTCAGAGAGTCCAACTTGATGATGTCACTACCATGTGTTTCTGACACAACGTGGCATCAAGGAATACCAGCTAAGTGATATTCTTTCCCAAATATACATCAGAGGAAAGTTTCAGAGCTTTCCAAATTAAGACACATTCTATGCAACACTTCTTCATGCTAAAACCCCAAAATGACACAGCACAGCTATAGAGCCAAAGAAATTATAGAAACATAATGAATAATTTTCATGAATGAGATCCTTAACACAAAAACATACTAGTAGAATGACTGGTGAAGCATAAAGAAAGCCCATATTCTAGTCATTTAAGTGGTTTTATCTTTTTTGTTTGACAAACACACCATAATAATGTAAGGCTAAAGACGTGCAGACTACTGAAAGTAAATGAGGTTTTGGAAAAATGCTTCTTTGTAACTTTTCTTCCATTCCAAAGTTAATCTTTGTCATTTTATTTGTTTGTATAAAGAAATACAGACCAACACCTGAACCTATAGAACAATGACAAAAAATAAAAATAAAAACTACAAAGGGAATTTGACAAATTTCAGATTAAGATAGTACAAGACTTATAATTTCTTTGGCCCAGAGGACCAAAAATATAAGATTTTTTCTTTTTTAAAATATGACCCCAAAAACCCAGATTTCACAAAAATGATGATATACACAAGATCAGACTACCTTTGACCTCATCAGTGAGTTGACCCAATGTTATCTTTATTGTTTTTGAATGACTCAGTAGAGAAACATGTTACAGAAGCTTAATTTTTAACTTTAATTTTAATAATGATTTATTTAATCAAGATGATTTCAAGGACATTGTCAAAAATGTATTTGTGAAGCTGAGAGAATATTTTTAATTTGTTTTAATTATATTCCTATTTCTTGCAGATTCTAGCCATGGAAGGCACATAGTAATAAGTAATAACTTGGTTGCTATGGTTACTCTGCAACTGTGATGTAACAAAGAAAATTATTAAAACTTTTTATAAAGAGGCAAATATAGCTTAGCTTTGCAAAAATGTCATTAATAATTTCAGGGCAGAAAGATGAATGTATTTATATTGCAAACTCAAAAAACATATATTAAGGGGCAAACTATGTGCCCTTGAGAAATAGAACTTCCTTTCTGAAATGAAAGCAGTTTCAGAATCATTATGGTAATCATCCCCTTGCATTCAATGTGTGAATATATTTGCATAGGATGGCACTTAATATTGAATATACAAAAAATATGGGGCAAAAGCAGCAAATGTAGTCTGTGTGATGAATAAGAAAGTGTACCCAATAATGGCCCTAGGGTTGTTGATGGTACCAAATCCTTTAATCTGCTCGTCACTTTGTATTTACACACTTCATCCCAGAACTGAAAATCTATCTTGTGCAAATGTCCTTCTTCCTTGGTGATTGTGTGTAAATTGTATTAGGAAGAGATAGCCACTGAAATCTGAATCAAAACGGGTCTTGTGAGTGTGTAATGTATTTGTGTGCATGCAGGTGCATGGACACATACCCGTGCCCAGAGCGTCCAGAGGTTAACATCATATGGCTTCCATCGCTCTTTACCTGATGTGACATGGTCTGTCACTGAACTTGGGTGTCACTTATTCAGCTAGATGTATGGTCAAAACCCTCAGGATCTGCCTGTCTCTGGCCTGCAAGTGGGTATTGCTGGAAAACGGTACCATACCCAGGTTTTGTGTGTGTGCTGGGTATCTGAGCTCAGGTCTTCACGGTTTCTGAGCAGACATGTTGCTCATTGAACTACACTACCCTTCAGCTTGAAAAATCTGAATTTTAGTACAACGTTGGTTTCCCTCCTCAGCGGTGCAGATCTTTTTTAATTGATTTTTATTAAGCTCTACATTTTTCTCTGCTTCCCACCCTGCCTCTCCCCTCCCATTCAACCCTCTCCCATGGTTCCCATGCTCCCAATTTACTCAGGAGGTCTTGTCTTTTTCTACTTCCCATATAGATTAGATCTATGAATGTCTCTGTTAGGGTCCTCATTGTTGTCTAGGCTCTCTGGAATTCTGATTTGTAGGCTGGTTTTCTTCGCTTTATGTTTAAAAACCACTTATGAATGAGTGAGTATATATGATAATTGTCTTTCTGAGTCTGGGTTACCTCGTTCAGTATGATGTTTTCTAGATCCATCCATTTGCCTGCAAATTTCAAGATGTCGCAGATCTTTTAACTACCAATGATCACAACTGAACAAATAACTCAGCCCTATGTATTAGCAGTGCAGATGACCTCTGATGGAGAAAGAGATCAAGCCCATGGATATTAGGGTAGAAATGAGCCACTGCTGCTCACAAAATCAGAAAAAAAGTTGTTTCCTATTGTTATTTGCTAACACAGATTTATATACAAAATATACGATGATTGTAGCTGTGTGAAACATCTTTATAAAGGAAACATCCTATGAAAAATTTCTAATGCATAGGCTGGAGGAATGAAGCTGAGTTTGGGGAAATTTTACTCTAAAAAATAACAAATATTAAAAATAATTTTCTGAGATGATTGTTATGTCTTGAATTTATGCCACAAATTTAGAATTTTTTGAAGTGATTACACATTACTCTTATTTTTAATTTTATTTATGCTGTGGAACTAGAATGAAAGTTCTAGTACTCAGAATGACAGAGTGTTCAGAGAACTTGCGTTCATGGCGTAGCTAGAATTCATGCAGTCTGCCTCTCCATCAGAATGTCTGTCTGTCACTGCCTCTGCAACAGCATGGCTGACAGACACTCAGGAAGCACATTCAGCACAGTAAAGTGTTCTGCTTGCTCACCCCTCCCCAAACTCTGCCCCTGAGTCTGGAGCTTCCTGAGATGCTGCCGCTATGCCTGCTGTTCCCTGCTACCTTCCTCCTCATCTCATTTCCCAAATGCTGTTACTGGATGTCCTGCATGCATATCCTCAGAAGACTGGCCTCTGGCTGCTTCTTTTCCCTGAACAAAACAGTATTGGAGTAGCTTTCTTTTTTTATTTAATCCTTTAGGTTCAGAATTTTAATCCAGCGAGCCCTTCTCCCACAGTATGTAGTCAATATAAAGAGTTTTGCTTGTCTTCACCCTTTCTGAAAAGATCTTCATTACATTACTTGTGAGCTAACTTCTGTAACAACAGATGAGAAAACTGCTTTGCTTATTTTCAGTCCATGTCTGGTATTAAAATTGCTTGGCTTAAATAATACAAAGATCTGCCCAAATTAGAATTAAGTAAAGGGGTCTAAATTTAATTTTGAGAGAAGGAATTAAATTGTGGATAAATAAATTTAAGAAAGAGGGAAATAGTGAAAATAAAATTTATACCAAGAGATTTTTGTACTTGTTTGATTCCCATATGCAAATCATTTTCTTCCAAACTAGCATCTTCCTTCTTAGATGCCGCAACTTTGCTCTACTGCTTGCTTTAAGAGCACAAATCCTGTTTCCAAATGGAAAATGTTTGGCAATTCTTGTCTAAGTCACTTCAGTTGACTTCAAATGCAAGTCATTGATCGGTGATTCATCTGAGATTTCCACCTACATCCTGGTTTCCTTCTGCTGTCATAAATAAATGTAGCAATTATTGATGCCAGAGGGTACAAACTGTCCTTTGAGGAATCCCAGTATCTGAACAATGAGCTTTTCTGGGACACATATGCAATACAGCTAAACACCCATTAAATGTCATCCACCTTCTTCAGCTTGATAATGTAATGAAAAGAAAATGATTCAAAAGTACTGACCATGTTTTAAAGAGAGACCAAAGACTTACATGTCTTGTAAAGGGAAATATATTTTATTAAGTCTCTTATTATTTATGTAGCACTTGATTCTTTTGGTTAATAACAAAGTTACTCTTAGCATTTAGCAATAGTAATATATAGAATATTCAATTCATAGGTAGTTCAACTCACCATATACCTGACTTAAGATTTATATGTAAAAGGCTTTATCCTGTTGTGTATACCTATGGAAGAAGTTTAATATAAAAAAGTGAAACATGGTTTTATTTAAAAATATGAAATGTTTTTCTATGAAAACATTTTTTAAAAACCTCTTAAAATTGTGAACAATTTTAAGAAAAGAGAGATCTGAATAGGAAGGAAATAATGCTCTACATAAACTTTGCTTTTTAAAACTCATATGTTAGGGGAAAATTAACATTAAAATCAGATGAAAATCTATTCAGACTGTTCCATGGGAAGGTATTCTTAAATGTATAACAGAGATTAAAACTGCCTCAAAATATCAAAGGTTACCAGCGTGTCTCTTCTGTGGAAGAGAAGAATCACCTCACTAATCTAACATTTAAATACAAAAATCTTCCCTGGAGTCAGGCATTGTACTCACCTAGTAACCAATGAAAGGAAACATCAATTGCTGAAAGACAAATATGATAGAGGCAGCTTAAAAGTTCTCTTGCTCTAAACATGAAACATCCTACCCAGAAATTACCATGGAGCCTGACTTCTTTAGCTAACAGAGAATACAGCAGGAAAGACTGCGCCAGTACACTCTTTGCTGTTCTTTCTCTGACACCAGCCTGAAGAATTTTACTCTTGTTTCTTGAGGCCCATTTACATGGCCTGTTTTGTTGTCAAACTAGCCGCCCATGTTGCTGCCAACAAAGCATATCTTTGTCTCTGGAGCTTTCCTGGTGTCTTTCTCTTCTAATTGCCCTGTGAGCGTGCAGCTTCAGGATCTGGGGAACAGCTAATCTCTCCTAAATGCTGGAGCAAGAGAGAGTTTACAGAATGAACAGCAACCCAATATGGGAAGCAGATGGCTGCTCCATGTTGTGGCTCCTAGTAAGGACACCCTTTCTTGACGACCTGCCAGATAGACAATGAAGGCTCTATTAACACATCATTTCTGTTAGTTAAATGGCTTTTGACATTGAACTAAACTGTAGACAGTTTACATGATCATATTTTTGCACTATTAGCCATCAGTCTCTCTAAGAAAGTCTTTAATTGCTTTGAGTATCTGTGGCATCCTCAGTAATTCTTTAAATTTCAGTTTTAGAGAGTTCAAAAGAATAAATGAGCTCTAGCAATGGGAACATTTTCACTTTCTGAAGGGACCATTATTTTGAAAATATTTTAGACCTTTAGAATCAGTATGTTTTACAAAAAAAAAGAGTCTTTTGTTTTTTTTATTTAATATTTTATAAAGTAAGCTTTATCAATTGCACAACAGTGTAGATAAAATGTAAGGACTTATGCTGTTTATGGCAACTTTTTACAGAGGAGTTGACAGTGTGGCGTATTGGTATCCTGACAAGGTCAAGCAAATACACCTTTGTATTTTTTATTGATTAAGGTATGGAAGGAATGGAGCACTTGAGTAAGCTGAAAAGAAGTATATCTGTAGTGGGCTAATAGGTTATCACCTAAGAGCCACAGACATGAAGCAGGAGCTAGGATATGATTAGCTCTGAATAATGGATTCTGAAGTCTAGGATTTATCTTTATAAAGAAGAGGTTTGATATTTCTGGTAAAAGCATTTTGGCTTATTAGATTCATAAGACCATTTGTTTTTGCTTTTATTATAATTCATAGAATTTGTCTGGCTGTGTAATTGACTTGCGGGTTGTAGAAAAAAAATAGAGATCTTGGAAATGAAAAATATTATTTTTTTACTGGAATTTACAGAGTTCTCTCTTTGCAGCAGTTTCAGCCATTCTATTTCTACTTCCCTACTTGTAGAAAAGTCAGTAATTAAAAAAAGTGTTCTCTATTGGGAAGATGCATATCTATCCAGCCTCCCTAGAATTCTACAGTTTAACCATCATCATAGAAAAAAAAAGGAAGCCAAAAAATCCATTTTATTTAGGTCAACATTTGCATAGCATCTTCCACTTCACCCCTACATCCCCAGTCCTCCAATAGGTCACTGGTTTGCTAATTGTTCACCACAACCCTGGTTTTAATCACCTGATCCATCAACAGACCTGCTCACACTTCCTTTATTCATCTTGTCAGTAAGTGACATTCTTGGTAATGAAACAACAAATCTATTGATAGCATCCTTCCATGGAGTAGAAGGCCTCCTACATTAGCTCTGTCTTGGAAACCAGTCTATTCTATTACAATTGACCTTCTCTTGCTAATTACCACACAAATCATAGTCCTTTGCTCCCCTCCCCATCTATTAGAGTATTGCTCCTACAGCCTTTCAATTGCCTGACTGCAGTTGGTAATTGGATTCATGTTTGAAGCACAGCGCTGTGAGGAAAAGCCTGGAATAATTCAAACGGAACACCCTGGCCTAAGGCTGAGACCATATGTTACACTCAGATTTGTGTCAGTGAAACTTATTGCTTTAGCAACAAGAAAAGCATTTCAAATGTCATAAAATTTTGTTTTATTTTAGAAGCTAATTTACTTAGAACTGTCAGCATCAGCTAATGTACACAAAATTGTGATAGTGAAAGGATAGAGACACTGTAATATGTCTAAAGAGAAGGGGAACCATGGGTAAACTGCACTGTTTCTCCTGAGTATCATACTTTGCCACAAGTAGCTTTGAATTATATAATGTCAAAATTAGAGACTGCCAAAAAGCCAACAGTCTGGCAGCTATCTTTCCTTCAGTATTTATTACTCCATCTATGCCTGTAAGTAGTTTTCTTCTATATCATTTTATAAATTGATGAGCCCTTTCTATTCTAGTTTAATAAAAGAAAACAATTTCTTAATGAATCTGATTAATGACAGAACAGTACACATCTATTCAGATATCCATATAAATGTGACTAAATACTCCTTTGCCTTATGGTCGATAGGGTTTTAATTTCCTACCAATCCAACTGGCTTCCTCTTGTCTCATGTTCTGTAACATGGGTCTTAGGAAATGTTTTACAGTTTCTGAAATGCTAGAGAGAAAAATCTGTTCTCTGGAGAAAAATCAGTCTTTTTGTTGTTGTTGTTGTTGTTTTTGTTTTTATCACTAAACCATGGCGTCTTGTCTATAGCCTCTGACTACATTCATAACCTAAACTCTTAAGATATGCTGCTGTTCATAGGGATTGCTCCAGCAGCAATTGATCGACCATATGATTAATCACTCATCTCACAATATCTTTGCATAAAATAGTTGCGAAAAATGTTATTTAGTTTTCTTTTCCAAAGGGCAAGAAATGTGATATAAGCAAGGGTTGATTTTTTTGAAACATGGAAATATGGAGTCTTATCTATGAAGACATAATCATAGTACCCTAGATTAGCTCCTGTGTAGATGGAGAGAAGTAAATTGACCATTTTTATTATATATATATTTTTTTATTACATATATATATATATTCTTAAAATTATTTTGGGTGTATGTCTGAATGTGAATAAACTTGATTTTAACAAGGCAAATATTACAAAGAAATGGCTAAGCAAGTACATACTTCTCCCTGTTCTCACCACATATGCCCAAGAACTAAAAATATGTATAATTTTATAATGCACTCAAAAACCCAGCACTACCTGCTATCTGCTTCATTCTGGAAAAATAACGGCAACAATCCAAGAGGCAAAGTGTTCGCGGTTTTGTTTATATTTTACTGGCTTATAAAATAACTTTCTGTTTGAAAGGCCTTACTGGCACAACTTAAAAAGATTCTGTTGCAAGGTTTAGCAGGCAGAAAGTAAAGCAAGCTAATAAAAGACGAAATTAACTCAGCTCGGTTATCTCCAGAAGGAGTTGTCAGATAATTATAATATAAATAACTGCTCTCAGAAAACAGGCAGGCTGCAGTGTAGACTTCTAATGTGACTATAGAAGAAAGGGGATTTTTAACTTACCTATTTGGAAGTTCATAGAATTTTTTTCTCCTTTTTTTTAATTAATGAGACAAATCTGTTGACAAACTTACTTGTGCCAATGAAGCTTATCACTGCACAGAGAATCAGTTGATTGATAGATTTTGTTTTACAAAATGCCCAATGTGACATAATGAAGATAAGATATTTTCTCTACTAGCTTCACTACCAATTATCTTCTTTGAACTTTTATACATGGCCTTGTGATGCCACAATCTGGTAACTACAAAGTGGTGAACCTTTCAAATTAATTTCATAGCCAATATCTCCACTTGCTTCTCCATCATGAGGTAGACTTTGACTGGATATAACAAATAAGCCCTTAATTCTTTATGAATACATTTCTTCAAAAAAGCATCTAAATATGCCCATTGGTTGACCATAGGATTAATCACTTATCTCATAATATTTTGCATAAAATAGTTGTGAATAATCTTACTTAGTTTTCTTTTCCAAAAGGCAAGAAATGTGATACAAGCAAGGATTGATTCTTTTGAAATACGGAAATATGGAGTCTTATCTATGAAGGCATAATTGTAGTACCCTTGATTAGCTCCTGTGTAGATGGAGAGAAGTAAATTGGCCATTTTTATTATATGTATCCTTAAAATTATTTTGGATTTATGCCTGAATGTAAATAAACTTGATTATAACAAGGCAAATATTACAAAGAAATGGCTAAGCAAGTACATACTTCTCCCTGTTCTCACCACATATGCCCAAGAACTAAAAATATGCATAATTTTATAATGCGCTCATTATAAATGAGCCCATCAATGAGCACAGTCAAACCTAGTATATTTTGTATTCCTAGATATTTTAAACTACCAAGATGACCTCACATGTTTGCTCCAGAATGGATGTTTTGTAAGCCCCAGTAGAAAAGCAAACTGGTTTTTAGCTAACTGGTGTTCATCTGGAAAGTTTAAAGGGTCATGTATGTGTTCATGAAGACTTAACTTCCATAAATTCACTTAGGATGAATCTATAAAATTCCAAAATTATATATATATATATATGTATATATATACATAAGTATATGTGTATGTGTGTATATATGTATGTATGTATTTTGCCTGTAATTTGATTTAAAAGTAACTTTAAGGAAACTGAAAATATTTTAAAAGTGAAATTTAAGTATCCCTCAATAATATAAGTTTTGAGAAACACAGAAAACTTTGATCCAGCTGTTTAGTATTCCTATGCCTCACAATACTGTAGAATGTCTGGGTATTGGTATAATGCTTTGCACTAATATAAGGGTTAAGCATTGGTCTCTCTGTCTTATAAGCACAAAACTGTAATATGACACCAATTTTTTTTTCTACGTAGCTTTTCTTTGTCAAAGTAAAGATCATTGATGTTGTATTCTCCCTTACTGGGAGTGCTTTTTTTTAAACTAAAAGAATCTAATATACAGTGGCAAGGAGATAACTTAGTGCATGCTAAGCTCAGGGATATGGTTCAGATCCCCCAAGTCTATGACAAGTGTGACATCCAATTGTAATCCCAGAATTTGGGATGCAGAGAAAGATCTCCTGGGTAAGCTGGCAAGCTAGATTAGCCAGGATGAACAAGCTCTGCTTTCAGAGGGACCCTACCTCCAACACTGAAGAGAAGAGAGATTCCACAGAGGAAGACATATGATATTAGCTCTAGGTTGCCAAATACAGATACACACACACACACACATGGTCACATACTCACACATGCAATAACATGCATACATGTGCATGCACAGAACCAAAAACACTGAGTATGTTTTCATGGTTGAAACTTTCCAAAGTTTAATGATTCAGTAAAAATTGGAATGACTATTTGAAATATAAAAGATAAAGGTGTTGCAACATATCACAAAGATGGGCTGGAGATTTTTGCTCTTCATTTCCTGTGCTCAATAAAATGTTTTCCATAAAAACATCCATCTTCAATAGTATTCATTATCTGCATATGTGAAAGAGTAAACCTCAGTGCTTTCATGTTCTACCAGAACAGTGTAAGAGTAACGTGACTGTGTGGTGAATGGAATTTTTTTTTGTTTTTTTTATTTCAAAAAGTGTCTAGTTGTGCTGTGGGATAATGCTCTTGTACACTATAAAGATTTGTCACTCATATTGGTGTAACAAAACACTGATTATCAGTATCCAGAAAGGAAGTATAGGTGGGGTGACAAAACTAAGAGAATGCAGGAAATAAGAAAGGCAGAGACACAATCACCAGCCAGACACAGAAGAAGCAAGTTGAGAATGCTTTACTGAGAAAAGCACCATGTCACGTGACTAAAAATAGACAAGAATTATGGCTTAATTTAAGTTGTAAGAGCTAATTAATAATAAGCCTGAGCTAATAGGCCAAACAGTTTGTAATTAATTAATACAAGCCTCTGTGTGTTTCTTTGGGACTAAACAGCTGCAGGACCAGACAGGAGAGAAACTTCCACCTGCAAAGTTGTTTACTTCTCACTAGGGAAAATAACCATTTTATATTTTGTCATTAATTTTAAATTAAGGTAGTCATTGAAAAATACAAAATTATATGATACCCTTACACAATGGAGTACTACACAACAGGGAAAATAGACATTTTTAAATTTGCAGGCAAATGGATGGATCTAGAAAACATCATATTTACTGAGGTAACCCAGAACCAGAAAGTTAATATAATATGTACTCACTCTTAAGCAGCTTCTAGACATAAAGCAAAGAAAAACCAGGCTACAATTCACAATCCCAGAGAACCTAGACAACAAAGAGGATCCTAAGAGAAACATACATAGATCTAATCTACATGGAAAGTAGAAAAAGACAAGATCTCCAAGTAAATTGGGAGTGTGAGGATCATGGGAGAGGGGAAAAGGGGATGGGAAAAGGAGAGAGGGAAGTGGAGAAAAATATATAGCTTAATAAAAACAATAAAAATAAATTAAAAAATCATAAAAAGAAAAATGCAAAATTCATAAAGGAGACACAGTTACTGTTTTGAAAGCTTTTGAAATTAAGTCATGTATCATAGATTTAACAAAGTGAGCAACTACTAAAAATATTGACAAAAGATTAGTCTGATACAATGACATATTTGTTTAATTTCAATACACACAACGTAAAGCTAGGAGTACTGTAAGCCTGAGGCCATCCTGTGCTGCACACCAAATTTTAGGTCATTCTTGGATATAGAGTAAAACTTGTCTCACAGAAATTTTTTAAATGTCAAAATACTTTTTTTTGCAGAAAAAGTAAAAGATACAAAGGTGACCCATAATCTGCTTTGTATAATGAACTTCATCAAGAAAAAATAGGAGAAAAACCAGGAAAGTTACCAATCAGTTACCTTCAAACAAAGGTTTGTGAGGCATTCTCTGCTTTATTTGATGAAATGTATGCATATAGTGATCAGGATAACTCAAAATATATTATATACTCAGTGTAGCTCAAAAGTCCAAACTTATGTAACTTATACTGGGAGGAAAATGCTTAGAAAGCAATAAATCATGTCTGCCAAGACAGTCTTCAAACTGATAATCAAAAGTGGAATGGCAGATTTCACACACATGTTATTCTGTTTAACCGTAGATTAATTTCTGTGTCAAATCTGTCCTGTAGACATTAGATGCTATTCATTCTATATTTTATTTTTTATTATATATGACTATACTTGAGGAGCAAAATGAAATCTCACATACAACATTTAACATCAATAAAAATATTTTGAAACTATTTGGTGGATATTTAGTGATGTATGATAACACTTGAATATTCCCCTCCTTGTGCTGCATGATATAACATTTCTTAAATTCTCAGCGCAGGGATATTATATGATGAGTCAACATTTGCATGCTTAAACAACAAATTTCAAAACATTCACTAATTTAGGATGAATACTGTATGTTCATAAGGCTCGTGACGAGGTTTATGTCAATTTAAAGTTAACATCATCTGCAAGTGGAACAAAAGTGAGTTGTCCAGTCAGAAGTTACAAAATACTCAGTGTTCCCAGAGAGCTGACAGTAACAATGCACCACAGTGATGTCTGGGCAGGTTCACATGAGGAAAGTGCTTACAGGGCAGGATCCCGTCAGTTCTCCACCACCCACTGAAAAAGGCAGGAATGGAAGTGTGCGGCGGTCATCTCAGTGCAGGGGCATGTGGAGACAGGCACATCTGTGGAGCTCCTGTCAGAAGGTGCGACATTGCTGGAGAGCTCCAGGATCAGTGAGCAAGCCTGTGTCAAAAGTAAGGTGTAAACACAACTGAGGGAGAAGCTCTCATCAACAGCTTGCCTCCACACGCACTTGCAAATACACACACACATCACCTACATACAAGCACAGAATGGCTGGAGAGATGGCACATTGGATAAAATGCTTGCCTTAAAAGTGCAAGGATCTGAGTTTAATTTTTGGAACAGATGTGAAAAAGAGAGAAATCAGACACAGTAGTTTGGACTTGTAATCTCATTCCTGGAAGACAGAGATGGGATAACACCTGAGCGCAATATCCTCTCAAACTAACTGGCCTAATGGGAAAATTCAGCCAATAAGTGTCCCTGCCTCAAAAACAAGGAGGGAATCCCAGAGGAATAAATTTGAGGAATAAATACGTACCGTGTGCAAACCCATATATATGATGACACCAAAAATAACTTCAGATATCTTAGATTGCATTCTTTGGTACAGAAATGCAAAAAAACCACTCACATTTCAAAATATTAATATTTCAATTTTGTGTGTATACTACTTTTGGAGACCCACATGTATATTTTAAATGTTTTTAACATAAAATCATGAAACCACAGTTTCCTGCAAATTTTCTATGCGATATAGAGTTTTGCCTCATGTCTTCATCAGAAAAATATGTACAGAGACATAACCACACACACATACACACATCCTAGGCTGATAGCATAACTTTATTTAATAGGACATTCCAATGTATACATTCCTCTCCTATAAGTAAATAAATAAATCAATAGTCAATCATCTGCCAGTTCAGCTGTTTCTCTCCAAAGACAAAACTAAATAACTCATGCTCTTTATCTTCTGGCAGAAATACAGAACTGAAGCAAAAAGAACTCTTTGAAGAGTCCATCAGAGACTTGCCAGTGAAATTGGTAGCTTTTCCAATTCTACCATTCCTAACAAGCACTGCATTTATCAAAATGTACCATTGTTTCTTACCTATACAAAGAATTGTAACCTGTGTTTTATTTTGTTGGCATGTAAAGGGTGCTAAAAATGATAAAAGTATAGTTTATTCCCAAAGACATAAAGTATCCCATGAATCAAATTTACTTAAATGCATATATATGGTCACTCTTTGCCTTCATCAAATGGAAGATTAAATATTAAAGATGAAACTGGCAAAATATCAAGACAAAATTAATCCTAATTTCTTAATAACATAATGCCAAATATTCCAGAACATAAGTTTGCAAGTACACAGAGCTGTGGGCTGAAAGGTTGTATATGATTCAACAGAGAAGCTAGTCAGAACAATTGGTGTGTAAGTAACACTTAGCAAAACAGGTTAGTTGATTACACTGGCTTCCTCGGCCTTCAGGCACACAGCCAGACTGAGTTCCCGAGCTTCCTCCTAATGAAATGCAAAAAGGGATGCCAGTGGAAGTAAGGTAACTCTCTACATTTTGATAACTATGCTGGAAATGACTCCCAGATATGTGAAGAAGGCATGTAAGAAAGATGACAGAGACACACCTGTGGCAGATTGCATACTCCTTTTGTTGAGGTTTACCTTCTAGTAATTTCTGTAAGGCTGGGTTTGTGGCTAAGTATTGCTTAAATTTACTTTTATCTTGGAATATCTTGTTTTCTCCATC
>JAQHUG010000213.1:804450-821761 GCA_028555095.1 Dicrostonyx torquatus | reverse complement strand
TATTCCATGGATCCTGCTGTTATCATATATATAAAATACCATGTTGCTGGGTCCTAAGGGCTGGGGGAATGGGATCAGAGGACAAGGAGTCAGCAGAATAGACTCCAGGAGTCAGGCAAGCTGCAAAGCAGACTTGTTTACTCAACAATGGGGAGAGACTTATATACCCTCCTCCCAGCACTTAGGTTGTGTTCTGATCGTTGACATCGAGTGATCACCTCTCATTGGCTAGGCATGATCAAGACCTCTGACTGCACATGCTGCTAGGCCTTTAGTCAGATTCCAGGTTGGCTCATATCTCGGCCTCGTATGCCTTATCTTCCTACACATGACCAAAAGCAATGTCTAGATGGAATGGTCTATTTGTCTTACAGATTACATCATCCAGGAGAGCCAAGGCAGTACACCTGGAGGCAGAAAGTGAAATGACCACAGAGGTGTATTGTTTAGTGGTTTGCTTTTCATGGTGTGCTCTGCTTGCTCTGTTATATAACATAGACACTCCAGCCCAGGAATGACACCACTCACAGTGGTCTGGGCCCTCCCACATCAGTCATTAATCAGGAAATGCCCCCACAGATTTCAAATGGGACAATCTAATTGAGGCATTTGTTTTTTCATTTGAAGTTTCCTTTTCTCAGATGATCCTGATTCCTGTACTGTTGACCAAAAAATCTAACCAGACCAGTTACTACAGCATTGTGGTTTAATTTGAGATAAGGTATTATAAAATCTCAGATTGTTTTCTTTCTCTTTCAGATTGGTTTAGCTAATCATGGTTTTTGTGATTTTGTGTGAGTTCTTAGATTGATTATTTTTTAATTCTGAAAAGAATAGCATTGGAATTTTGATGGGAATTGTATTGAATCTGTAAAATACACAGCCATTTATAGTATATTAATACTGCCAACCCAGGGAAACGGAAGGTTTTTTTTCATCATCTAGCATCTTCTTTGATGGACATTTTCATTGTAGAGGTCTTTCCCCTCTTTGTTTAGGTTTATTCCTGTGTATTTTCTGGATCTACTATAAAACTGGCAAAGCTATGTGATGTGAGAGGTCCTTCTGTATATGTGTTGGTTAATGAATAAAGAAGCTGCTTTCAACCATCAGCTTAACAGAGTATAACCAGACTAGAAAATAGAGAGAGAGAGTAGAAGTCAGTGAGTCACTGATAGAGAAGACAGATGCTGGTACCTTGTTGGTAGGCCATGAGTTCATGGTGATGTACAGATTAATAGAGATGGGTTGATGTAAGATGTAAAAGCTAGCTAGAAATATACTTAAGCTATTAGCCAAACAGTATTGCAATATATACAAATTTCTGTGTGATTATTTCATGAGTCTGGATGGCCAGGAAATGAATATAAAGACTCTGACTACAACTATGGCCACCTACTTATTGACAAAAGTTTCAAAAACATGCAGTGGGAAACAACTAGCCTATTCAACAAATAGTGCTGGCAAAACTGTACGTACACCTGCAAATGAATGAAATTAGGTCTGTATTTTTTACCCCATAAAAAAATCAACTCAAAGTGGACAAAAGACCTTAGTTTAAAGTCTGAAATGCTGACCTTGCAAGAAGAAAACATAAGTAAAGCAATTCAAGATATGGCTGTAGGCAAGAAATTTCTGAATATAATTCCAGTAGCACAAGGATTAGGCCAATATCTTTTGGGTGGAATGCATGAAATTCAAAGGTTTCTACATAGAGTCACAGTACCAAGGAAATAGAACCGGTCTACATGTACATCAAGACAAATGGCTAATAAAATTGTGATTGCTATATACAAAGGAATTAAATTAACTGGAATTATGAAATTCACAGAAAAATCAATGGAACTGTAAAGGATAATATTAACCAATGTGACTGAAACTTGGAAAGACCAAATCCACATGTTCTCCCTCATATAACCTCTGTGTGTGTGTGTGTGTGTGTGTGTGTGAAGTATAGGCAAAGCGTTAAAAAATTAGAAAGATGGCCAAAAAAGGGAATAAACATTAGTACTGAGGAATGAGGAAGAACACAGTGTGGGCAAACAGACAGAAGGGACATGAAAGAGGAATAAAGAAAATAGACATAAGGTTTTAGGGAGTCAGTAAGATGTATATGTTAACAGTTGTGTAGCTTGGTCCTCTTGTGGGACACCTAACAGTGGGAGCAAGGACTATGTGCGACTCTTTTACTGGCTTTTTGGACCTTACTTCTCATACTAGGTCACCTTGCCCAGTCTTAATACATGGAGAGGTGCTTAGTCTTACTGCAAATTGATATGTCATGCTTTATTGATACTCATGTGTTGACAAAGGTTTCTGTCCCACTTGGTTCCACAGTTGTTCAGTCCCAGAGAAACACGCAGAGGCTTATATCAATTATAAACTGGTTGGCGTATTATATCAGGATTCTTATTAACTCATCTCTTACATTAACCCATAATTCTTGTCTGTGTCAGCTATGCGACTTGGTACCTTTTGTCAGTGAGGCGTTCTCATTCTGCATCCTCTATGTTTGCGTCTGGGTGATGACTGCAGACTGAGCCTTTCCTCTTCCCAGAATTTTCCTATTCTGGTTGCCTCATCTATACTTCCTGTCTGGCTACTGGCCTATCAGCATTCTATTAAACCAATAAAAGTGACAAATCTTTACAAGGTACAAGATCATTGTCCCACAGTGGTCATGGGAATGTTATACTTTCCTGGATGGAGAAGGAAGCAGGGGTTGAGGATGAGAAGGGGGATGTGGAAAAGGGACTGGGAGATGAGGATGGAGGTAGGCTGCAGTAATAAACCAAAATTATATATTAATATAAAAAGATGTAGCAGAGGAATTGTGGATCTGATGGGGAAGAAGAATGTACAAAAGCACTTTGTCCAAAAATGACCTTAATGGGTGCTGGAGAGATGGCTCAATAGCTACCTTGCTGCTCTTTTAGAGAACCAAAATTCAGTTCCCAGGATTCATTTCAACTTCCTGAAACTGCTTGCAATTTTAATTATTAGGGATCTGCTGCCTTCCAGCTTCCTTAGACACACATGTCTCTCTTTTGCTTATTCATGGCTTATGCCCCACCCCCTCTCCTTTACCTTACATATACACATAGAGAGGAGAGAGAGAGACAGAAACAGAAAGCAAGACACTTGGGCACTACTTAAAGTTTCTGACTTCGGTTTCTGACTTTCCAACATGTAACTAACTCCCCAGATTTTTCTCCATTTGTCATGTTTCAGGAACCACTCTTCTAAAATATCATCTTTGAGAAAAGTATTAATTATCGATTTTATTCACTATGAGAACTTGAAGGCCTGAATGCTGTCTTCTTACTATTTTTCTAACTCCACTTCATTTTTGTGGCATGTATAAAAATTTGACTTAGTGCCAAGAAGCACTTTTTTCTACATAGAAAAAGGGGTACATTTTCTGGACAGATTAAGAAATGTAAGACACTTGTGCATACTGCCCTGTCCTGGCTGTGGGAAGACTCTTCATTTCACCTTAAATACAGACAGACTTCATTCCACAACCACTTGCCTCCCTTTCTTTCTCTTTTAAGTCCACATCTCTCTAAGTCCTCTCTACTCTCCTGGGCTTTCTTAAAGACAGGGAGCCTAGATACTGGTCTTTAGAACCTTCCAGTTCCCTGGAAGCCAAGTCTCCAATCATCACTCAGTTTCTTTCTCAGAACTTCCTCTACCAACCTATAAATATTTGAACACAATAAAATTGTTTAAAGATTCATAACATTTGATTTGTCTGCACCTTTAGAAATTTCCTAAAAGGGCGGTGCTTTTTCCTAAATTAAACAGAGAGGCATCAGGAAATGTGTGTTTCTGCCAAAGTCACATGGAACTAGATTATAAAATCAGACACATTTTTTACTTAAAAATATATGTATATAGCTATATAAAACTACAGTTGTCATCTGCACTGACATTCTCTTCAAGAGAATGTTTTAAATCTGTTTCAAATCAACTATCTCCTGAGAAATCTGATCTCTATTGTACTAACCTATAGGTTTTATAACATTTAATTGAGAAGTGGCATATAAATTAGTGTTCAAAACACTTAGAAATGCTAGCTACTCCTATCATTATTAGTTAAATTCCTAATTTAACTAATTAGGAGAGAGGGGGGATGCCTACCGAGTCTTTTGAACATAGGGACCTTCACCAATGCCTAGCAGTACTCACACTTCTTTTTCTTGGATATCACCTTGGTCAATGGAGGCTATTATCAACATTAAGTATTAGTATTAAGACTAAAGGACTAGAAATCTGGAAGATAGTTTAAGGTTTACACATGCCCCCAAAGAAAACTAATTTCAAAGACTCTAGAATTTTTGGCTTAAATATATGAAATGTGTAAAATTATATAAGCACACATATCTTATAAACAGATACACTTCTACAGATTTTCTTGAGCATAATATCCCACCACTTGATGAGGAACCTTTGAAATTTGATAGCTGCTGGGAAAAAAAGAGTCATTTTTCATTTTTCTTTAACCATCTGACTCCTGGTAAGTCTACCACACTCCAGACCAAGCCCCTAACAGAATACTAGTCAAGCAACACAAACTGAACTTGATGGAAAAATCAATTTTTAAAAAGAATAAGAAATCTCCACGTTGAATAAGAAGTATGCGAGGGTGGTGAAGGTAGTTCTTGGATGCCGTGAGGAGTGAATGAGTGCAAAATACAATGCACGCAATTCTCAGAGGATTAATGAATATGACAGGGCTACTGCAAACATGAACTTGCAGGAGCTATGAATGTTTGCATCTGTAGCATGAGGAGTGAGCTTGTGGGGGTTCCTGTCCTGTCCAGTTCCCACACTCGATAGGTCCTAAAGAAAATCACACAGAGGTCTACATAAATTATAAACTGGTTGGCCCATTCGTTCAGGCTTCTTATTAGCTCTTATAACTCATATTATCCCGTTATTCTAGTATATGTTAGCCACATGGCTCAGTACCTTTTTCAGTGGGGCAGGTCACCACCTGCTTCTTCTGTGGTCTGGACAGGACTGTCAAGGGAGCTTCCTGCCTCCTAGAATTCTCCTATTCTCTTTGTCCTGCCTCTACTTCTTTCTGTCTGGTTGTCCCTCCTATACATCCTTCCTGTCTAATGGCCAGTCAGCATTTATTTAAAACATAATTGACAGACTATAGAATTTTCCTACACCATACATCAGATCAGCCAAACTCTCCATCCAAGGTGGAAGAGACGCTCATGGAATCGTACTTCTGTCCAGTTAGCTATTGGTAACTGATGGCTTCTGAACAGGGAAGTGACATGTCTTCAGGGATGTAGCCCCTGGGTGACTTCTCATTCTCCGGTGGATAGTCCTAAACCCATGCCATACAGGCAGCGCTAAGCAGATTCAGTGGGATTTTATAAAAACACAACAAGTTTGGAGACACGAGTGGAAGGAAGAAGTTGGAAGTAAGGGGAAGAAGTTGGAAGTAAGGGTTGATCAAAACACATTATAGCAATGTATGGCATTCTCAAACATTACGAAAACTGAACAAGGGTAAATTATGACATTTGTGATAAGGAAGGACCCAGGCAGAATGAAGAAAGTGTGCAATCTATAAGCAGAAAATGTGAGGCAAGAAGTTGAAGAGTGACTTTGTGTTGATGTTGGGGTCCCTTCTTTGGAAATATTCTTGGAACTCTGTAGCAGTCAAGTGCTGTGAGGTGCTGGCATGTGCAAACACAGAACACTTCATAAAGGGTTCCTCAAGTGACTTTTTATACTACAATTTGATTTAGAGATTATATTAATGTGAGCCTTGGATAGCGTGGACAAACACAGGGGAAAAAGAGCTCTGTACAAGTGTGGTTAAAAAAAAAACAAAAACTTCTATCTGATATTTAAACTTATTCTCATCTGGCAAGTAGAGTTAATTATTTTAGTTTTTAAAATTATAGAGTTATCTTGCCTTTTCTAAGTTAACATTGGAACTTCTCTCTGGAAAATCTTGAGGAGAGGAAAAATACAAGAAGATAAATGATGTACAATTGGGATGAAGAATATAAAACCTAATACAGGAACGGAAAGAGAAGGAAGGCTGGATTGACATACATTGATAAGCTGTATCAGTTAATTTAACAAGGAGCTGATTAAGGAAAGAAATATATAATTTTCATGGGTATTCAGATGCAGTAATATATAAACATGCCTTATACCCCACATCGTGCTGTATAAAAATGTTACTTCCATTTTAATAAAATAATATATAAATTCTTCACCCAATACATAATCTCATTTTCCTTAACCCATCTAGCATCAATATTATCATACAGTAGGAAATTTTCTGGATTCTAATCCTCAAATCAGCTTGAGAAATAATTGAGCTTAAGTTCAGTGAGCCTGGGTGGAATAGGTACAATGAAAACACAACCTTCTTTTTTTTTTGGTTTTTTGAGACAGAGTTTCTCTGTAGCTTTGGAGCCTGTCCTGGAACTAGCTCTTGTAGACCAGGTCTAGAACTCACAGAGATCTGCCTGTCTCTGCCTCCCAGTGCTGGAATTAAAGGCATGCACCACCACCGCCCGGCTAACACAACCTTCATAAACAGGAGTTACCTTTAAAATGTAGCAAAGACTTAAGTCTTAATTCCTTAACATTTTAGAAAGGTTTTGATAGCTTTTCAAGTATTAAAGATTCTAATTTATACACACACATATACATGCATGCATGTGCCCTCGTGCACACACCCACACCCTAATATAAATCTAATTAAATTTTCCATAAAATATCCACATAGGTACAAAGTGCAAGCATATTAAAACTCATACTTTACATTCTCCTTAATAGAAAACATTTGAAAATATAATTCAAAGCAATAATTCAAAAAACATTTCCACTAATATATTCCTGGGTTTGCTGACCTTTCATGTGTGTGCACAGGCATGCATGAGAAACACCTGGATTGTGCCAGAGTTGAAATAAAACTACCACCTGGAAAAAACTGCACAGATCTCTACAGCCTCCACATACCACTGAATCTAACAGAATTCATATGTGCAACCAAATAATCTTTTCGTATGTAAGCATTAGGTTTTCCCGTGTGACATGCTGCATTTTCTAGGTTAGTGGTTGTAAGCCACTTGGCAGAGGCTGTTCCCTTTCGTGTCTTGAACAATGACAAGATACAAACTTGTGTCCGTGTTAAGGGTGGATGTGAGGGGGGTTACCGACCTGGCTGAGTCTAATTTAGTGCCATCCCTTTCCAAAAGCTTCCTTCCCCACGAGTGTGATGTTTAAAACCTCTTTCCCCAATATCTTTTTAGTAGTACATAAAGGACATATAATTATCTCAGTGGAATATAAATGAAAATGGGGATTCATTTTCCTTAAAGACAAAAAAGGTTTGGTAGAGGCTTATTCAATATAATCTTTGTTTGTTTGCCTGTTTGCTGTGTTGTGGCTCAGAGTCATTGTCAGTAATCTGGAATCAGTTCATCAAGACCTGTGTTCTTCATGGTATGCCTAATATTTGATTGGAATTTGAGGAACATTCCCGCCACACATCTCTACTACCATGTGACACAATCAACCCAGCATGCAGACTCTCCTTTGTTCATCTTACAGATCTAATTGAGGAATCTCTCCTGGCTACCTCATTGTCAACCTGAGAAGCACAGAACTCTCCATTTTACTTTTGCTGCATTTTTCTTCCAGTCCCTCACCCAGAAGCCTGCTGGGCCTCAATAAATCACATTGAGGTGATGTTAAACCCTGCGCCAGCTCTGCAAAGGCCTGGACTGTGTTCCAATTCCTAGTTAAGCAGCTCTGAGTCTTTTTCCAGTCTCCTCTTTATGTCCACTCACAAAATGATGTGCTGGCCACAACCATTTCCTCCTGACTCAGTTCCCTTATCCAGCATGATCCTCTTTCTGCGGAAGTCTCAGCTTTTGGTAAACTGGCATCACAGTGGGCAGTGTGGAACACTCTGACTGTACTTAGGTTTAGTCTTTCTCCACTTCTCTCTTCAGAGCTCCTGAGTTCACTATCTTCTCTATCCAAAAAAAAAAAAAAAAGCATGTTCTAAACCTCTTTAACATTCTTGTTGAAACCACTGCTTTAAGACTGCTTTATTCGAAGTGGAAGACAAATTCAGTTCACCTTAGTCTGAAGACGTGTGTAATTGAATCTACTTTCTCCAGCTATCTGTATTTAAAATATGTATTTATATACAGATATTTACCCACCTTCTATATCATGATATTTAATAAGAAATTCACTAGTCAAATGCTGTCAAGGACAAAATAATGAAAATCACAGATGCAACCAACATCTATAATTTTGAATTTTCTCAGTAGCTATGTGCAAAAAGATATAAAGAAACATAAAATCAAGTATTTGATTATGTCAACATGTTAACACTTCAACATGTAATAAGTAGTTATAATATATAATGCTCATTCATACTATGCTGATACTCTCATATTATGGGAAATTTGTCTCTGTGTGAAGACATATTGCTATGATAGGTTTAAAAAAAAGAACTGAATAGCCAATAGCTAGACAGGAGGTATAGACAGGATGTCCAGGTAGAAGGAAGTAGGAGGAGATAATTGAGGTGCAGAGGAGTCACAATGAGACATGGAGGGAGTCAGACATGAAATAAAGGTAAATAGCCACATGGTAAAACATAGATTCATACAAACAGGTTAGTTTAAGTTTTAAGAACTAGCATGACATGCCTAAGCTGAGACTGACCTTGTATAATGAATAAAAAGTCTCCATGTTCTTATCTAGGAGCTGGCCTGAGGGACAAGGAAAAACTTGTCACAGTCTCCGGTGTATGTTATAAACTCACAGCTCACATTCAGACTGGTCATTTCTAGTGCTCATTAGCACTTGTAGTTAGTGACCAGTACACTGAGTTGCACTGCTCCTCGCCAAGTTCATTCACAGGGACAATCCATGCTGAAAGAGTGGCAGAACTCATTTGTGAACCAGCTGGATCTTGTGAACTTGGTTAGAAAGACTGGCTGCCTGTGCAAAATATGAGCGAGCAACCACTTTTTCAATGTTTCAAAACCTATACCGATATGACATGTTCAGCACCTGTAACAACGTTTGAAATTTTATCCTTGTAAACTATGTAGAGACAGAAAGATCACCAGACCTATTTTGTGAAAGGTGTCAGGATGTTACTAGCAACTGTTCTCTGAGAAGAAATGGAGCGTTTGGCATGGTGTCATAAAAATGTCCATGGAGTACCACCAAGCCCAAAGACTTGATTTGATCCCCAGGGTGGTGAAAGACCTTCAGAGGGAAGACGTGGGAGCCAGTGAGATGGCTCAGTGGGTAAGGATGCTTGCCACCAAGCCTGAAAATTTGATTTGGTTCCCAGAACCCACATGGTGAAGTTCCATACCTCTGCATGGAATGCATACCTCTACACATGCATAGTCACATGTACCCGTGTGCTCTCTCTCTCTGCATGGAATGCATACCTCCACACATGCATAGTCACATGTACCCGTGTGCTCTCTCTCTCTGCATGGAATGCATACCTCCACACATTCATAGTCACATGTACCCGTGTGCTCTCTCTCGCACACACATTCACAAAACTAATATGACAAAAATTAGAGTGCTAAGAGATGTCTTATAGGTGAAGAGCACCTGCAGTTCTTGCAGAGGAGCAGGGTTTGGCCCTCAGTAGCTGCAGAAAACCCATCTCGCCTTTCTGACTGCCTTAGTCACCAAGCCAGCTTGCAGGGCACATACACGCATTCAATCAAAACACCCATACACATAAAAATAGTGAATGAAACAAATCTTTAAAATAAAAAAAAGGAGTGACAAGGTAATAGAACCCTTGTGATTTTCACGAAAGTGGAAGGGAAAATAGTGGGGCCCCAAGCGTTCAAACAGGGATGTGGACAGTAGGGACAGGGACTACAGGTATCAATGAAATGTTAATGTATATGAAGACACCAAAAGGAAACTCATTCACTGAATTGCTAATTTTAAAAAATAATTATTTTAAGGAATTTTTTTTTGGTTTTTTGAGACAGGGTTTCTCTGTAGATTTGGAGCCTGTCCTGAAATGAATATGGACCATGTAGGAGCCATCAAGGCTGAAGGCCATCGGCGAGCTCAGCTCCACTCTTGTAAAGAATTAGCTTAAGTTTTGAGAAGGCAGACTTTCTTCTTTTTTTTCTGTCTTCTTTTTTTTTATTGATTTTTATTGAGCTCTACATTTTTCTCTGCTGCCCTCCCTGAGAAGGCAGGCTTTCTTGTCACGATGCTTCCCTTAAATTCCAAGTGTATACTCACCTGGTTTCAGTTCATTAGAAAGAAATATTCCCCTGGGGAAAGTTGGTAAAAGTCCAACCTAATTCCTAACGGCCTAAACTGAGCAACAGCCCAAATTTCAGAGCCAGGAATCGGGACCGAGATGGAAGCTAAGATGGATCGGAGTTATTTATTATCTTAGGTCAAATGTTGGAACCTGGAGCTGATGAGAGAGACTGTCCTGTCTGATGAAATGTGGGCAGCAGCGTTTCTTCAAAGAAAATCTCAGAAGCAGATGCGAGGTTGGCAGAGAGCAGCGGCTGTCTCAGCCATTTCAGCCAGGTGTGCCCGCGCTCTCTGGAGCTGCAAACTTCCTTACCTTCTCGAACACACTGTTTTACACTAGACATTTCCTTCTCTAAATTGTAGATTCTTATTATGTATTCATGGCATACACAGTGAGTTATTTTATTACAATATTATAGAAGAACCAAGAATGATCTGCTTTCTTTCTGCCTCCCTTTCCACTCAGAACTTTCATTTCTACCCTCTTCCCCTCTCCGCTGCGCTTTATGCTTGTAGCTACCACACCAGCTGGTTGTCACTGTAGCCAGAATCAGGGAAGAATCTGAGGATTTATACTGCTGTGCTAACTCAGCGACCCTAGTCACACAGCCGTTCTCCCGTGTTTACTGTCTCACCCCACAGTTAGCTGTGGTTCCGCTGCCTTACTTGGCCCTCTCTGTACTGTGTCAGGCAACGGCCTGAGAAAGGCTGGCTACAGGTCATGTGCGTTGTCCTCATATGGAATGAAACTATTTTCATCACAGATGGTTTTTATTTTATTCCTTGTTCTCTTTTCTTTGATAATAACTGTATACGATACTGTAACCAGAAACCAATAAATGGTACTTTAAAAACACTTAAGCACATCCTAGAAACAGGTTTAAGAATCCAGTATTGCAGTCTTCAGAGATTATGGAGAACCTGCCTTCTTAAGATGGTCACATGGCTGGTCAAGAGAATTAGTTCTTTTGGGGGTTTCATTTCAAGAAATAGAATACGACAGGATTGTCCTGGTTTTTCCATCCCTGTTGGGTCTGGCAGGTATTTGCCTACCCTTTTCCCGTGACCCCTTGTGGAAATGGATTGAGATCCAATGGATTTAATCACCGGAAGTGCTACTCAGCTCTTCATATTCTTAGACTCTTATACTCCTTATTTCTGTGCTTTTCATATGGTTTTTACATATCGTTTGTGTTTCTGATTGAAAAAAAATACTTTATCCTTAAATGCTGAAACAAACTCCCTAATATACACATAAACTATGCTCACCCTTTTGTACTGGTTGTTCATCAACTGATGAATGGATAAATATGTGAAATATTTGCATGATGAAATATTAACCAACTGTTTGGAAAAATGAAATTTGCAGAATAGAGCGAGAAACACCCATCTTGAGTGAGGTAACCCAGACCCCAAAAGATGCAATGAATATTTTTTTATTTGAGGATGTTAGCTCCCAAGTGTTAGATCTGTGTGTTTTAACTCAAATAAGCAGAGGTTAGGTATCTAGTAAAGGACTGGATTGAGGATATCTTTCAAGGGGAGGGAAGTAGAGCATACGTTTTATGAACAGAGAAAGGGGTCATCCATTTCTGGAGTTAGCCTTATGATTCTTCCTGACCCTCCTCTCCATGAATTTTTTCAACCCACCAGTTCTAGTCCTGACCCCACACCTAGAGCACTGCTCTGCAACTAACCTATAGGATTCTTCCAGGGCACTCCCAGCCTAACCCTCACTCAGAGGGCTTTCACACACCACATACAACCTTGTGACCAAGACAGATCCTATACATACTACTCCAGGGTGTAGCCTGGTGAGCATGCCTGACAGAAGAAGGTTAAATATAAAGGGATGAAATACATTTTAATATTCAAAGCCTTTATCAGAAAAAATACAAATTAAAACATCTTTGAGATTTCATTTTACTCAATTCAGAATAGTTAGGATTAAAAATACTGGTGTAGATTTGAAGGAGTGTTTATGTGTGATTCATTCAAATATTAGTTTAATGCATCCATATTAAAAATTGCTCAGAGGCAAAAACAAATCTTTTATTGTTCCCTACCTGAGTGCAGCTTAGAGGCAAGTAATAGGAAAGACATTTTAAAATTACCTAATTAAGTTGTCTATAAAGAAGAATCAGAAAGTACAATAAATAATAAGGAAAATAGTTAGAAAGTTACATTAAAACTAAAAAAAATATATTAACATAGTATAAACAACAAAAAACTGAAATCATTACAATGACTGAGAATGTTTAAGATATTGAGAAGCAATGATATTCCAGAAACAGAATGACATGTAAAGTTCCCAGGGCAAGAAAGAACATATAACTCCGTTGAGAAATTGAAAGAATTAGGACACCATTAAACTTTATTAAGAACTAGGAGAAATGGTATGAGTAGCAGTAAGCACATACCTTTGTAAATTATATGTCTTGCTTACGACACTTTGCAAGAATCCCTTCCCAGAGAAGATAGAAATAAGATTTCCCCTCATCAGTCTCCACAAAAGTGCACCCTAGGTATAAGTTTAATGGACTTTCGTTCAGAGAATGGGGGAATGCTTACTTACAAGAGAATGGGGGTCTCTCAAACAGCCGCAGTGGAGAGTCTTCACCAAGCATGGATGCTGGCTTCCTCATAGACACATAGATGAACTGCTCCCTACTTAACCTTACAGGGCCAATAACCTCTAGCAGCTTCAAAGACCCAGGAACCACACGTGATTAAGGCTGACCTGCTTACAAAGCCCTTGTACATAACGAAAGAAAAAAAGCAGCTTGAAGATGCAGTTAGTATCCAATGACCCCTCCGCTCCCTTCTTTGTGGAGGGAATGTCATCATTCTCATTCCTGGTGGTACAGGGCACAGCTGATCTGATGAAGATGGGAGCTGCTATGCCTGGAGGCAGCAGAAAGCATTTCACAAAGCCTGGTTTCTGTACACTTAGTATTCTATCATCTTCTCGTACCTCTATGTCTAAGGAATCATTAACCAACCACATATATGGGTTCACACACACATACACATATACACAAACATACATATAAAGTTCTTCTCATCACATTATAATTTCGCAAACACATAAACACACACATATAGTGTTTGCACATGAGTGTGTGTGCATGTGTGTGTGTGTGTGTGTGTGTGTGTGTGAGAGAGAGAGAGAGAGAGAGAGAGAGAGAGAGAGAGAGAGAGAGAGAGAGAGAGAGTGTGTGTACCTGCATGCCATGGCACACATATGGAGGTCAAATGACAATACTGTGGAGTCAGTTGTTTCCTTCGCCCTTTATGTGCCTTCCAGGGACTAAAATCAAATTGTCAGACATTCAGAGTCCAAGTCTCCAGGGTATGTCTTTTTATCTATATCCTACACAACCCCCGCCCTGGTCTTTCTTTCCAACACACTTCATAAAGGGATCTCACCTCCCTTCTTCTCTATCTTCCCATTCTCTGGCTCACATGATCCCTACTTCTTCATCCTGCTCTCTGAAAAGTTCTTTTTTTTCAATTTTTACTAAATTTAAAAGAAAAATTTACATTTACTCCCCTTGTCCCAGGCCTCCCCCGCTCCTCCCTACCCCACTGCCCTCCCCCTGCTTTCTTAAGATGGGGCAGGATACCCTGCCCTGTGGAAAGCCCAAGACCCTCCCCTCTCCATCTCAGTCTAAGAAGGTGTGCATCCATATAGAATAGGTTCCCGAAAAGCCAATACATGCAGAAGAGATAGATAGGTCCCTGTGCCATTATCATTGGCTTCTCAGTCAGTCCCCATTGGCAGCCACATTCAGAGAGTCCGGTTTGGTCATATGCTCATTCAGTCCTGGTCCAGCTGGATTTGATGAGCTCCCAATAGATCAAGCACACTGTCTCAGTTGTTGGGCTAGTCCCTCACGGTCCTGACTTCCTTGCTCCTCTTCTCCCTCCTTCTGCTCTTCCACTGGACCTTGGTAGCTCAGTCCCTTGCTCTGATGTTAATGTGGGTCTCTGGCTCTATCTCCATCCATCATGCCTAGGTGCCCCTCAATGGAAGAATGGATCCAGAAAGTGTGGAATATATACACATTAGAATGCTACTCAGCGGTAAAAAAACAATGACATCTTGAATTTTGCATGCAAATGGATGGAAATAGAAAACACTATCCTTAGAGAGATATCCCAAACCCAAAAAGATGAGTATGGTATGTACTCACTCATTAGTGGACCCTAGCCATTAACAAAGGACATTAAACTTATAGCTCACAAGCCTAGAGAACCCAAAAAACATGGTGAACCCAAAGAAAAACATATATTTAGATCCTCCTGGAAGTCGGAAGCAAACAAGATCACCAGACAAAAGATGGAAGCATGGGTGTCGGGATGGGGGTGGAGCTAGGGGTTGGGGATGGGGGTAGGTGAAAGGGAGGGGGTAGAAGGAAGAAGGAAGAACTGGGGAGAGCCTGGGGGTGGTGGGGGGTAGAGATAGAGGAAGCGTAGATATTGGAGAAGGGAATGAGATATCTACATTAAGGGAGTCATTTTGGGATTGGCAAGAGACTTGTCTCTAGAGGGGATCCCAGGTGTTCCCAGGGATGTCCCCAGCTAGGTAGTTGGGCAGCAGAAGAGGGGGTGCCTGAACTGACCTTGTCCCATGGTTACACTGTTGAATGTCTTGATCATTACCATGGAAAGTTCTTGACTGAATTTTAGTAATTCCTGACATCACTCCAGCTTCTCCAGTACAAGGGCTCACTCTCAACACATGTCACCCCTCAGGAAGGTGACACCAACACATTCTTCCTTTTGCACCAAGATGGACAGGTGTGTACTCCCCCATCTTGCTACTCCAGTGGTCTGTCTCCTAGGGCTGACTTGACCTATCAGTAAAACCTCTCAGGTATCAGATTCCTTGAACTTTACCCCTGGATTTCCTCACCCCAAATCCTCCTGTCATCATGGACTATTTTATAGTGCAGAAGGTGGTTGGATTTCTCATTCTAGTTAATAACTATGGTATTTGCTCAAATCCATTGGCTTTCACCACTCCCAACTATATTAGAATCTCTTTTGTAAGTATCCTTTTACATTTTCTTAGTTGGATCCTATAGTTCATAATATTTGATCATTGTTTTGTTTAAATTCAGAAATTCTTTCCTTTGTTTGTCCATTCATTGACTTGCGTGGTTTTTGACAAATCTCTCCTGGAAAATTTTAACTTTGTTCAAATTAACCACAGCCATTTTATATTACCACATGTCAGATTAGGAATTGGCTTCCTAGTCTCCAGCTTCAAAAGTGCTCCCCTATTCTGTGATCTTCTGGTGTATTTGCCCCAGGTCAAATGTTCTAAGGTTTGGTTCCTAGCCAAACTTCAAACATGATAGGTTTCTTAGATTTTTACACAGTTAGATGTTTTCTATTGTTGCTTTTGTCTTTTAAGGCTAGATTGTTTTCTAAATTTTTATTTTTTCAATCTTTATATATGTGTATGATGAACACAACACTCTTAAAGCCAAATACAAAACCTGTATTCACAAAGTGACTACTGCATGGGGAAGTTGCCCAGATCAGGCAGGCTGGAGGTTAACTGCTCTTGGCTTTTAAGCACAAAATGCACACTCTAGGCTCTCACACTTGGATTAGCAGGAAATGGAGGACAGAAGCCAAAATGCAACGTTAGTACATTTAGGACTTTCTGAATCCCATCCTGTAACTATTGACTTTGTTTTTGTCCTTGTTTTGGCAGACATTGATGCCTGCATATTGGGTTCCAATGCCTCATTGGATCTTCTGACATAGTGTCAAATGTGCTGCATAAAGTCTGGAGACTTGTTGGAGTGTCGTAGTACACATAGTGCAGGTCAAAAGCAGCCCCACTGTTTTCCCTCACCTTCTCACTTTATTTGAGACAGTCTCTTTCTGTTTGAGTGATTTATGTACAGGATAACCCAGATTATCCTGCTCCTATTTCCCATCACACTCTAAGAGCACTGAGACTAAAGATGAGAGATACCACACGTGGCTTATGAGGGTCTGAGCTCATCCTTGTGTGACGTGTTTATCATGTAACTATCTCTCTAATTCTAAGGTTTTAGATTTAGTCTTCTGTTTTAAGAATGCATGTTTGGTTTAAATGTTAATTTAAATAGTCAAAACTCTGAGTGCATTCTCAGACTATCAGAAGTGGTTTTTGTGTCAAATATTCATCATTTTTAATTTTATAATCTCTCTATCTTGAGGGTTAATTACAAGAATTTTAAAAAGCTTTCCACATATATGAAAACTCTTATTTTTCTAGGAGATACATAATTTCATTTCAAATGTATTTCAAATTCTTCCTGTTGTTAATTTTTAATGGAGTAAATTCCTCTCGTCTTGGCTACTGTGTATTGTCTCTTTAAAAAGTTTGGTCTTTGATATTGTTTTGTTGATTGACAAACTTGCACTGGGCTGTTTATTCATTTCTAAAGCTCCAATGAATATTTCTGAATGAGTGAATCTTTAAAATATTCAACTACAAAATGATTGAGAAAAAAATTCCTAGACAAAGACAGGATGGCAGGACAACATTTTAGCTGTTGCTCTATTATTTATTCAACAATTCAAATATAAGTCTAATTTTCATCCTAACTTTAAGCAACACTTTTGAAAATCACTGTAATAATTTCTCAATAATCAAAATATGTGGAATACATGTTTGTGTGTGAATGTAACATGTTTGAGTAATATCCACATTCATAAGCTACTATTGATACCAAACCCTTTAAAATAGTATTGTAGAACGTAGGATATGTCTTTATACAATTAAAAGATATATGTAACTTTTTAAAAACTATAACTGCAGAGTTAGGCTCTTATCATGTAGACACTTGATAAGACTTGTTGACTATCAACAGTCAGATTGAAGCCTTCAATCCCCTACAATATATTTATCACTTGTTTTCTGCATTTTTTTTTTGCCTGAAACACAAAATGAAAACTTGTGGTGCCTTTAGACTTTTTT